>VZTF01004192.1:271841-350193 GCA_013397755.1 Cnemophilus loriae | reverse complement strand
CAGGGGAGGTTTAGGTTGGATGTTAGAGAAAGGTTCTTCACCCAGAGGGGGGTTGGGCACTTCCCAGCTCCCTGGGGAAGTGGTCACAGCACCAGCCTGACAGAGCTCAAGAAGCATTTGGACAACACCCTCAGGCCCATGGTGTGACTCTTGGGGATGGTGCTGGGCAGGGTCAGGAGTTGGACTTGATGATCCTCGTGGGTGCCTTCCAATTCAGCATATTCTGTGATTCAGATGGGGAAGAAGAAATCTCCAGAACACATGATTTTCATATCAGATTCTTAAAGGTAAATTTTCTTCTGAACCTGCCAGGTTGGGGTTTTTCTGTCTCCCATGAAGTTAACCATGTAGCTCAACCTCTACCATCTCTCTCTAGGGCAACACACTCTACAGAAGTCCCAGGTTCTGTCACTCTTTATTGACCACTTGTGTCCAAATGATACATTAAAACTAGGCAATGTCAAATATTAAGTGAAATGAATCCTTTCTCTGCCTTGATTGATCTTTCTATGTAAGGACTCTTTATACATCTAATGACAGCCTACATTGTGTAGAAAGTTGAGGTATCTGCCTTTATTGTTATGCTGATTGCTATTGCACTGTAGTCTTTTACAATATTTTTTAAAAGTTTAACTGGTGGCTATTTTACACTACACTTCTAATTAAAAATACTATTATGATACAAGGCCTGTAGCGCTTTTAGTTCTTCTTCTCTAGTTAAAAAATTCCATTGAAAACTATTGGTGTTCCTGCAGCAAAACCAGCACAGACTTAGGACGAGAAGATATTCCAATGGAATTATATAGAAGACTAACAGTGGAAAGTAAAAGCAAGAAGCATGAATTAATTCAGTTATTTGGATAACAGTCACTTGTTTCCAAGCTAAAAGCTTGGAGAAATTCCAAGCACACAAGGATAAATCATTAGACAGGAAAGAAATCCTCTCTTCCCTCCTTAAAACAGAAGCTTCAACCCCCTGTACCCACACTTTTGTACATGAAGAAGCATATGAGCAGTTCACAGGAACTAGCAGCTATCATTTGCTGGGAAGTGGAACTAATTTCTCAACAGCAAACCACTTGGAAAGTAATAAAAATACCACAAATATTTAATAAGCAGTACTGTCCTTCCTGGAGTCCCTATCTTTTCACAAACACGTCATGCTCCAAAAAAAATAAAACAAAATTAGCAATTCACAATATTTGCAAATATTATCTTTTTTGGCACTAAGAGTAAAACGCCTGCAGAATAGTATTTGAGCATAGAACACAACAATAAATAACAAGTCATCTCATTATTTCACTTCACAGGGTAAGAGATGGAGATTGTAGTTAGAAGGGAAGAAGTAACAAAGAGTTAAAGAAAGAGAGAGTGAGAGAAAGAACAGGAATTTTTTGGGATAGCAGATAAAAGAGAAAAAACCAGAAAAAATGCAAATCATATCCCCAAATCTTTTAAGCCAAATTGCTGAGTCATGGCGCTTCCTAACTTCTTTTGAAAGAGTAGGGGCATTTAAAAACGCTTATCCAGAAGAATGAGTAGATACTAAAAGGTGCCTGATATAATTTCAGTTTGCTAAAGGATTATGCTAGCTTTCAGACTCCAACTCAGCTTTATATGTTTGAGAATTCAGCTTGTGATGCCACATATATACAAACGCATTTTATGCAAGCAATGAAAAAGATGCAGCTGAGACACTTCCTGAAAAACATCTGTGGAGCCATCCATGTTTCCACCTATTCCAAGATGCTGTAGGACCTTTCAATTAAAGGTTCAGTTTTAGAGGTTAATTAAAATGATGAAGAACCTAAGGATATTCTAGTATTTTATTTGAGATTGTGTGAAACTGTGTAGGTTTTCTTAACAGAGAAACACGGCCATTATTGAACTGAAAAGAAAATGTCTTCACAGAGATTCACACTGGTTTAGATTAGCTTAATTGAATGAGCCCAACATTTTTTTCACATTTACAAAAACCTCCCATCATCTTCGGAAAGAATTTTGACACTGACTTTTAACAATTTTAAGTTACATCATTTCTTTCAAGAGACTGTTCCACAGTTATAAGTCACTGTCACGGAAGTTAAAATCAACACTGGAAATGGAAAATGGGTTTTATTTTTATTTCTCAGTAGATGCATGGTTCAGTTTACATTGTTTTATATCACTGCCTTCCATTAGACTCACTCAATGTAGGTAACAAAACTGCAAGGAAACGATTGAAAAACATTATTAACTATCAAAAACTTGAAACTGACAAAAGCAGTAGTACTCACCTGCATGAAGACAGTGAGATGTAAAAACAGCAGAGCAATGCCCCCTCCCTCCCTCCCTTTCTCCCTCCCTTTCTCTGCCATTTTCTGCCTTTAAACCAAATCAAAACTTGTTCACTGAAGGGCAAGCGCAGAGCCACCAAGAAAAAGGACCAGCTGAGGAGGTATCTAAGTCATTCCAATTTTCAGAAAGCCACTAGGGTCAATCTTAGACACAGATCTTCTCTCATGTCTTCTCATCTTTAGGTGGGGTCACTAAAATAAGGCACAGGAATCTTATGTTACTGTTCTTATTTCTAGAAGGTAGGTGCCCATGTTTCCTCTGGAACAGTCCTATGTACTATGGTTGGACTATGTAACAGAGATTTTCATAACAGCTGGCATAATGAGAGTTCAGGTGAATGAGAACGCATGATTCCATGGACATAAAATAGGACAGACTGCTACAGAGAAATCTCGGTTAATCTAGGTTCACTAAACTCCAACAGATTTTGCAGCTCATTTTAGTTTGCAAAGAATGAGGGAGAAGGAAGAGGTGATCAAGGCCAGATGATTATCAAAGAAGGTAGCTTAAAACTAAATTGGTTTTATTTGAATAGATACAAACAAATCAGCATTGTATAATGTAGATATGCGTTGATCTGCATGAGTAACTCCGGCTGGCAACAGTTGGCAGAGATTCTCCTCCTGATAAAGGATATATTAAAAAGCCAGTCCTTTAACTACAAACTAAATTGCAGACTACAGGCTCCCTGGGTCAGAAAAATATCTGATTTGATGTGAAAACAGTTCTTCAGAAATTCACTCATTTAAAAAATTCAAGACTCTACCACTTGCTTAGTTTTCAGTCTGTGATCAAAGGAAAATTACTGCATCTATGTAGCTATAGCCAAGCTTTCAGGAGTCTGAATATGTCAAATCCGTGTCTGCGGAGCACTCTGAACTGTACTTACTAATTCTGCTCATGACCTGCTGTGGAACATAACTAGTGAGTCACTACCAAGCAATTCCAGAAATCCACCTTACATGCTTTCTCCTTTAACATTAAGATCAAGCAGAAGTATCAAACCAAAACACGTGAAATTTTGTCATGTTGTAGGCTATTGGTGGAGCACAAGATTACCGTGAAGGTCTCTTCTCATCTTGCAGGGCACATTTACTCTCTCAGTTGGGCCTAATTAATCTAAAGTTAATTTAAAGTCACTTTCAGACCGAAGAGGAACGATCAAAACAATAGAAATCAGTTTCTAATATATGGAGCATAATGGCTCTCTGGCCATCAGGCTGAATCTGATTGTGTATTATAGCTTAACCAACATTCTTGTCCCTGTTTGTTCTGATGCAGCAGGAAGAATAAATGCACCTGAGTTTCTTCACTGAAAGAATATTCCCTATCTCCACTCCAGGCTTGAGGGCTAGACATAAGGATGTGCTTTATCAGAAAAAAAAATCCATGGATTTGTAACTGGATTTATGTGTTCCTGTGACTAAGTTGATATGCAAACTGTAGAAAAACCTCAGTCAAAAAAAGGAAGAGAAAGAAGAAAATGGGTAATGCAAATAAGTGTGATGCAGAGTGACAGCAATTAAACTTCTGAAAGTCCAAACAGAAAGCTGAAAATATAGTACATTTTGATCAAAATACAACTTCTGGGATACACTACTCATTACTTGCTTTGTGAAAGACAAGTGAAAATGATGATAGTTGTATTTGAGAAGGTAAACTGCATCATAGACTCTTGTCAGTGTTACTGTTTCTAAAGACAGAGAGCTTCTTCTTTATTTCTACTACTGCATTTTTCCTGTTGCTACAGTATGGTTCTGAATTATGTACTCATGAGAAATGCATTCTGAGATGACATTGAATATTAACAGCATTACTTCTGCATAGGCACAGTAATAATATATGTGTATCTATATGTATGTATTATACTGCAACGAGTGTTTCCCTACAAATAACTGCATTTAGTTGTCAATGGAGTATTTATGAATTTCAGAAGGCTACTTTTGAAATAGTGGATTTAATATTTCACCATAAAAAATAGAAACTGTAACAAACCCAGGTTTAAGGCTTCAATGAGAAACTCCCCTTGTATCTTGATTGTAATGAAGACTGAGATAAGGCATACTGCAAAAGCTTTGGTAGCCGTATCTGAGTGGCCCAGGTTAATGGCTCCTTACAGGTGCTTGAGAGGTGTATTTAAACAACATAGACACCACTGTTTGCCTGTTAAAATCTACTTTCAGACATCTTTTCTTACACTGGTGCCACCCCTGTGAACCAGATGCTAATCTGGGCAATGGAGCGCAGCGAGGCAAGACCATTCCAAGCTCAGGCCTGCCACAGATGAAAACAGCATCTTTCAACACCTGGTGCAAAGGTGCATGGAACCATCTCCCACAGCCAGCCCCAGAACCAGATGGTTATACTGGTGTATCAACAGCAGATATAGAAAGAGGGAAATAGACTTATCGCTTTCCATCCTCCTTGAGGAATGATCATGAGTAAGTCATGTAACGAAGATTCTCTTAAAATCTTCAAGACTAAGCAACACTAGAAAGCAACTGTGTTTTTCAAAACAGAGAATTACAGTATTTGCCTTAAATTCCCAAGATTAAAAACAAGTAGGAATAGGTGGCTAACTTTTATACAGGCCTCAAGATTTTCCCCATCCCCAAACATGCTGCTAATTTCTAAACTTAACATAATGAAAACATCTGTCTGGCATTATAATCAGAGAGCTGGACAAGAGGCCTTGATCCTACAGACAACCAGGTCTCAGTTCAGGGATAATTCCAAACGGCAGAAATGCTGACCGCACTAGGACTAAAAGCACGTGTTGGAAATTTAGCACACAGTTAACTGCTTTCCTGAATTAGTATGATAGAACTGCAATGCTTTTGAATCAGCAGAAAAATTTCCTGAGATTTCACTGAGCTCTGATTCAGGCCCTAATTACTTCCTTCTTGTCTTGCTAGAACGAGGATTTCAAACTGCAAATTTTTTTGCACTACAATCAAGCATACAATTAATACTCCAGGAATAAACACGCCTACTTTTTAAAGGTTATTCATTACTTTTCAGTAATACAGTAAACTGAAGTCACTTAGCAATTGTTCTGAGTGATTTGAAAATCCATAAATTAATTCCTTTTCTTGAATGCATTGTAAAACATGCCATCAAATAAGCACCTACAATCTATGTTATACTGTGCCATATAATTTGCAAGTATGGTTTTGTATATGTTCTTTGCCAAAAGCATCCCATTGTATTTCCTTATCTGAAACAGCAGAACTGAAATGTTGAAAACAAAAACTTGAAAAAGAGTCATAACTGATTGAGCCATCAATAAAGACATGCAAAAAGGACTTATTCAAAAATGGAGAAAAAGAAAATAGGACCAAGAAAAACAAAGGAAAATGTAAACACATAAAAGGCGCTCAAATGGCTTCAAAAAAAGCTGATACAAACAATTCTAAAATGTTTCTTACCTTCTTCAGTCATTGTGTCATAATATTTTAGGTTTCCATATGATCCAAGCTCTATAACATCACAGTAAAAGACACAGAGATAAGGAACCAGCAGACATTCAAGAAATGTACATGTTTTTGCATGTGCTTCATAAACTGGAACAGTGATTACGCAAAACATTTTCCAGGACAACAAAACACAGATTACAGAAATGGCACTGCTTTCCCCCTCCAAAATTTCACAAGTCATTGACTTTAGCTAAAGTGTTAAACTTGCTAAAGTGAGATGTAGGAGAAGCACTGAAATCTAAAATTTAGCCTTTTCAAGTTTCTTGCAAATTTGGTGCCTTTGCACTTGGGGAAACGCAATAAACCTTGAGATTACCTAAACAGCAGTAACTTTGCAATCTAAGCTCTTCTATCATTCCCAGGTCAGACATTCAAATCCTTGTCTATCCAAATTAAAAAAGTCTCAAAACATCACTTTAGGAACTGTTCATAATGCTGTCTCCCAAACACTGTTTTGATACCAGAGCTGATGTTGACTGGCTTTAGAGGGGCTACTTAACTGAACCACTCTCCTGTCACTTGTGAAATCAGAAAAAAGTTACTTGCTTCATCAGGTGATATGAGACCTAAATTAATTAAATCTTTAAATCTATCTGAATATATTGCATTACTATATTCTATCAGGGCAGAAAAAAGAATGGAATGCAGAGGTCTCCAGGTCTTCAGGGCTACTACTATTTGCTTCTGCATGATACAATCTTGTATGAAATCACCTTTTTACTCCAGATGTGGCTTCACACTCCTTTTCTTGAAGTGCTTTTTTTCTTAACATTTGGCATATATGTTATTACATGTATAAACACAATAATTAATATAAGCCTACAAAACAGGACAATGAAAAATTAAGCTCAGTGAGGAATTTGTAAATGATCTGGCTGAGGAATTTGTGGATGACCACTCATCATTTTTATGTAAAGTTTCGCAACTGAGTTTCTGAGCATCCAACCTTTGACAGAATTTAACCATTAAGAAATGTCTGCGTAACAGTTTGATGATGCTTTTTGCTTTGCAAATATTCTCTCTTCATACTTCTGAAACAGCTTAAGCAATTAAATGCAAATGTGATATCCAATTATTTTGTTTTTCAATGATGCATGATGATTTTTCAACAATTTTTCATGAAGGTGAATTTCAGTAGAGGCCTGGCTATGAGTTTTTAATTGTAAAATGCTGTGATGATATCAAATCTGACACTTTGAGAGATCCATTAAAAAAACAAAAGGAATCTTACATCATTTGCAGAGACAGAGAATGCCTTACACCATGTAACTAAAACAAACGGGATATTATAATTGTTTTTTTTTTTTTAGTAAGTATGATAGGACTGTAATGATTTTTCATAGGAATATTATAAAAAAACTTACAAATATTCATATACCCTTGCTTGTACAATGCAGTGTCTTACTTGCCCATAAGTATGCCCAATAAAATAGGACATTAGGCCTCTCTTAAAGCAAAGAAATGTGTATTTTAAAGACAGAATTCAATATATTGTTTTACAGCAATATAGACTGCATATACTGTTTTGTAAAAATGTTCTTAGTCTTGCAACAACATCTTTGTAGCTGCTAGTATATATAAGAAGCTATTGTCCTACCATCTTGATTGTAGATCTAAAGATTTAATTTCCTTACCTGGAAAGAGCTCCCAATAACTTCAATGTAGACTTCTCTACGTACAGCATTTGGAACCACTTGTCCTATTTAATTAGGGCTCAGTATTTGCTGATTCTACGAGCAGCACCTTCACTTACACTTATTCTCACTGATCTCTGCCTTCATGTGCCTGGGGTCTGCTTTGCTAGAACCTGGGCTGAGGCATTCACTGGAGACTGAGGACAGGACTGGAACACATATGCCAGAAAGAGTTTGCCAAAAGGAGTGTACGAGTAAATAAAGAAATGGAGGTACATGGAGAACAAAGTGTTGGCAGAGAGGGACTGCATGAATGAAATTGAGAAGAACATTGCACCACAGCAACAAACTTCAGAATTAACAGAATAGCATGAGGCTTCTGACTCAGCAGATGAAGCAGAAGAGATTTCAGAGGAAAACAACAAAAATCGTGAACTCTAAATCTCAAAAAAAAATTAACGGGGTGGCAGCAAGGCAGGGCATTTCACACACTGGCAATCCCATTAAAATCTATTTGCTTCCTGTCTGAAGTGAGAGATAAAAGACAAACAGGAAAGAAAAAAAGGGTCGATCTGACCTTACAGAGATCAAAAAAAAAGAGAAACAAGGTGATGCATGACAGTGCATGATGCTGATGTTCTGGGCACTTCAGCAATTCAACACACCAAGGATTAGACAAGGTTAATTCTTGCAGTTAGCAAAATTATTTCCAGGAAAACTCTAATCCTGCTGGTGAGATTACGTTCTCCAAAGCTTATAGTCCTATACCCGGAGTGGAACACTTTATACAATCATCAGCCCAATGACTGCAATGCACAACAATGATCCCAGAAAACACTGGCTGCATGTATTCACATAAATTATTTTTGAGAGTTTTAAGATTACTTAGGTCAGTGCTGCTTGGCAGCATGACAGACCTGCCTCTATACAGTCTGCCTACAATATATGGTACTAGCTTCTGCTGTAAAATTTGGACTAAATCTGCTCTTTGTTTTTGAGTTCTCCTGTTATACCAAGATATATTCTGTTCAATTTAACTTTAAATAAACAGAAAATGAAGTACTTTTTGGGAAAAAAAAATTGTATTGGAAAAATTTCACAGCTATAGAAGTAAACTTGTTGGAAATGGAATTGAAAAGGTACTTGAAAAATTATCCCCTAATCCAACACAATTAAAATTTGACAGTTCTATTTTTGTGAACACGCTATGCAATTCCCATGGTGAGGTCATAGTAGACAGACTGGATGACAGCCAGTACCTGCATACTTGCTGGTCGCATGAAACAAAGAGGATGCAGAGATGCAGATTAACAGCTGATCCCCGACAGTTACAGAGTCACTGAATTAATTTGTTCCCTTCTGCGTATTTTTACACCAGAAGAGAACAGAAGGTTCCTGGTAATCCTGTCTGACATTCCTGAAGGATTACAACAACATTTGTCTTCGTACCTACTGATCTCTACTGTGTTTGTAGGTGTCACATCACATCAAAGCAAACAAAGAAAAATATTGTTAGTTAATGGGGCTATGTTATTTGTGATGTCGTATTACATTCAAGACACCCAGCATGGCTTCACCAAGAGAAAAGTCCTACCTGACCAACTTAGTGACCTTCTATGATGGAGTGACTATATCAGTGGACAAGGGAAGAGCTACAGATGACATTTGTCTGGACTTCTGTAAGATCCCCTCATGCTCTCTCTCACTGAATTGGAGAGAGGTGGATCCATTTAGTGGAAAGAAATTGACTGGATGGTTGCATACAGAGGGTAGTGGTCAACAGCTCAGAGTCCTGATGGATGCTGGTAACAAGTGGTGCCCCTCTGAGACAAGTCTTATTTAGTATCTTCATCAGCTGCATAGACAAGGGAGATCAAGTGCATACTCAGAAAGTTTGAAGACAGCACCAAGCTAAGTGATGCAGTTGGATAGGATGTCACTCAAAGGGACCTGGACAAACGGGAATGGGAATCTCATGAGGTTTAACAAGACCAAATGCAAGGTGCTGCACCTGGGCTGGGGCAATCCCTGGTGTCAACACAGGCTGGAGATGAACAGATGGAGAGCAGCCCTGCTGAGAAGGACTTGGGGATGCTGGTGGGTGAGAGGCTGGACATGACCCAGGAATGAGCACTCACAGCTCAGAAAGCCAAACGTGTCCTGGGCTGCATCCAAAGCAGAGTGGCCAGCAGGGTGAGGGAGGGGATTCTGCCCCTCTGCTCTGCTCTGGTGAGACCCCACCTGCAGTGCTGCATCCAGCTCTGGGGTCCCAGCACAGGAGGGACATGGACCTGTTGGAGAGAGTCCAGAGAAGGGCTACCAAGTTGATCAGAGTGATGGAGCACCTCTCCGTTGAAGACAGAACATTTGGGTTGTTCAGCCTATAGAAGAAAAGGCTCTGAAAAGACCATAGAGCAGCCTGTCACTTAAAGGTGAGCTGCAAAAAACATGGGGACAAACTTTTTAGTAGAACTTGCTGTGGTAGAAAGAAAGTACATTCAGACTAGACATAAGGAAGATATTTTTTATATGGACAATGTTGAAACAATGGCCCAGGTTGCTCAGAGAGAGGTGGTAAATGCCCCATGGCTGGACATATTCAAGGTCAGGATGGACAGGGCTCTGAGCAACCTGATCTAGTTGAAGATGTCCCTGCTCATTGCAGGGAGGTTGTACTAGACCATCTTTAAAAGTCCATTCCAACCAAACTGTTCTATGATTCTATTAAATAAGACAGCTAATAACTCAGTTTATTTTACACTCACCAAGTATGGTACATACTGCCTGTGACGAAATACTCATTTCTGTCTTTCAAGTATATAGCCCCAGGCTGCCATAGAAGAAAAGCAGAGCCAATATTTCTCTTCACTCTCCTGTGACTAAGATCTCAGATACAGACTGCCGCTGACCCACGTAAGATCAGAAATGAGACTGTCTCAGAGTTTCTCAAACTACTCATAAGCCATACAGCTATTTCAGAGACAGCAACCTGCATTACTAAAGGTATGTCTCTCTTCATGGAAAATGTAAAGTCAGACTCTCAAATGAAAGAAATTAATTGCGGATTTCTTCAACAAGCATAAGACTTTCACTTTGTATAAAAAACGTATTTGTATGAGAATTCGCGTCACACTCCTCCAAGTTAATTAAAAGCTTCAAAGTTGATGTATCTATTATTTAAAACAAAACTGGTAAGGAGAAATTACTGATGGCAATCCCACAATTTTTAGTACAATTCCACTGTTGCATTTACTAGCCATTCCTTTTGTTTGACTTCTACCATCATGAAGGTGTCAAGGCTTAATCCACTATCCGGATCAGTGGGAACTTGGCTTAAAAGAAATTTTGAGGCATTCTGGAACAAGCAGATGGACAGCGCGTATTTTTCCTGAGTTTTCATACTCATAAATTCAAACTACCAAAAGGTTGAATGCCTAAGACATAGGAGAGAAGTGAAATGAGAAAGTAAGGGCTCAAAGTTGGTAATTAAATTGAGAACATGCATGCAGCAAAGAACTTCAGCTTAAAAGTAAGTAAAAAATTATGAAAAATTCTAAACTTATAAAGCCTGAGTACTGCAGAGAGAAGAGAATTTCTGTGTGAGAGGCTGTACACATAATTCTGAAAGTCAGCAAATTCCTGGTAATCAAGACATTATTTTGGAAATCCACTCTTCTCCTTTACATTTTTTTGATATGATCTCTGATTAGCACTTATTATTGTCACCATGCTTAACAGGATGTCCTTTTTTATTTGCATTTTTTAAAAAGAAGGCCAAAAAATTGGCCAAAGGAATTAGAAGAACCCATAACATCAAGGAGAACAAGGATGTCTTGACTGTTTTTTCTTCTAGACGTCATAGTCTTGAGAAAATTCAATTAGATGATCAGAGTCTCATCCATAAACAGAAAAAAGAGGCCACTTTAAAAGCTTTTCTAGATAAATTGTAGCAACTATCCAAACCAAACTGGAATCATACTTTGAACTGGTTTCAGCAATGATGTTAGATTAGGAACAAAGATCTCTTGATGCTAAGAACTTGTGAAAGACCTAGTGAAGATTAACATTACAGTTCTAAAATTAGAGTCCTAACCTCTAACAGATCTTTAATAAAAGATAATGGCTTTTCACTTACACTATTTGAGGCAAAACACCGAAAAATCCTACCAACTGAAGGCTATCAGGAATTGTGAATTTTAAAAATAATTATTTTAAATAATTTCTTTTCAGTGAATCTCAACTTATTCTGACTCCTACCATTTATGAGCTTCATAAACGCCTTAGCTTTCTTATTGAGTAATTATATCCCATATGGGACAGACTGGGACTGCTGTGGGAGTTTGTATGTAATATCATTGCAGAATGCAGAGAAGAGAAAGCAATATTCCTTTAAAAAGCAAAATACTTATTCTCCTACTACATCCAGGTAATCAGATGCTGTACCCTATATTTTTACTCGTGGACCTTCCAGCTGCCAGTCCTTCAAAAATGGAGGCTTTGCCACTGAGCTGTTTCTGTGGAAAACACAAAAAGACCCCTTTTGGATATAAGTAACACAGTTAAAAATTGCATTGAATTTCAGAATTACATCTTTTTTGCTTATACTACTACCAGTACGGCTTTATTAACACTCCTAAACAAATTAAGAAAATAATATAAATGAAGGCAGTACATTGCGCGTCACTAAATTATTTACTGCTTTGTGCATCTGAGCTCTAATAACACGTGGTCACCTTTCATCTTGCCTTTAAATTGCAAGCCTTCTATTCCTGTTCTCTCTTCTCATGTGTCCTTGCCCTGTTTTCTATCGTAGGTGGTTTTGCCCTGAAAATAATTTTATTAGAGTTGTCTGCTTGTATTTGGTTGGTTTATTGCAATTTTATCAAGTTGGAATGTGAATAGAAATGTAACTAAAAATTTATACAATTATATCAGTAGAGTTCTGGGCAGCCTAAGATAGTCACAACATTCAAAAGCTAGATCTACCTATTACTTTGCTCTTAGTGCAACATTTAAAATGAAGAGTGAAAATCCACTGTTTTCAGTCCATACCATCTAACAAATCTTCCTGTGGTGACAAAAGGAAATTTGTCAGGGTTTTAATTTATATGGGCTGAAGAGCAAATATTTTCAATGAGATGATCAATGACATATGCAATGGAGCGGAAAGTAAATTAAATTACTATTATATCTCAGACCCAGATTTTGGTATTTTTAGGTGATTTTATTTTTCTTAAATTAAAGAAAAGCATGAAATTGCTTGTTTCTGAGAGCTTTGCTTCTTCTTCACTCTTAAGATACCTTTGTGCCATCCGCCATCAAACTCTTGAAGACAAGTGCCAAACATTCTCTAGAATGTAAGTAACACCAAAAGACAACCAATACAACAGAATTGACTTGATCTGGATCACACACAATTCCTGCTGACTTTAAAGATGGTATTTATCTTCAAAATGGTGTTTATCTTCAAACAAGTTTCAAATATTCATGAAAATAGGAATTCCGAGGTGTAGAAGTGAAAAATCTCATTATGATTATGATATTGGGAGTTCAACCACTGATTCTAGTGGGATCAGGATTTCCTTGAGTGTCTGTTGGGCCAGGCACTGCAGGGTCTGGAAACCTACAGCTCCAACTGAATAAATTTCAGCTGTTCTGCTTTCCAACATATCGAAGGAGAATAACGGAAGGACAGCATACCTTCCTTTCACTAGCCATTCATAAAACCCAGGCAAACTGTGGAGGATGAAGTCATCTGTCATGTGGAAACTGTACTAAAGGAAATCTCCCACTTTCAGCTTCAGTGGAAAGCCCCTCACAGACACTACTATTCCCTGACCTGCACAGGTTTATACATTATTTATGTTCTTTGTTGTTCATATTTTTAACAAAGAAATCCTGAGTTAGAAGAAACTTCAAACGAAGCTAAAGCCATTAAGCATGTAAATACATAGTCAGGACAGCTGTACCCTGTGCTGGGATTATACTTGTATTTAAATATTCATGTCTTCCTTGTATTCTCTGTAGGCAATCCCAATAAGAATACGCTGCCTGAAGAACACGGCATCACTGGAAAATATTATGGAGAAAAGAAACAAGAATTCTGCCTGCAGTGAACAGCTTGAGCCGATTATAGTTAAAACAACAAAACAGGGCATGCAGAAATAAATTGTTGTGAAAACTGACAACAAAACAAACACAAGGATTACATTTCTAAATTAAAAAGGCATCAGAAAACTTCCATTACTTAAATTTTTCCACCTATAAAGATCAATACTGATTTTAAAGGGAGACCTATGCTTCAGTTTTATGTAATTAGAAATTCTCTCAATGAAACTAGCACAACAATGAGTTGTGCCTTCTCTGAATTTTGGGAACCTCTGAAAATAAGCAGATCTGACACTCATTGCTACAGAGTTGGAGAGCATCATAACAAAGAGCTGTATTTTCCCACTGAGCTGCCCTTTCTGAGGGAAATCTGTAAGGCTTTCTTTGCCCACAAAGTTATGTATAACAAAAACACATTCAATTTTTAATATCTGTGGGTAGGTTAAAAGTTGCAAGCCCACTCACCCTATAGTCATGGAAGTGCAGCCTCTGTTATCTAGAAAAAGCAAGACCTACGCCCCCAAAGTATGACAAGAATGAAATGGTTCCTGTATGTAAGCTAAATAGATTCACTCAGTAAAATAATTCAGACCTCGAATTTCTGCTTCTTTGATCGTCACTATATATTTATGATTGACATATAAAAAAGTCAGCTGAACCAAAACCTTCTAATAAAATTCTCTTCACTAGCTCAAGACATCATTTTTCTATATGCCAAAATCACACATTTTTATAGACAGCTCAGGTTCCACAGCTGTTACAGTGACATTTATATCTTCTGTGTGTTACACAGAAGTTTGTAAATACAACTGCTATCCATTCTTGGCTTTGAAGTCCTAAGTAATACTGGGGGAAACAGCTATATAATTTCTCTCTCTCTCTTTCTGACAGATATTAACTAGCTATCTAAAATACTGTCTCTGCCTATTTAAATAGACCTGCTCTCAGCTGTATATAACCCATACGGGTTTCTACTCTATCTATGCTGTTGCTGGCTCCAGCAGTGTGGGGTGTTTGATGTTGGAGACACTTTTAAAATACGCTTCTCATCTACATTATCCTGGAACCTCAGGTGTCTAAATTAGGAACACAGTTTTGGTGGTCTCTACTGTAGTTGAAACAGAGAAAAGGTGAAAGAAGACCTTGCTGGAGAATGATGTGCCTCACTGCTTCCTCCGGACACAAAAAAACACCTATTGGGATGACGGGCAAACACTGAAATGGCTCTCCCAAAAAGACTGTGGAATCTCCATTTGTGAATATTTTCAAATCATGACCGGAAGCTGTCCTAGTCAGTCTGGTGGAGGTGATCCTGCTTGAGCAGGGCATTGGACTAGCTGGATTCTGCAATGCAAGAAGTCCCCTTCAACCTACATGAAAAAAAACCACATCAATTTTGTGAAAGCTAGATGCATAAACAGAATATGAGTATCTGCCTGACATGACACTACACTTCGAAGGTTAGCCTAATTGTCCTTTTTATTGGTTTCCCATCATCATATCAGACTGAAATACCACAGGAAGAAGTTAAACAGAAGACACTGTATTATAATTAACAGCTACTAATAAGTATGTTAGCCTGGCAGGGAGCCCCCATCTTCTCTGGCAGAAATCCTTTGCAAACGTTTCAGTCTCCAGCAGAGAGGAGAGCCAAAACGGTGAGCACTATGCTCAGAGGACCGTTTTTCCTTGATGGGCCAGAAGAGAAACCAAGGACAAGTTGGGTAAGAACAAGGGTGCAAGAAGAAGGATGCTCAGATTCTTCGCAGGCCTATGGGTATGCCTAAAGGATGCTCAGGAATGATGAAGGATTTAAAGCAGAGATAGTTAACAACATAATTACTTTTATAAATTTTGTCTAGATTTGCATATTTCTTCATGTTAAATAAAATACTTTTGTGCTTATATAGTTCTGAAGATGTATTTCTTTCCTCTCTGGCATGGTGCTAGGAAGCGGTGAGGCCGTATCTTGAGTACTGTGTCTAGTTCTGGGCTCCTCAATTTAAGAAGGACATTGATATCCTCTCCCAGAGGAGAGCAGCAAGGCTGGTGAAGGGCTTGGAATGCAAGCCCCACGAAGAACAGCTGAGGGAGCTGGGGTTGTTTAGCCTGGAGAAAAGGAGACTCAGAGGGGACCTTATCACTCTCTACAACTCCCTGAAAGGTAGTTGTAGTCAGGTGGGGATTGATCTCTTCTCATAGGCAACCACCGACAGAATGAGAGGACACAGTCTTAAGCTGTGTCAGGGGAAGTTTAGGTTAGAGGTCAGGAAAAGATTTTTCACTGAAAGAGTGATTGTGCACTGGAATCATCTGCCCAGGGAGGTGGTGGAATCACCATCCCTGGATGTGTTTAGAAGAGACTGGATGTGGCACTCAGTGCCATGGTTCAGTTGACGAGGAGGTGTTAGGTCATAGGTTGGACTCAATGATCTCAAAGGTCTTTTCCAACCTAGTTAATTCTGTGATTCTGTGAAGCGCACTCAAGTCCTGCAGCATCACAGAATCAAAGAATTGTTAAGGTTGAAATAGACTTATGAGATCCACGATCTGGAGTTGAGGAAAGTGCAAGTGCTCAGGTTACTTCAGCAACACAGGAGCTGAGCACGACCCATGAGTTGGTGTAAGCTGAGCTGCCTGGCCTCACTTCTCTGAGGATATAGCAAATAAACAGCTTCAGGCAAACAAGGTTTCCAATGGCACCAATGGCAGTGAGCACAGACATGATGGTGCCATGGGAAGAGTAAGAACATAAGTTTTTTGCAAAATGAGACAAAAGCTGGGAGCCTGCTGAGTGATGGTGCAGGCAAAGGTTACCCAACCTCTGCCAGGTCTTTGGGGTGGCCTGACAGTTTCCATGATATCTAAGAAAAGCATTCAAGCAGCAGCACCAAATAAAGCAGAACAATTTGTGGTGAATGGAAAAGTTAGAAAATTCTTAAGACCAGTATCCAGGAACACAACAGCATCTACCAAGCAATTACAAATAATTCACTACTATGTCAAAAACTTTGAGGATTCTTTATTTTCCTGAGAAGTATGAATGCAGGTTTCATTTTTTTTTTTGTCAGAACAGTGACAGTACTGTATTTTTCCACGTTCAGTGAAGGAAGTGACAGAAGTGTAAGCTCAGCTTTATGTAACAGAAGGTTCCTTCTCTCATCAATAACATGCACCATATTTATATCTTAAAAAAAAAGTACAACATATAAGATAATTCATTTTCTGCAGAAGTACATCCTGTAGTTTTCCATTTTGGAAATAGGACTTGAGATGGGAATAGGAGAAAATTGCCAAAGATACCTATTTCTCACTGGGGACTAAGACATGACAGAGATTTATATCACACTCATTTTCATGCAGAGGATGGCATTTGCATATGAGTTATAGCCTTGTCACACAGGAGCAAGAAACTCAGCAGCTAGCTAAATCCTCACTCGTAGAAGAAGTTTTGCTGGCCTGTGGCACCTTATCAGCAGGCAGAAAAGGGGTGCCAGGATAATGAAAAGATCTCATTCTTCCTGTACCCTGATAAAGCTGTGCAAGAAAAACAATGTAGCATCAGATTGCTCTACATCCTCACTTCAGTGCTGGTATCTTCCCTGTTCAACAGAGTACCTGTAGAAGCCTCCAGAGAGAAAATGCTCCTTCCACACTCCTAAAGGAATCGTCTTTAAAGCAACCTACAGCTTATAGGGAGAAGGTAGGATTACTATTCATGGCAGACACTTTCATTAGAATACTTACCATCTTGCTCTTGCCCTCCTCCCACTGCACAACAACAGCCATCTTCTATTAAAAAATGTGAAGAGATCTTTGTAAAACCTACGCTTTCTTAACCCAGGATTATCCCTTTCAAAAATAGGACAAAGGTATCTGAGGTACAGGACTCAGAAAAAAACAGCTACAAATGATCAATGATTGTCATTATTTCTGTTCAGATTGCTTGGATTTTGGATTGGGGCCTGACCAACACAGCAGGTCAGATGATGCCATCCCTATTCATACAGGTAATGTTGTTATGAACAGACCAGCTGACTACTCAGCTGGATTGCCAGACTAGCACTTAAGCAGAAGCAAATATGGCATAGGATTTCCTGGGGATTAATGACTGGCTGAGAGTTGATGATAGCCTGAAACACAGGCAGTCATTAATCTTAATCCTCAGGAAATGATCTGTATCAAGGTCATTATTTCTGTAATAAGATAAAAGCAAACAAAACCCTAATGTCATATAGATATTTGTATTTTTAATGAATGATGCGGTCTCAGCCGTAATGTAAAGTTCACGTTCCATTAACAAATATCCTACACATTCACCTGTTAGAGTGGCTGAACTCTTATCTTCTTAGAAGCTTTATGCTGAGACCAAGATTTTGAAGGGGAGAAGCCTTCCTTGTCTAGACTGCTAAATCCACAGCATGACTGCACACCTGCCTGAATACAAAGCGCCAAATATCCAGCAGCTCCCACTGATCTCAGATATTACTCATCTGTCAGAGGTGGCCTGAACACCTTGCAAGCCTACTGGTTCTGGAGAATTTGCAAGCTGGCTTTCAAAAGACAGGCACAAGCCATGCAAAACCACATTTGTGTGAAAAAGGAAAAGGAAGGACAGGTTCATAAGCGTGTAATATTATATTGGGACTGCTCTGTTTATCCACATTTAGTGGAAAGTAAATCTTACTCTCTCATTTCATGTCATCCTACTTGCCATCGAGTGCATTTTTAAGATGCTTTCAATTGCGCTAGAGGTTGGTTCTGACTTCACAAATGAATTATTCAAAAGTAAATTTGATGAGCTGGTTTTCTATAAATACACTGAATGTTAATGCAGTAATAATGTGTGTAGGTCAAGCTGACCTTTACTAGTCACATGGCCTGTTTATACACTCTATACTGCTTTTGCTACCAAGAGGATGCAGATGGGACTTCTTCTCTGTTAACCTTGCAAAACCCACACAACTCCAAATGACAGTGCAGTGTTGTCTTCTGCTGCCTCCATTTCCCTTGCAATTATTCAAGAGAATGTAACAGTGAACTTTATTATTGACTTAAAGAGAAAGAAAAGCTGGATCTCTCAGCAGTAGTGCAAAAATTAGAAATCTAACTTCTAAAGGCAGTATTTGATCTAGAAGCCCTCAAGAATCAAGCACAGAGCTCCCAGACTTTACCCATGCTTTTCCAGCCACTGAAAACACAGTTCACTTGGCTGTGACAGCTGCAGTGCTGCTGGTGTCTGGTCAGGAAGTGATCTGACTAATGGACCCAGCAGCCCAGAGAGACAGCAGGCACTGAAGAAGCCATCTTACAGGAGAAGGCTGAAAGAAGGTGGGTGCAGGGGACTGAGATCCAGTATGAGAAAGGCAAAGAAGTAAATGCTAGAGAAATGTGGAAAAAAGAAATGCGACAAGGAGGAGAAGGATGTCAGGAGTATGCCCAAGTGCAGGGGGTGCCAGAGTCCCTGTGTATATGTTAGCTTTGACAGACACCTTTCAAACTTTTCCTTGAGAGTGGCACTTTTTAATGCTTTCATAAACTGTTCTTTTTCTGCAAATCCAACAAATTCAGCAAATGATGCAATGTTTTTGACCCATTGATCTAAGTAATTATCTGGCAGAAATACAGAGGAAATTTAATCTGAGTAAAGTAAGACTGAAAAATGCTCAGAACATCTTTCTGCTATTCCTTGGAGTCTGATCCATACTTGCATCAAATGATTTGGAAGAAACTCTTTAGCCTCACACGTCATGCACAAGGTCCACTGTCATTCATTACATGAGTGCAGCACAGCTAATTTTCTTTGCTTACACAAAACTCAAAACTGTTGAGGTTTTTTGGTAGAGGAAAGGGTGTGTAAATTGGAGCGAGCCACATGGGCCAGAGAAGGCACTAGGTAATCCTTTACATTTCTGCATCTCCCCAAATGATGGGTTTATAGAGAAAAGGACTGCATTTCTCAGACACTTTTAATAAATACTATTCCTTTCAATTAGTAATAATTAAATGCTATCAGCTTAACAAATTACTTAGCTAGCATGGCAGAAGTTTCCTAAAATAAAGACGATGCACCAGTTTGGTTCTTCAATGTATACACAGGTAGATTAAAACACAAAAACATGGGGAAAATTTGGTAGGTAAAATTCATACAGATCCAAATAGATAATTAATATTGTATACAACAGGTATCCACATCCATTTTCACACATACTTTGGAAGTGAATGTAAGATTAAAATACAATGACATCTGAATTTATTAACTAGCATTACCTACCTCGACCAGACACAGTATTTACGTCAAACTAAAACACCTTTTCCTTCATGGAAGTTTGCAGAATGAGCTGAATACAGAATAATGAATACGGACACTTAAAAGCTTAAAATATCAGAAAACAACATGAGTGTTCAGTGGAGATATCCCATACTTCTCATGTTTGCCCTTCAAACTGCCTGCAGTGCAAAAGATATTGAAAGCCGAGTCTGCGTACAAATGAGGTGGTGCCTCAGAAAAGGTTAATAATGTGTGACAGAAACATGGATGCCTTTTATTCAGATTTTTCCTACAGCCGTAGGTCTGTTTCTAAAAAGCTAAAACCACAGTTCCATGTGCAAAAACAAATTATTGAATGAACTGCACTTTCATGCTATTGTAAACTAAAATCTGAATTCTGTAAACTCAGCAAAAGCTTTAAATACTGGCTTCTTTATATATACCAACTTAAATATCTGCACATACAGAGGCTATCTTCCAGCAGTTTTTCGGCCATTTCTTCATGGAAGTTTTGCATTAAAATACAGTGTTTAACGTAAATGTAGGTAGATTTTTTTCCCCCTTTGTAAATTTTAACTCAGTGTGTTAGTTTTAATCAAATGTCCAGATAATGAAATGGCTATTGCCTTGCACTTACTTGAAGGCTATAACATATCTGTATTCCCATTTTTTTAAAGGGTATTACCTGCAGGACAAACGTTAGACTTTGGAAAGGAAAAAATCTGTAAACATTGAAGTATTATGTGTGAAGAAATCCTGAAGAAAATGTTACTGGATTAATTTAAATAAGAGTTATGCACTGCAAACGTCTCTATCAATCCACATTGATCTCAATCGTTTTACTGACATAATAAAAATCAGGACTGAGTTCCCTGACAAACTTAATTATAATTAATACCTGATTTTCATACGTGTAGGGCTTTTATCTCTTCCAAGATGAATTTCATATTTCAAACCCTTTTTGTCCTTCACTATCATGAAGCAGGAAGCTTCTGGATCACACTACACAGTGCGAGCTTACTATAGCAGAAAAGTAGACAGGTCTGAACACTGAACAAACTATGTATGGGAAACAAGTGAAATCAGCTTGAGCAATGGAAAAATACCTGAGAGGTGATCTTATTCTCAATTTACATTAGGTTCAAATTGTGCTCCGGCCAACAATTCTAGCGTTCTTGTAGTCTTCAATCTGTCATGCATGCTCATGTGAAGTGCTATGTATAGTTTTTGGTCAGTGAAGTTTGAAAGGTCTGTCAGTACTATTTTAGGTCCCTTTAGTCTTTCCCTATTCCTTCACAAGTGCTATTTCTCAAGACATCTATTACTGCAGCAAGAGAAGTCCTACAGACACACAGACATCAAATAACACATGGCCTTGAATTTTTCTGGTTCTACGACTAGAATCTGAGAGTCAGATCACCCCACAATTACAGAGCCAGTATAGCTTTCCTGCCAGCTTCTCAGATCAAAGCAGTGGTCTTCTTGCTAATTTGTCAAAGAAACAATAAATCACACCACACCTGGATAAAGCAAGTAAACCGTTTACATACACGTAACACAGAGGTATGTTTGCAACCACCTGAAGTCAAATCAACAGAATCTCATTCTTTTCTACAGTGCACACAACAAATTAGCCGCCATTTTGACATTTTTTAAAAATAAAATCAAAACCATGGAGAAGAACAAACAAAAATCTTTACGGAAGTACAGGATGATAGAGTTTGTGTAACTTTTACATTGCTGCTGAAGCCAGAAGAGAAGAGAATCAGTAGTTATAATACACATTGACCAAGTGATCAGCTTTAGTTTCACTGCAATGAACACATTTCCTAAATTGAAAGTCTTGGTGGGAGTATGTATATCACACCACAGGAGTGCAGAACTCTCTCAGAAAATCCAGACACATTCAGAAAAGACTGATGAAAGCAAGAGAAATGTAAAACATAGTTTCATGGGGAGAAAGGAAAAATAAAGCATTTGTTTGCTTTTGCATGAGGAAAGGAAAAAAAAATTAATAGGCATACCTTCAGCAAGTGGGTCAAGTGTGTGAATCATGAGCTGGAAGATGCTGTTCCTCATTAGACTGTTGTGGAGAGAGGCAGAGCTTCCTCCCCGCTGGAGACGTGGCTTGGTCTAGGATAAAAAATATGGTGAAGAATTTAGGGGTTTTTTGTTGTTTGTGTGGGAAGACGTCTGAAACAGTATGAATTAATCTCACACCTCACTGCACAATAAAACATTTTGAACCATCACCTATAGCAGATTATATTAAACTACAGACTTTATCAACCATTGCCCTAAGTACAGACAATTTCTCTGGAGGAGATAGATTGTCAGAACAGCCCTTAGTCTCCCAGGACATGGGAAAAACACAGGGCAAAAAGAATACTCCTTTGTGAAAACTCATAAAGTGTTAAGAAATGAAAACCTCATACTTGCATCAGGAAGAACTAATAATGTGTTTCTTTGTAGAACCTTTTGTTTGAATCCTTGAAGTAAGTTATAATTTTTATTACTTCGGTACATTGCAAATATGCATATGATCAAAACTATGGAGAAAAAGGGCATACAGTACTTTTTTAATGGCACTCAGTCAGAAACATGCTCCTTGCTTTGGCTCAGCCCACTGAAGTCTCATGGCAAAAAGAGATGGAGAGTGTGATAAGGCAGTACAAACATCTACAGCAATGAATCTAATGTACAAGCATCTTTTGCATGCTTTTAATGAAATATAAAACATACTCTGCGGTTCTGTTCCCCATGCAATTGTCTGGTACAATAATTGATGCATTGTATATATCTCATAGAGTTAGACTGTTTTGTGGCTGTTTGTTTGTTTCAATAAAAAAGATAGTGAGAGCCAACAGACTACTGACTAGTAAGACCCTGAAATCCAATTAGAGGGGAAAAAAAACAACACTGAAGAAAATAATATTTGGCAGTAATAATGGATTAATCTTCAGTCATACACATACAAAATGAGAAATTATAGAAACCCATAAAGAAGAATAATTAACCGCTTTATGTTTGGAAATAAATTATTTAAACTATATAGCAGTATAGGAGGAGAAAGAAATCCCAGCAATTTAGAAAAATGTTGATGTATGCCAAACTAAAGTAAGGCTTGCCTCACCACCCTCCTGAGAAACAAATGCTCAGATGCATAATTGCTGCCTACCGTCAACGTTTGGTCATCCTTGTCTCCAGCATTAGGTGACTGCATGAATGGGAAAAAGAACAAAAAGACGTGTCAGATGGAGCACACAGGGAATGGAAAGGCAGTAGAACTTCACACATGTCTGATTCTATGAGTTCTGTTGTGATAGAGTTTTGAACCACTCAAGGCATCCTACCGATCAAGTAAATCAGAGTACATTCACACTGCAGCGTGCAAGCATCTTTTACTCTTGTCAGTTTCTTGGATAAGAACTGTTGTCATTTCAGGGCCTGGCACACAGCAGCTGGGCTGCAGATCACAATGTTCCCTTCATACAAAAACTCCCTGTACACCAACCAGTTGGAGAGAGTGAGGACAGAAAACTGAAGGCAACTCAAGATTGACCAACTGTTCCACAAAAAGCCTAAAACAAGAGTAACCTTGGTATTTTGCAGGAAGAGACTGGGCAAGGAAATGAAAACACGTGTTTCAGTTTAACCACTCCCTACAAATTACCATTTATCCCAAACTGGCAGCTCTGATTAAGGGCAAGCAACATTGCACATACTGCCCTGTCATGAAGGAAAATGAGACTCTGAATGGGTCTTAAATTATTTTCTTCATCTCAAGGACTCTTCTTTAGTGCTATGTAATACACAGAAAACAAATTACATCACAACTGTTCTACGGAACAATCTCTCCCATTCAGTGAAACCAAGCTTTTGGACACATACCAACAGTAATTTTTTGGACATGTCTTTTGGGTTAATTAACCTTGAAGGTTAAGTGGAAGGCAAGAAGCTATGAGCAAACACTGATGAAAGAGCAAATCCTTTATGTTCCATAATAAATACAAGAATAACCAGAACCAAACTCTTTGTCAAAAATGTACTGCTACAGCTGTGAATATTAACTCAAAGAAAAGATAATCAGACAACAAAAATGTCTTTGTTCCGATAAAGGAATTACCTGTCACCTCTAAAATAAATCTGCCCTTGTGTGAGAAAATAATAGGAAAAAGGTTTTACGCTCTATTGAAGAAAACGATCACAAAAAGAACTTTGAAAGGAATAAAAAGAAAATGAAACAAAAAGAAAATACAAAATCTGTGTTCTAAAATGTCATTTAAAAAGTAGATGCATCTTAGAAAATGTTGGCCTAATGTGTACGTATATATGGTTAGATACTATACATACTCATGTGTCTTTTAGATACAAACCCACACAAATGAGCAAATCCAGAATTTATATGTAAGTATTTTGAGGGACCTTCACAGAAAAAGAATCCATCTCACAGCAAAATTTGCAAGAAAGCAAAAGGGACAAGCTGGTAAAAGCTTTTATTGTCTCCAAAGATAGAAGTTTAGGGTAGTTGAGTCCTAAGGATCAGTGCCTATAGTTAAAGAAGTAAAGTCTGTAATATTTGGATGAATGCACAGAACTGGAACCTTAATAGAAGTTAAAAAAAATTACTATCTGGAACTTTGACTTTCTGAAGATAGGAAATCTAATTTTTATTTTTAATATTGAAAGATATGAGAATATATAATTGATGAAACTGAGTAAATTGTACTTTCTACCTGACAAAGATCTGAAGACTACCACTTTTCAAAATTTCATGTTGAAGGAAATGCTTCTCATTTATTTGGAAAGGAATGGGATGAAGCTGAATGAATGCATAAAAACAGCTAGTTGATAATTTGTACCATATAATTTAATTAGTATTAGATAATTATATAAAAAAGAGAAAGAATAATGAAACACATTTTCCATATGCATTAAGGAAACAAAAGTGTGAAATAATTTAATTATTTGCCAAAACAAATTGGTGTATACACCATGAAATGGATTTTTAAAATTATTTTTTCCACACATGATTAGCCATGCAATTGTTTCCAAGTTTAACTTGTCAGTCAAGTTATATTTTAGCAGAAATACTCAGGACAGTTTCAAAAACAGGAATGTAAATAATTGCTTGACATTCTGGTGATACTAAATACTTGTATTTCCTGGATTATATCCTGGAGTAACAATAAAAACACCTTTAAATAGTATCTTAAACTATGGCAGTGAAAAATTCAGTTGTGTTGCTGTTTACAGTATTGGATGGCATTTTGTCCACACCAGGATGGAAAACTAAACTATTTTCCTACTGTTCACAGCTAGTTTTGCATTTACATGGCCTTTGCTATTTAATTTTGGCATCATACACTGCATGGGAAAATATCTTGAAGTATTACTTTTCCTTTGCAGAAACACTTAGTATTCAGGCATTTTATGCAGTCTTTTGAGACAACACTTAAAAACTGGTCCAGCTGGTGGTGTTTCTTTGCACTCGGAGTGCATCCTGCATTTGTGGACACACACAACAATAATATTTAAAAGAAAATACATATTTTCTGTAAAGATAGGGCTGTTCTTAAATCATGGCAACTGTTGCATGTTAGTTCTCTCAAGATCAGAAAGAGATGAAAGTTCCATGTCTTATATAGTACACACATTTCTGAATATTTTACTAGTAAAACTTATCTTTTGCAATTACATGGTGTAATTTCTTTAAAACCATGAATCTATTATGATTCTGCAAAGTGAAAAGAATGCATTCTAGCATACCTTCTTATTCAAAAGTACTTGGGGCACAACCCAATATCGTGTTTTTATCAGAACTATAAAATGACTAATCATTAAACAGATCACTAATTTTTTTTAGAGAATTTCATGGAGTATTTGTTAGTTCTCCCATATCCCATGGCAGGACGTAAGAATTCGTCCATCCTCCTGCCGCCATCGATGATCATATATTCAAGCTTGCTTCAGATGAGCTAAAATTCTTAAAACATTTTATTTCAGGAAGAATACATAAAAAATGTCTACTTGCTATGGGGAAATGGTCTCTGGTATCCTTTTCACACACCTCTTTTCCTCAGTGACCTAGGTCCATCAGTGATTGAGTCTGACAACTTCCTTGCCTTGTTTGGGCACATATGTTGTTGAAAAACAGGCTTCTGAGTAATTCATGCAAGAGGTGACGGCTCACTAAGTACCTGGTGAGTCTCCCACTGCTTTCCTTTGACAAAAAAGGGCATCATGACAGACAAAGGAGAAGCAGAATCTATAAAAAGCTCTAGGTATTTGACACAGAACATCCCTGTCAACAAAAGATGGTTAGTAATTTGAGTCATCCATTAGAGTGTGTATTCCACAGCCAGAATCAGAGAGCTGACTGTCTGATGCTCAAGCAGTTGTTGCTCTAGTTGAAGCTTCCATGTTAGAGGTTCAGTAGCCAGAAATAATCTGTGAACTGGACTGCCCATTCTCTTCTCCTAACATGAGAAAGGCAGGTTGTCAAACAAAAGCAGGTAAAAATGTAATGGGATTGCAACACCCTTTCTGCAGTGTGGGTCCACATCTCTTTTCTGCTTGATAAATATTTTCCAAATATAACAATGAAAAGCTGTTAAAAATCAATCAATCAATCAATCAATCAATCAATCAGCTTTTCTGGGAATAATGGCATTTCTTGACATTTGTTGGTTGGCAGTTTGGTGCTGAATGCAACATAGGGTCTCCAGTTATTGTATTATATAAGCCCAGACAAGAATTTGCATAATTGTCTGAAGATGCTTTCTAGTGCAGGACTTCGGCTGCTTTCTCTTATGCCTGTTTTAAAAAGTGGCATCTGGACACTGCAACTTTACAGCTGGCAGTGAGTCACCACTGTCAGTCCTCTAGTAAATTACAGAAGGTAAGTTTTCTTGGAGCATTTTTCTAGGATTCTCTAATCTTATACTTAAGGTCTGTACGGTTTTCTGTCAGAATGAACTGCAGAAAAATGAGATAGATTTCAAAGGCAGCCACTGAAGTCTATCTAGTTAACCTGAGACAGTTTCGTTAACTTCTAAAAACCAGTATCCTAAAGAGTGCTAGTAATGTACTTGGAATAGAACTGTTCTGCATTTATTTGAAATTATATGGTAAGTCAGGTTAAGACATAAATAAAATCCAAGCAACAAATTCAGCTAGGCAGATTTCAGAAATAAGCCTAATGAGCTTAGTGAAGGAACCAAAAAATGAAGGTAATACTTTATCTAGTTCTCTTAATACACACATCTTTGAATTCTACTAAATTAGAATCCCTTAGAGCTCCTTTCTGTGAATACTCCAAAACAATCCAAAGTTATAACTTTTGCCTACTTCATGGTTGGCTGGAAAGATCAAATCCTAGAGATCTCAATATACTTAAAACTAAAATTCCAGGTATCCAGGGAAATCAAAGTTGACCATCACTGCCTGCAGAACCTCTGTCAGGTGCTGCAGTGGGGCCAGTACAACTTTGTAACTAAAGGTGACTCACCTCATTACCCCACTCTCTAGATTATTTTTGTAGAAAGGCTGTAAGTAGCTGTAAGGGAATACTTCTGTATTTAAGCTACAGTAAACTGATGGTAAGGATTTTAACCCATATATTACTGCTTAGATATCAGTATCTGAATTCAGACTGTGAAATAACACTGCACACAGGACCTTGGATCATATTTAAAACAGAAGAAGAGAAAGCTTTAGTAAGCACACTGTAGAAAAATATGCTGAAGTTCTCTTTTACTTTGCCTTCTTTTTTCTTTTCACCTTTCCCTTCCCTAAAAGTAAAACAAAACAGGGTGTTTTACCTAAAGAAGCAGATTTCTGTGTTGTTGAAGAAAGTAAATATGATTCACAAAAACCACATCCCAAATTAAACTGAGGTCGTAAAGTTGCTTTACTCATCAAAATGAAGAATTTATTAAATTAGAGGTTGAACTTCCAAAGACATTAAGCTGGACCACCAAAATGGAATATCTGGCTCCATTTACAACTGCTTGTTTAGAGATACCTAGTGTGAAAGTTGTAGCCTTGGAAAAAAACAAATGGCTTTGTTAATTCAGATCAGTTGTCTCTTTTATGCCAGTCTGTTCATACAATTACCCAATGTGCATACCCATAGTGAATCCTCACAAATTTTCAGAAGAGATGCATCTGAGTTGATTTGAGCAGTGACAAATAGACAGTGTAAGCCATCAGTTCATAAATCACATGCTAAAGTTAGGTCAACTGATTTAATTCCAGATATCTGTGCATCTCACTGTATGAAACAAGGCTCCTCTAGTCAGTCTGTATAACCAATTATATGGTATTTAGTTATTCAACATGTGTAAGGAAGAGTCTGCCCCATGTCTCTTACCTTCTCTGAACTTGCTTAAAGTCAGGTATCTTTGGCTTAGGGTGGCAATGTAATAGCTCAAGCTTAAAGACTTCAAGAGTTTTTAATCACCTTAATGTCAAAAGTAATTATGCAGTTTTAACTTGTCCCTCTTATCCTCATTTCAAGACTTACCAATGAAGTCACCTTTTGCTATTTTTTGAGTCAAATAATTTAGCACCACAGCTCTATGTCTATGTAACTTTCAGGAGGGCAAAAGAATCCTTAAATAAATAAATAAATAAAATCTAAACTAGGTACTTAGTCACTAGATACACATGCACAAAACGTGTTCAGAAGCAATAGTTTAAGTACTTCAGTATGGATTTATGTGGCTAACTTTAAAATACATAGATTTAAAGTCTTTAATATGCTGCTATTTCATCAACATCATTACATGAGAAAGTATTAGTGAGTGTTCCAATTGTAAGTTCTTGAAACTTAAAAAATTTTGGAAGTAAAATCATCCATGAAACAAGAAGCAAATTGTAAGGAGAAGACTGGGAAGGTTTTAATCTGACTGCAACTACACTGCACAGTCTACTGACAGGAGATGCTTGCTCTTCATTTCTTACAGCTCAATCAAACATGACTGACTTACTAAGAAGCCAGCAAAAAAAGCATTTCCTGGTACTTCTGCTTGCCTAAATATAGAAAGGATCTGCTACAGATTATGGAGGTTTCAGAGTTTGCCTTAGAAGTGGTCACAATAATTCCCAGAGGGGAAAATGTTTGATGAATCTCAACTATGGCTGTTGCTATGCTGACTTGCAGCTCCTGAATAAATTTCACTGCAGTCAGTTGGCTGTATACTGCAGAGGATTCATCACAAGGGCAGAAAGGCTGCAGTTTCACTGCCTTTGCACCTCCAGCACCCTGGAGATCCTGAAGAACAGCTCCAGCTGCAGAGAAGAAACCAGCCTGCACAGCCCATTGAGAGGAAATCCTGAATCAGCACATCCTCAGCTGCCCTCTTCATGTCCCTGTTCCATCAAGATCTGCTCACTTCTCTCATCTTATTCCATGGCTGCCTTTCCCCTCCAGGTGACTTTTTTGTTACCAAGATCTCTGCCAACTTTATTGTCAGCAGGATGAAATGCCTTATCTAGCTCACAGGATAGTGACTGCAAGAAGAATATAAGCAAATGTGTGAGGGGCATATACAATAATGAATGATACTGAGAAAGCTAGCTGAGTATTGCTAACAGTGGATGTTTCCCACAGTGTTAGAAAGGTACAGAACGTGGAACACCAGCCAAAGGGAAAGCCTTGGCTATCCTGTGGGACTTCCTTTTCCATGAAACAGCAATAACATTTAAAGTTGTCTAACTCACACATGAAAAAAAAAAGAGAGAGTGGGTCTAAAGGAAAGCATCACCAATACAGCTGGTATTGAAGTACAAATGTTTCAAATAGCTCTGTTTCAAAACATAAAATCATCATCCCTGGGAGCATGCTGGCAGCTATGGGCTGCAGTACCATGGGTAGCAGTTTTACACCAGTGTAATAG
Source organism: Cnemophilus loriae (assembly GCA_013397755.1). Classification (NCBI taxonomy): domain Eukaryota; kingdom Metazoa; phylum Chordata; class Aves; order Passeriformes; family Corvidae; genus Cnemophilus; species Cnemophilus loriae. The sequence continues at coordinate 320,465 of VZTF01004192.1, read as the reverse complement.
GCAAAATCTAGCAGTCAGCTTCTGTTCCTCCATTTCCCCATTTGTTAACTAGGAATAGAAATGCTGTTTGGAAAGAATTATTAATTCTTTCCAAATCAACAGTTAACAGTTAACAATTAACAGTTCTTTCACTGTTTGGAAGAACTTTGTTCTTATGAAGAGGGCTGATTGCTTTAGGGGCAGGTTACTGGGTATGACTGCCCTCTCTTCAGCAATTAACTGTGCTCTTTTGGGTTTCGCATCTCCTACTGAGCACAACACAGAGGTTATTTCAATAAGCTACAAAGCAAATCTTTCTTGAGAACAGCTATAGGTAAAGGATCAAAATGTACCTCTTACAATGTTTCATTAGCTAACAAACATCTAGGATTTTTTAAATTTTTGGACTATTTATGTCTTTAATGAGTCTGAACCTATGGGTTTACACGAGTAGATGAGAATTCATGTAACCAAAGCACACAGAACACTTCTGCTTTTCACATCCCATAGGATGTTAGACTGATTCTTCAACACTGTAAGAGGAAAACAAATTAAAATATGATGGTTTAATTTTTTTTATTCACCCACAAACTGGATTACGTTACATGTTCTCAGTTTTACAATGTGAAACTAGACATCATGTCCAAGACGAAGTATTACTAAAAGAAAATATCTTAATTTTACCTATTTGACTCAATACTATTTCAGGCTCACTGCCCCCCTAACTGACAATGAATACCATCTGCCTCTATTCATCTTCCAGATAACCATTTTCACCTTTTCCATTGCTGCCTCTTAGGTCCTTCTTATCAAATGAAACATGGAAATGCCATCTAAGGATTTGTATTATACCTGGTGCAGGTGTAAGAAATGGTAGGAAGAAAATATTTCTGAAGAAATAGAGAAGACATTTTACAGAAGAACCTGAAGATAAGAAACCAGCACTGTACTGTGAATGTGCCTGATGGAGCTGTGGACAGAAAAGCAAGTCAGATTTCCAAATTTCATCTACAACCATACAACAAAACAAAAGAGTTTTCTTCAAATTAGGAGAAGAAAAAAGAGGACTACATTAGCTTCTGTCTTACTCTGATTTCTCCTGCCTTTTAATTATTTTTCTGCAATGTTCTGCTTGGTATTAAGATGAAAGAGATCTAAGATTTGTGGCTCTGAAATCAAGAGCATCCCTGCGTGCTGGAATTCTAAAGACCACCAGACGGGATAATCTGCAGTATGCACGTGCCAGGTTACTTTTAACTCCTTTAGAGCTAAGAGATGAAACTGAGGCAGAAAGACTTAAATACACTGTTCCTCCTAAATAAAGGGTTACAACATTAAGACCTTAAATCAGACCTTCCCCATTTTGGCTCTCAGCATCTGGATCATTAGAGAAATTGTGTCCTTCATGGCATAGCCGAGGATAGACAGAAAATCTTTGCACTTACCTTCCTTAATCAGTCTGCTCTTTCACACTGCCTTTCATACTACTGACTTGTCCCTACAACTGTGACCCAGATGCCTGCAGGGAAACCACTGTCAGTGCAGAACCAGTGGCTCTGTTGCTCATCCCTGCAAAGTCTGGTCCTCCCAGAACAGCTTCCTAATTAATATTTAAGCTAAACATACAGCTCCAAGGATAATTCCCCTTGTGATCGAAGAGAATAAGGCATTGGAGAAAGCAGATGTGCTGGAGTTAGGAAGGACTTACACGGATGTAACAGGAGACCAATAGCTACAAGAAAGCAAGAGAGAGTTCATGGTGAAGTAGTGAGGATGGCAGCCTAAGCAGCTACTGGTGCTACCTCAGGCTCTTAGCTGTGTTTCAGCTCTTTTTCCCATTTACAGCCTATGGCAAAAGCATTTCTTCGCCTGTAAGCTGCCAGGTGAGCTTCACTGCATACATGAAATTTCTCTGAGACTTTTGCTGAGAAATGTTATTTTGGACACCAACCAAAATCACAATCTGCAAGGTCTTTCAATTAGGAAGAAAAGAGAAACTCACAGTAACTCCATGCATCTTTTATGTAATTCCATTCTACTACAATAAAGATTAAAATCTGATATCTCTAAGCACTGCAGAAGTCAGAAGCACAAGACCATGTCATTACCCCCAGCTGTAAGCATCCTTTTAGCAATCAGTTACTCCCCAAACGCACAGTCTGACTCTGTCATAAAATCACAGAATCACAGAATATGCTGAGTTGGAAGGCACCCACAAGGATCATCGGGTGCAACTCCTGGCCCTGCACAGGACACTCCAAGAGTCACCCCATGTGCCCGAGAGCACTGTCCAAACGCTTCTGGAACTCTGTCAGGCTGGTGCTGTGACCACTTCCCTGGGGAGCCTGTTCCAGTGGCCAAACACTCTTGGGGTGAAGAAACTTCTCCTAATATCCAAACTAAACCTTTCCTGGCATAGCTTCAGGCCATTCCCTCAGGTCCGTCACTGATCACCAGAGAGAAGAGATCAGTGACTGTCCTTCTGCCTCCTCTTGAGAGGAAGTTGTAGACAGTGATGAGGTCTTTTCCTCTCATGATTTTTCACCCAGACCCTGTGCTTCTTTCATTGTATCTTAGACTTTCCTGATGCCTTTTTTTTCTCCTATCTCATTGGTAGGCACATCACACACTGCCCATGGAAATCCAGTCCATCAAGAACACTTCTGTTTCACGGACTGGCACACCTCTGTATCTGAAAGGGATGCTCCCACTGTTTCAGCAATCTGCTTTCAATAAGAACTGTGGTCATAACTATCTGCACTTACCAGCAAGAGGGCTATTACATCCCACTGCTTTCAATATTGCCCAGCCCAAATAGTCCTTCTTCAGTGTAAAAGATACACAAAATGCAAGGATTGGGTAGAGTTTTTAAAAAAAACTACAACCTTGCATTGGGTGAAGTCATCCAAGACAGAGGTGATTTGAAACTAAGAGCTGAACTTGCACAGTGAAGCAGGGCCCTCATAATGAAATACACTGGGTATGAATTCCATTAAGAGAAATAAAAATACTTTCTGAGCCTTAGTATATACATTTGCTGATTATTTAATTGCCAAACTCCAGTTCCTGTGGCTACATTCTAGGTTAACATATTTTTGGTTTAAACATCCCGAAATAAATCTGTTTCCAGGTAGTGCACATCCTGCTGGATCTACAAAAATCTGATTGCTCCACGAGGGAGCCCTTGGATAAAATTTTAATACAATTAAATTAGTCATAAAAGAAAACTTTTAGTTAAGGTAAAGCAGAAATCACTATATGCTTTGCAGTCTTAATCTGTCTGGAAGTAAGCCATAAACTGGAAAACTCCCATTGCTATGAATCTATATGTTTCCAGTTCAACATGATTCTGTAATCACTTTGCAAGCACGTAAAAACTTCAGTAAACAATGCTCACGTGATTCTCTTCACAATATTCACACGATATTCACTAGAGATTTGGATAATTGCAGACTGTTTCAAGCTAAATTGTCAGTAAACATGGTTCTTTCATGTGGGAGTTTGTGAGTATCCAATCAGGATTTTAGGAACCTAAGTTACTTTTTATTATATGGGGTTCCATACATGGTCTTTTATATTAATCAGCTTTTGTGCTTGTAATGCTGACCAAGAAAGCCAAAGGAACAAATGTATTTGAATCTTAGAGAGTAATTTTTCCATTTGTAAAACAGTCTTTGGACAGAACGAAGAGAAACACAGATAAGAACTCCCGAAGTCTGTCTGCATCCTGTTTGCTTTACTGGCAGTTTTACAGTAGATATCTCTGTGTACGTACATTTTAAATATGTTTCATAAATAGTATTCCTGCAGTTGTGCTCTGGATGTCAATGGCAATATCTGAAGCATGCTTGTTTTATTAAAATCTTTTTTTTCCTTTTGGTTCAAAACCATGCTTATTGAAGAGGACAGAATCATTAGATATGTCACTGTTCAATTCCTGCTCACAGTGTTTTGTTTGCAAACTGAACTTTCCTATTTACAATCACAGAAATGTCCTCTCAAACCAATCATGTTTTTCAATATTCTAGTTAAATCTGAATTATCAAAACCTTTGCATTCTGCTTCACAAAGATTTAGCAATTACATGACAAAAATTAAGAAGATCAGATAAAATCATAATCTTAACAAAAAAATAACACGTACAGGGGACACTGGCATATGTCCAACAGATCAAAACAACAAAAAAACTGGCTCAAAGTCTGATTTCACACCACTCTGAATTAATTTCATGGGATTAGCATAAAAATAAATTAATTGAGAGCAGGATCTGGTTGTGCACACAGGAAAAAAGGTAATATTTATTCCACAGCATGCTGAAAGAAGGTGTCCATCTCGTAATTTGTTAGATATAAAGCAAAAATACAGTGAAAATAAAAGATGCATTTTGCAATCAAAATTATGGTTTTACTATGGTTATAATAAAGTTTATCTGAAGGATGTGCTCCTATTTCACACCTTTTCCCAGACCTTTCCTGACAAGGGCTTTTGAAGTCATACAGTCAGGCTCTACTTCCACCCTGAAGAACTTCAGGATTTTGTCAGATCAGCCTGGAGCCTCTCCCAGCAAACAGCCAGATGCAAAAATTTGGAGACTTTGGTGTAGTTTAAAGTCACAGGTATCTGACACACAGCACTCGGAGCTGGGAAAACTGAGGGCTCAAGATCAAGTTACTTACCCTGACAAGCCAGATCAAACTGCATTGATGATCTGGAGAGTTCAACTGTACCAACAAGACCAAGTGCCTGAATATTTCTGCAAAAAGCATTCAAGTCACTTCATATCCCACCTATGTTAGTCAGGTCTCACAGCAACAGCCGTTTAAAAAAACAATACATGATTAAAATTGCTTTCCTAATGCTATAGCAAATTATGGTGAGTTGTGCCACCGTTTCTCCCAGATAAAGGAATGCCCGGCCACTCCCAATAGCAGCATCCAGGGCAGCTTCACACACCACCAAGCAGTCACGCTGTGGCTCAGCCACGTGCCACACCACTCACTGCTTTCACTCCTGGTCTCCACCACAGTCAGAGTCACAGGCAAGTAAGGACATCATTATAAACTACTCTCTGAGCTCATTAAAGGATGGCAAAGCAGGAACTATAACAGGATTCCAACCCTTTCATGTCTCATTTCTAGCTGAAGGCTCGTTCAGGTTGGGTACAAACAAGAGCTGCTCCTGTCTGCTGGATTAGTAGTGCCATCTGTGAAAAAAGGACTGGAGAATCGACCTGGGTAATCGAAGATTTTGTCCTACTAACAGAATCTATCAGAGCACTTCCAATCCCTAGCACAGCTAGAGAATAGCAAAATACAGATTTGCATGTATCTGGACTGGTCATTTCATCGAAGACTTTGGACCTAAGAGCCAACATAGAACCACAGTTTTTGTACAGCCTTTGGAAAAACTGCTCTCCAGATTCCTATCAGTTCTGTGGAGAAGCTACATATATTAAATCCAGTGATGGAAATAAACTGGCTAACACAACTATACCAGCTTAATTTGCAATTGTACTAATGCAGAAAAACTCATTCTTTGGTTTAGGCCACAGAAAATGACATGGTATCTTGGATGAAAACAAGGCAATAGATGGAAAACTAAAACAGACAAAAATGCTACCAAGATACAGAAAGTACAAATTTTTGTGAGCCTGAAGAAAATGTGCTGCCCACAGAATCAGTGGTGCATTTCTCCTACCTATCTTCTTATTAAATAAAAGATCAAATGACTGCCTATATTTTCTGTCTATGAAGTATTTCTTTTCTGCCCAAGAAGCAATCACAAGGGCAGGCTCAATTCTAACCACTGATTTTTGGGGGGAAGGCACTGATTTATGTTATTTATCTCTCAGAAACACGGGACAGAAATCTTCCAGAGAACTGCAGACCTGTTGGCTAAATCTTTCCAACCACGACTTCCCAAGGAAGACTAATCCTGAGATCTATGATTGCATCTTTTCCTACGAAAACCAAAGTGATCATGAAACATTTGCGGCACAAGTTAATTATGCCTTCTGAGACCATGGAAGAATACCTAACGAAGGGGCCTTCATATGCCTCTGATGAAGGTACTGTGAAAACCTGTTAAGAAAGACATTGCGTATCTTGTAGCTAAAGACAATCAAATATATCAGAACACCAACAGAACCAGAAGTAAAAATGCTCCAAACAAACAAAACCTAATCACTTTCACCACAAGTTCTGCAAAAAAGAAGTCATGTTACACACAGAGTTGTAAAAATCTGATGTGGCAACGTGGAGTCTACTTGCATATAATGTATTTAGAATGAGAAGTTTTTTTCACTGGCATCACTGCACTACGAATTTCCTATAATCACACCCTGCTTGCTATTTAATTGAAATAGAGTGATTTAAAGCCTTTGCAGCAAGTCTTTTATTATCAATTTTCATGTAATTCTTCCAACAGGTAATTGGAGTGCTAATTTGTTTAATTACTTCAGGCTTTTTGTCTCTCAGAATGTGTAGCCCTGTAGAGAAAGGAGAATCAGAATAATTTATGCACTTTGGTTTTGTCATCTAGGACGTCACAGTTTATTGTGATGTCTGCATGCCTGACTTTTGTAGAAAAAAATACATTAGATTTTCTTAACTCATTTGTTCCTTTCTTTCATTAGTTGAAGAGAAATCTTGCTCTGATCTAAATCTTATGAACTGTTTTCTCCTGGTGAAAAAAAAGTATTTCATCTTCTAGGTCATTTATCTCCTTTAAATTTCCCTTATTTATTGCTTACTCAAAGTCATGCCTAGTGTCTAATACCTACAGATTCTTCTGATTTCAGAAACCATGAAGATGAATCTCAGCTTCATATTAAAAATGCTATTTTTGCTGCTTTATCCTTGTGAGGACAACCTTGTAAACGTAGATTGGCATAAACCACTTATTAGATTTAAACAAGTTAAAGAAAGCAAGTTTCATTTCTGCATTGAAGGGCTGAGCGTGGTGGTGTGGCAATATGTAAGAGCTAGTCTAGTATACACTGAGAAGCAAACCTTCTTCTTATACATTATATCCCATATTTTTGTCTTTATCTCCCTCTAGGTATTAGCAAAACTTTTCAGCAATGACTGCACCAAGACCAAGGGCTCCTTAAAAAGTTATGGGTAAAAGGTATTGGCTTCTTCATAGCTGCTTTTTCTTAGTTTCTTAGGTTCTTCTAAGGGAAACTTCAGCTTTCAGCGGTAGGTGACTCACTTTTGCACATGAACAAAAAAATTAACTTTTCCTATGCCTTTTTAAAGTTCTTTAAAGAGAATTACAATTTTAGGGTCTTACACAGAAATAATACTATTCCATATGCTTAATGAAAAAGGTTTCAGAATCTCCTGCAGAAAAGGCTTGATTCAGGATTCTTAGGCTGGTTCTGTTCTGGTCTTCAGTCTGATACTCTCAGAAGAAGGACCATTTAATTGTGTTATTTTTTTTTCCTTCAACACTTTCTGAGTCACTCTTACTTTTTTCTTTCTTTTTCTTTTTCATTTGTAAGTTTTATAGCACTAACATATTCACTATCTTGTCTTGTAAATTTCTGTAAACCTGCCAGATTTTCTGCAAGGTCTGTCACTAATCTTAGGACTAAAAGTTACATATGACCTTTGCTGTGGTCAGAAATATCTGACAGAACTTTAAGTATCTGGGTGGGAAATGCCAAGCAGTGCAAATCTCATTTCTTCACAAGAGATCGAAAAAACTACTCTGCTGGCAGTGAATTTGTCTGCTGAATTTGTTTTGAATAAGTGTCATGGAGAGATGCAGTTATGACCCCTGTCGGTTCACCCTAAAATGTACACATTTATGCTACTTGAGCCACAATGCTCTGCAGCAATGGTTGGTCATTCCCTGAACTACACCACTGAATGAAAGAAATATCTGGAAAAAAAAGCCTATACAAACATCCAGGGAACAAACAGCTGTCAGTGTTAAACAAAAAAAGCAGCTTGTAAGCTAGAGAGCCCTGAACACTGAAGAATAATCAAATTTCATAACTAGTTTTCACACCTAACTCTTCATTACATCTTTTCAAGTAACTCCACTCCAAGATGTTTTAAGGCTATTGCTGTAGTAGCTCCAGGCAGAAGTGTAGTCGTAGCAAAACTCTCACGAGCATCAATTTTGAACCAAGGATGACAATATAAAGTTGATATATTAATATCAACTTCAAGGTCAAGGAGACTTGGTCTAGTATAAAAAAATCAACATCATAAGGCAAAACAAAAAGCAAGGCTAGAATACACAAATGGATGGTCACCCAGCAGTTTAGGGGATAACAGCAGCGTAACTGGGAAAACCATGGCAAACTAGGGGAGATGTGCTGTAGAGTAGATTTGTGTTTGCTTGTGAAGAGCTGGATTTCGGAATTCAAATGCAGATGAACAGACTTTGTAGCCTGATATTCCCACTCTGTAGAGGTGATGATCCCTCTTCCTCATCGGTGTCACCCAAACCCACAGTTTTCAAATAAATACAGTTTTGAATAACATCTACCACACAAATCCACTTGCTTTTTTGTTAGCATGAGTGCAAATGGAGCAAAAATCCATAGGAAGGGGCTGAGTGGAGTGGAATAAGGTAATTTTATAGGCTAACTGCCTCCCCTTGGGAATTTCTTGCACTTCCTGTCTTCTACAATATTCTGGAAGCACAGAATGGCAGTCTTGCAGACCCCTAAAGATCAGGCTCATACAAGTAAGAGTTTTTGGGACTGAGCTCATCATTTCTAATAGCAAATACATTAGGATTTCATAAGCTCAAAAAGGCTTGTGAGACTAATAATCCGTAAAGCCTATTAAGCTATTAAGGTAACCAAATAAAGCATCTGCATTTTGATCTGTCTCCAATCTAAATGCTCAGCATGAAGCCTCCTTAGTGATATAAAGAAGGCTGAAGAAATCATTCTCTATAAGACAATTTTCTCTGTTTCAGCTTCTGTTAGAAAATAATGCAAATCCCAGAAACTTCTTCCACTCTTACAACATGTTATATCAGCATCATGCTTTAAATACTTGAAAATGTTTTCTCTGTTAAAAGGATTTTTCATTCATTAAGACAAAGGATAAAATACACTGGTTCCTTTAGCCTATTTATATTTTTACTTGTTTGCACTATTTAACCTGCTGCAAAATGCATCAGACACACTACTCCCGTGGCCATCTCTGCTCTGCTTACTACTTGTGACTACTGCTCCACACTCTTTTCTGGATGTTCTCCACAGGCACTTTTTTCCTTTTAATTCTTCTCACTTTCATTCAGAGTCTGCTTAAAGACAAATTTCTGTACTCATCATAACAGGCAAATTCAACAAAACTAAATAAAAAGGGAATTTTTAGCTAATGTTCATTGGAGATTGCCATTTTGCATCCTAGCTATTTTGTTTTAATTCAGTGAAGTGTTAATGTCCTCAGCTTTTGTCTTCTTTTGGTACATCAAGCAGGGCCAATCAAAGAGGTATAGCTATCTTAGAATATATTTCTTATAATTTTTAACTGAGTGTCACATGCTAACATCACAAGTAATCCTAGCTTTTCTGCCATAAGCAAATAGGTGCACATTTGTTACCCTTAACGGCAGTCTATGAATTTATGTTGAAAACCTAGCTTTCATGCCTCTGAATGAAAATGGTTTACACTACTGCCTTTATAAATGTGAAATTGTACACTTAGACGTGAGATTTCATACACATATCTCAATCATAATCAAATGACAGGGAAAATGGTAATGTATTTATCACTGCAATGCCACTCATTAAATTCTGCAGCACTCATGGCAGAAGTATGTTTGGTATTTCTCATCTCCAAAACTTTACTATTCCAGAGTCACAGAAATGCCATTCTTTTGTCCTTTTAGTAAATGTGGTTAAAATTAAGCCATTCAGTAAAATTATGTACTGTTTCTCACTTAATTGTGAAGTCCCCATTTTGGCAAACTATTTCTTTACATTTTCTTTAATTTTAACTGTCTTTCATTTCCCAGCTCTGGGAAAGTTTAACTTCCATGTGCAAGACCATGTGCAATTATAATCCAAAAATAACAATTAGAAAGGCTTTACAGATAAGCCAGCCAAACAATACTATACTGATTATGATTGGAAATAAAAAGATGAGTCTGTTTCCATGGTAAAATGTAACTACTATATTAGACACGGGTAATGTAGCAATAAACAGAACCTGCAGTCAAGTCATCTTGTGCCTGACTCCAACAACAGGCCAGGGTTGATCTTCTCAAGTAATGCTGATTTTATTAATTTTCCTCTTTACTTTTTTCATGCCAGCTGATATAGTAACATCACACCATGTCAAATGACAGTATGTGTCAGAAAGTCTTAGACGACAAAGAGTAGTGGTTCGGACAGTTTGTCTGGAGGATGAACTGAGTGGACATAAAAATAATCCCTTCACCATATTTATCATTTTTATTGTCACTAAATGGTGCTCCCCATCTGCACGTTTGAGCAGGATTCAGAAGAAGTGAGCACGGTGAGTTTGGATTTCTAGAGAATATATTATAAGCACTTGTTAAGTATACAATTAGATGGTTTTCATATTTTTCATATATATATACTGCAAGTTTGGTCTCAACAACATGAAATTAATACATAAATATTTTTATGCAGTGCAAGCTAAAATAAAGTACCCATATCCAAACACCAAGCCTTTGATTTGTTCAGTCAGAGAACTTGTGGGAGTAAAGACTGTAGCACTGCAATTTCAGTAATTTCGTTTATTTTAAGCCTTACATAAGTAATGTAATGATTGTATTTATGTTACAAAGCATTTTTGAAAGTGTGGACTGAAAACCACTAAGCCTGCTCCTGAAGCTAAACTTCTACTGGTTTTAACGCCTTTAGTTCTCTCTGTCTATCAAAGAAAATCCCTTTATTTCTCTCTGAAAGACAGCTACACTTCAATGTAAAACAACACAATAATTTGAGATAGAGAGAGGCTAAGAAACCTATTGGGAAAACCAGGCCTATTCGCTCTATATTAAATATTTATTGAAGAATGTGAGTTTTCTTTATTTTTATTTACATTGCCACACACTGTTGTGGTATGTTGCCACGTGGCTGCTGTGTTTAACCTGCATTTTGCACACCTGTCAAGTGGCTTGTGAGCTACTCTACATCTGTTTTACAGTGTTCCTCATACTGAATCTTTTTCTTGATAACATGAGTTTCTCCTTCCAATGTTTTATTAATAAAAGACTTTTATATATGTCCCAGGAAGACTAAGCCGAATCTCAGTGGAAGCCCACGTCCACACTGTGATTAATGAGGCTTCTTTCCTTGCTGTGTACTGATTCTCATGGCATCCCTGGTACAGCTACACACAACCAAATGCAGGAGTCACATAATTCTCCTTGTTGTGTCCTGTCCTACATCTAAATACAATGAATGCCTGTGTAGATCACCAGATTAGACCAACATATCAGAAATTTTGCTAAAGCTCTTTTACTGCAGTTGACCATAAACCACTGAAGTGAGAACAAGTGTAGTCCTCTTTGGATTTGGGGCAAACACTGATCTGCTGCTTCACCCACACAGATGATGAGTACTGAAGGGGAATAGCAGGGTAAGTGAAGAAAACTGCAAACTGTTTCTTCAGTCCTTTGAAGGAACCACAGAAACAATGATGAAATCTCACTTTCATCTGTATGTGGATTTTGCTGTGCTGCACAAGTTAGATGAGTTCTAAGTAATTTTGCACAAATATCTTTCCTTCAAATGGAATAAAATTAGTAGTGGACTTAAGTCGCATTTAAATATAAGATCCTTAGGCTATCCAAATCACTCTTACCAGAGGTGCTTTACAGTCAGCTTAGATCAGCTGTGCTGTCTCTTATGCAAATGGAAAGGATAATCAGGATCTGGCATTTGACCAGACAAATTTGTGACATCTCTTTCCTTCCTGTGATTCGCTGGGACAGAGCTGGGACATACCTTTGCCTGGCAGATGGGAGGGAACAAGACCCTGCTTTCATTTCTTCTGTTAGAACAAGAATGTATTTATCCCTGGACACCTTCTAGGTGTATTAGCACAGGTCTGTGGGTACTACAGCACTTCTCTCTTAAAAGCCTCAAAACTCATTCACATACTTTTTAAAGACAAAAATTATTCCCACACCTGAGAATATCCATTTCTTACAGCCTTATGTATCTGGATTTCTGGTCTGCTGGGAGACAAGGGAGCCTAATGCTAGCTCCATAATAAGAAAGGTCTCTTCCCCTCAATATACCCACATTTTAATTTAAACAATGTTAATTCACAAGTTTACTTAGATGCCAAACAGCTGTGCACCAGAGGAACTCCATTTACCTCAGTAAAGCAGCCCCAGATTTCCCATGATAGCTACAGAACTTGGCTCAGCACACTGTACCTCACTAACACTTTCTTTAAAAAGCAGCTACTCACTTGCCAGTCTGCACATTTTGGTCAGAGCTGTTTACAAGCAAAGGCAGAGTCACAGATTTGTCACCTGGGGGAGTGGCCAGACAAAGCCCCAAAGAGGCTGCAAGGAGCGCAGCAATAGCACTTCATAACAGTGCTTCGCAGGTTTGCATTTTAGCATTTCCTTCATTTTGGGCAGGTAAATGGTCTCGAGAATGCACAGTAAGGAAGAGCTAGAAAGAAACGTGAAACCTAACAAAGGAGATGTCAACTTCTTGACCTAGATTTAGATCTCGTTTTCCTGTTTCTAGATGGAAAATGGAATTACATTCTTTATACTGCAGCTAAATTCTTGGTTTAAATGCTGGTACAGACCCACACAGCACCAGTTAGTGCTGCTGAATCTTTTATGTCACTTCTCAGCCTCTATAAGCAAAAGCAGGGACAGAATTTCTACAATTCTGAGGGCAGAAAATAGTCATACGAACTACTGAAAGCTTTCACGTAACAGTCTGAAAGTACCTAAGCAGGCACCTATGTAGAATTTGTATATCGATTTATTCAATTCATTAAAATACAAAGTGAAAAATAGTATTGATTCAATAATGAGCACTACTATGTGAGACAATATGGTTTTATTCCTCTAAGGCAGGACCTGATCTAAGCTCTTCTTCACTTGCCAATACAGGCAAGGTTTTTAAAGGTTTAAAAGGTTTAAAAATATACTCTAGCCACTTTTTCTAGCCTTGCAATGACAAGAGTGACCTAAAGTAGGAGAATCCTGGCTTTATTGAGAGCTTTATTGTTTATTAAGACAGGTAAGACTTCGATGACCTTGGCAGTCCTAGCAGAGGTGGAGGAGAAAACAGAACAGAGATATTTACAAGTGCTTCTTGTGATGTATCTAGCAGAATACAGTAAAACATTGAGGTCATACAATGTCAGCTGAACGTAAAACCAAATCTGCCTTCTACCTATAACTGGCAAATTCTGTCTCCCTTGTGCAGGCCTGCAGAATGCTTGCTCCAAATGCTGGAAACTGAGGGGCCTATTTTGAAACTGAAAATCTTATTAAGTGTATCTTTGATCCCACTAAAATGTGTGCTTAAGAATTTTTGTGAAGCAGGACCTCCGTGAATATGCAGCTTTTTGATCAGCCACAGAAAATATTACAGGAACAAGAGCAACCTGCCAAGAGATAAAATTGTCTTCTCTGTGATGATTTTCCTTCTAGAGAGGGTTGCGCCATTGCTACACATTTAGAACAAACTACAGTTTCAAATTTCTACAAATAAGCACTACTTACTGACACCAAAGGGCTACCCCCTCTGATGTAATGTATTGCTGTTTGTTTCCCCATCTGCAAACTTAAGATAATAACATGGACTTTCTGCGAAGTGCTTTGCCAATCACACGCAAAAAATTCAAAGAAAGAGCTAAATATTTGGTTTAATCATCCAGCATCTTCACTAGTCCCTTGTTAACTGATATTTCTAATTCTATTTGCTTCTAGTTAAATCCCATCCCTCTTGGGCAATGTTTTTTGGTCAGTACTGAAAACAAACATTTGAAGAGATACATTTCCGTGTGATGCTCAGAATACTTTTTATTGTTGTAATGCATGTATAAATCTGAAGGAGAGATTCAGAGCATCTTAGAAATATTTTCAGAAATATTTATTTTTCATGTTATGAAATTTGCAAAACAAACATTCCTTTCAGTACTGTAGCATAAGTCAACTCAGCAGTAAGCATGTACCAGCATGGTAACCTGTTATAAGCAAGGACCAAATCAATGTAAGCAGAATCATCACAAGAGTGGTGAAATAAATGTATGAAACATTCTTTTCGCATTTTCCAGAAGCTTATAGGTATACTTTTCAATTACTAAAATGTTCATTGTCACAGCTGTTTCTTGCTCTGCACAAATTACTATATTCCCAGGTGCAGGCATAGTGCATCTTCCAGTTGTTTGAGTGTTTCTTTGGCTTTACTTCCTGATTTCAAGCTAAGAAAACTCAAAATTGGAAGGTTTATTTTTTATTTGTTTTGTTTTGTTTGAGTACATATTTTGCTCATTCTCTCAAAACAATGTTACAGCTTTTTTCTGATAAAACTGTCTTTTATCATCATCTGGTTTGCTGGACTTCACGAAGAATGCTTATGCTTAAGTAGTGCATTTGGTAGTGTCAGTTATTTGACTGGTGAGCTCTCTGTACTAATGATGCACTGGAAATCAGTCCGTGTCCTTCCCTGCATGTGTTATAATATGGCTCTTGCTGTGAGATAAGGCTGCCAACACTGACTAAAGTCTGTCCTTGTCTGATGAAAACAGTGCAGATGTTCCCCAACAGACAGGAAGAAAAGGTCAAAGAAAGAGACTGAATGTTGCCTTGAAACACCCAGTTATACTCAGATATTACTGTTTTTCACTTGAATTGTTTCGTGATACTGAAAAAGGGAGTGTACGAGTTAAGAGATGAGTTCGCCTTTTTTTTATTATTTGTAAAGCTTTTCAGGACCTAATTTAAAACCTTATAAAAAGTACATGTTGGTTACAAAACACACAGCAGCAACAACACGTATGAGAAGACAATGGAAAAGAAAATCTGTTCACGCTGTCTGTCCTTAGACACTTACCGGGGCAGAAAGCTGCAAATCAAGGTACATTGTTGCTGTCTCACTGCCTAAGCATTTTTATGTCCTTCAGTACTGATGAAGCCAAACCTGATTCTAATCATATCTGCGAACTCAGTACTCTTGGTTTTTTAAAACATTGTTAAAATTCAACAAAATTATAATGAATTCTTTAGCATAATTTCTAAAGATGTTTTGGCGCACAGAAGAACTTCACTGGCTTCAGAAACCTGCTGTTAAAATAAGGATTGCCATCTAATGTTAGAATTCACCTACAGTAAGTTAACAGCGAAAATCACTGAAATTACATTGATAAGTAAATAACAGATTTCTTATTTTGGATAAGTCGCGACAATTATGTCCACATAGAGAAAGAGTTTTACAAAGACATTCCATTACCTCAATTAGGCAGAACTGGTCAAAACCTAGGGAATCACAGTTCATTAAGCAGCAACATAACCGTCGCAAGGAACTATCAGTAAGAAATGACAGAAAAGGAGCAAGGTCATATTCTGTCACAGGATGACAATGAGCCATGTACGTTTTCACTGTGGAAAAGCTAAATGCTAGGATGTGCCAATAGAAGTGTTTCCAGGAGAGACTGGCAGCCCTTCAAAAAGTCACTGACAAAGGCTCAACTGCAAGATGGTGAACAGCTCTAGTCATATGCCAAGAGGAAATATGAGTTCTGACTAGGACACGTGCTGGGAAGGACGCCAGTGAACAGGAGAAAAGATGAGACCTCAAAGCTTGATTTCTCTACATAGGAAAAATGGGAGAATGGGAATACAAAGGCACTTTCAAAATTTATCAGTGAAACAAGGACAGAACAAAACGTTATAAGCTGGTCATAGAAACAGTTAGTCTTGAAATAAGAAGGGATTTGGCATGTGGGAATGGTCAAATTCTGAGCACCCATACTTGAATCTGCCTTTTTCTTGTGGCTTTTACAAGTGTATACAAAGCATAGCATAAAATAATTACCTCTGATTACAAGCACCAGGACAAGTAAGTCCACACCAGTGCTATGCTGCCAGGTTCTGCAATGAATACTTGCAGCATATCCTGATGAAAAATAAGGAGGAGATTTGAATTTTATTAGGATTTATCAAAAGAGCATTTCATCCACTTGGTGATATGCAAGTGACAGAATTCTCCTTAATTTTAGCAGCTGATATTAATAGCAACAATTTCCAAACATGTAAGTACACACTCCCCCTCCAGCCCCCACAACACTACATTTTGAATGAAGCAGAATTTGTGGTTTTGATTTGGTGGTTGTTATTGTTGTTGTTCTTTTTCTTGTTCTAATTATTATAACAACATTCTATTTTAATAAGCAAAACCTATTTTTTCTGAATTGTCTTCTAGTCAACACAGTTCACTGGTGATTCATCACTTCAACAGTTGTTGTTAGACTTCTGCAGACTCCTGGTAGGATGGGATCTTGTCACTGTTCCCCACTTAAAACATGGAAATGGGGAAGAGAAGATTGAAAAACCGGGGTAAATTACTTCCCAGGAAGGAACTCTGGACAGAAAGGATATTTTAGAAAGCTTTGTAGTCATCTACAAAAATAAATCTCAGTGACAGAAAGTGAGTACATTTTTGCATCTCAGTGATGCTCATGTCTCACTTTGAGAAGTCTGCTTATTTTCGTGATGGAAGAGCAAGAATATTAATATAATTGCTTTCTCTGTGTACACTAAATGAAAATTTTGAAACAAAAACCTCTGCAGGTTTTTACTATAGTCGGAATTACTATGAGCAAACTAGAATTAGGTGTGAAGTGATAATCCGAGTTAATTCAAGATTATATGTAATGCCATGTCTACCAAGATAGGATATTTTGTGCTTAAGCCATGGAAGATAGCGACTATTTCAAGGACTCAGAAGGGGACTATATTCATATTGTCTTTTAAATCCTTCCATCCTGGCAATTGTAAAAGGCCATCTTTACTGTGTTATACTAGCACTTAAGGGCAGTACATATGTATATATGTTGCAACAGCAATAATTTCCTGAGAAATCATTTGGTTGACTAAGTCAAGTAAAAAAATGCAACAGTATCTTTAATTTATCACAACACATGTCCACTAAAATACTTAGCCATACTGATAAAATATTAAAAAGTCACAACAAAAATTAAAAGATAACTATGTTTTACTTAAAAATTTGTATTTTGACAATATACTTTGAATTGTTGTGTTCAAATGAGAAATCCACATAGTACATTTTGTGAAATAAACCCACATGGCCAAACTAAAAATTATGACAGGAAGTCCAAACATAATATTATTTGAATGCCTCAATATAAAACCAGATTATTTAATTTGGGTTTTATAAATAAATTTAGTTCCTATGATACTTAAGAAGATCGCAGTTATTAATTTGAATGCAAAGTGGCCACACTGATATGATATGCTTTCATATGAAATAATGACCTTCAAATATAAATAAAAAATAAAACATTGTACAACAGGAGAGGGCACTGCCTTGAATACTCCTATTTGAACACGGGAATATTTAGGTAACCCTTCAGCTGGAATTCTAATGTAGCAACTCCTTACTCCTGGTGTAATACACAGGCAGTGGCACACTGCTGTCTGTGGTTTTAAAAACAGTTAGCAAAGCCAAAAAACCCAACTCATAAACCCTCCCATTTAGCTCTAATGAGTTAGTTTTATCTAATTTTATGAAACATCAAAACCACTAATACTAAAGCATGCAAGCACCTAATGATTAACTGAATATAAGGTGCTTAGATTTAAGCCCAAGTGATGCTGAGAAAATGTACCTTAAAACAGTGCTAAAAGATGAAGATGTCAACATTTCTCCATTTTTTTTTCCGTTTAAAAATCCCACCACCACCCCCAACCTCGATTTCCTGTTTCAAAGCAAGCACTCAGTGCACTGTTCTGAGTCATACCACCGGGGTCTGGAAGGCATCACACTGTGGAAACCGGATGACATTTAAAACTACAAAAGCTCGAGCTCCTTAAGGAGCCTGGGTGGCTGAAGACACCTTAAAGCCTTTGTGCCATTTTGCCTTGCACAGCAGGTACCTTGAACTCCTTCACAAACACTTCTGCAGTCTAATCCATGGGTGCTAATGATTTAAGATGTAGACAGGCAAGGAAACTGACTCAGAAACCTTCTTATCTCTGCCACCTCCCCTCCCCGCCCCCCTCTCCCAAAAAAAACTCTCATTCACTTTTCCCTAAAACTTCTGATAAGCCAGAATTTTAAACCTTTAGAAATAGGATCACTGAAAGTTCAAGCAGATATAGCTTTGGGAAAAACTACACATGTGATATGAAATTCCAGAAGAGAATATTCCTTTTTCCATTGGCCAAATGTTCTTCTGTCCCAGTCCACTTCTTCAGAGGCTGTTCTCTTAGGTCTTATCTCTCAGGCAAAAAAAATAAGGGTTAAGTTTTATCACAAAAAACGTTAACTATGACTAAACTTGTCCTTCCCCCCTCATCTTTTCTACTCCTCCCCTCTTCAGAAGGGAGCAAAAGTTCAATCCCTGCAGCTCAGAGATTACTTGCTGCAAGGCTTCACTGCGTAGCAATGTCTCTCCTCTTCTTTCCCATTTTTTTTGTTTGTCTGTTTTTTAAAGAGGGAGTTACTGCAAAAAAGCAAAAAAGCTTTTTTGATGATGGCATCTACTCACTTCTTCATAGCACTCCTACAGAGCTATTTCAATGTATAATTAATTTCTTTTTAATCTTTGACTGAAAATTACTGTAAGCAAGAATAGCAGCTAAATCTCTGTTTAAAATTTACATATATAGTCCTGGGAAAAACACATAGCCAATCTACTTCTTTCACTACTTCTGCCTCTATATTCTTTTGCCAGCAATACTATTGCAATGTGATAATGTGGCATGGTAGTAAGTAAATTTTTGGCTAAGACAGAGACATGGACTTCAAGAAAACTGTGACCTTTGCTTTAATCTTTCAAAATTCAAAAAAACATGTATTAAAGCTGTTACAGAGATGGAAAAAAAAAACCCCAACTAGAATAGCTTGTAGAAGTGAATAGTTATGTCTCTAGAGCAAGGAGAAGGAAGGAATTAAATCACCACATCAGAAATGATGTCCCATGAATGTTTCTTTAGAAAAATTATGGTTTAGAATGCCTATTTTTCTTTTCCAAGGTCTGGTGAGAGATCCTGATTTATATTTCATGACTTTTACAATGAGCTTCAGACACAACTTAAATTAGCCATTGTGCAACAGCTTTCTGATGATGATGCCTGCTCTGTGCCCTTTCCCTAAGACCTCCCATGGGATCAAACAGAGACATTTTGCTGACACAGTATCACGTGTAGCAACCTCCTAATATTATTAAACCCCTAAAATGTTGCATCACTGGAACAAATCATTCATTAGTGTTATTTTAAAAAAGAGACATAAAAAGTGCTAATGAAAACTGCTGCATATTACTGCATCTGAATGTAAGAATGCATGAAGTGAGATAAAATACAACCATTTCCAAGCACTATCTGATACTGCACAGACACAACTCAGTTGCATTGGAAATCATTTCCCCTCCTGCTGCTTTAACGTGAATAGCATCAATATTTTACAAACTTATAAATTTCATAAAAAAGAGGGAGAGGGACTTTTCACACAGGCAGAGAGAGACAGGACATGGGGCAATGGTTTTAAACTAAAAAAGGAAAGATTTTGATAACACGCTAGGAAGAAATTATTGTGGGTCTGCTGTATTACCATTTTAAAGTCATCTTTTTAATTTTAATTATTTTTAAACTAATCCCATTATAAATAGATCCCAGAGAACACTTCATTAAAAAAAATTAATGAATTCATCTTTAAAAATTAAATACTTCCACAACAGCTAACTTAGAATCAGTTTTATATAATGATATTAAAATATTTAGTTGAGTATGTAATCTATAAAAGCAGTCAAACTCTAACCAACTGTATTATTGCAGCCTATTATCTAGTAAAATAGATTGTAGTCTTACTAATAGAAGAATATTTTATGGCAAATGTTTCAGTAGGAGCACACAGTTTATTACTTGCATAAATCTACTACAGGCAATGAATATAAATTGGAAAATCACATGAAGCATTGCATTTTATTATGGCAAAATGATTTTACCTTGAAATAATTTTACTTAACATCTAAAATATTCTATATAGGAAGTGAGCATTCAAACTAACATTAGACAACTGAAAACTTTTCATTTGCAATTTGAGTTCATGAATTATAAGTGAAAAGTTAAAAGATCCAGGAAATAAAATAAACATTGTAAAGTCAGATAAATTGTAACAATAAATGCAATATAAGCATAACGGGTTTTTTTTCACATCTTACAAAGAGCTCTGCTTATACTTTGGACATACAGAAGTTACTCATAAAGATGCATACCAATAGTTCTTTGCAGAATTTGGAAAATCCTCAGTTAAAAACATCGCCTACAAGTGAGCCAAGAACTTCTGGAGTTAAACATGTCATCTTCTTTTCTTGGAACAGGAGTATTCATTTAAACTATCTTGCCAGTAGCGCTGTAGCAAAATATGCCACTGTGAGCTATTTGAGGCCTGATTTAACCATCCTATTTTAAATGAATAAGGAATTAAAAAAAAAAAAAATCTGTTTGGCTCTTCCTCTGCAGGCTTATCAGTTCCTGAAAGTAATGTCACTATCAATAAACTCTCTTTCCACATCCTCCCTTACCATCATGTCAGTATTTCTTGCTTAGCAGAGCATAGCAAACAAGACGTATTCCAATACACACTGAGCAAAAGCATACTTGAGACTACAGCCTTGTGGACAGCTCCAAAAGTCTTCAGGCCTGTGAACACATCTTAGAATTATCGAACAGTCTGCGTTCTGTCCTGCAACAAGCAGGGACATCTTGCACTACACCACATTGCTCAGAGTCCCATCCACCCAGCCTTGAATGTTTCCAGGGATGAGGCATCCACAATTTCTCTGGGGATCCTGTTCAAGGGTTTCACCATCCTCATTGTACAAAAACCTTCTAATACCTAATCCAAATCTACCCCGTTTTAATTCAAAACCATTACCCCTTGTTCTATTACAACAGGCTCTGATAAAAAATCTCTCCCCATTTTTCTTACAGGCTCCCTTCAGGTACTGGCAGGCTACNCTCAGGGAAGACATGCTTCAGCCCTCTAAGCATCCTGGTGGCTTCCTCCAGACTCTCTCCAACAGGTCTATGTCCTCCCTGTGCTGAGGACTCCAGAGCTGGACACAATACTCCAGGTAGGGTCTTACAGGAGTGGAGGATCTTAGGGACAGAAATCTGGAACCAAATTCCTAACTGAGGCCCACTGGCTTCCCATTCAGTGCATGGAACAAGTGCATCAAAATGAAGTCCCGCTCAGCTCATGTTCATGAGCAGGGAACCTACTGGGACATGGTGAGTATGGTGACACACAGACCAAAGAAAATTTTGGTACCTCAGCCCAGGTGGCAGGAAGAGGCACCTTTCTGCTTCTGTGCCCCAGCTTATGGCTGGTTCTTGAATGTCAGCCCTTGCTCTGAGAAAGATCCTGCCTGCTGAAGAGCCACTTCTGTTACTGCTGCCCACACTTCAGAAGCACTGTGGTGCAGCAATCCATGTAACCACTACTGCCGCTGCTGCCAGGGTCCCCAGGAAAAACAGCTGTATAGCCCCTCTGACCTCGTGTTCACTTCACTGGTTCTCCTCATCCTGTGCCTCTCCCCTGTCCACATACAGAGCAATCCAGGTCCATGAAAATGAAAATTAAAAAATTATGGGGTGCACGCTTCTACATAAATAACTCTCGTAACAGTATTCACTATAATTCAGAAATTCGCTCTTGGCTAACATCACTCACCTATGAGCGACCAAATAATAATGAAGTTTTCAGAAAAATCAACTCATGAATATAAGGAATCATAGTGCTGTTGCTGGCTTATCTGATGGTTAGAATCAGCACAATACCTGAATGAGATGACAGATACTGTAATGCAGCAATTTAATAATTAAAAAGTCATTGTTTCTATTGAGAGACTCCTTAGTTTCTATAGTTTCTATTGAGAGACTCAAACAGCTGTTTGACTTTGTCAAAGAATCACCCTTCCCAACTGACAGTGCTGCTAAATACAGACTTTAATTAAAAAACAAGTAACTGCTCCTCATAGTGTCAACAATTCCATTCCAAGCTAAACCTACAGAATGCTGTCCTTGTTCAGGTACAAGGAACTGTGGCTGCAAGCTGTTTTACTGAGCTTTATTCAACAAAGTGGTGTATAATTCAGTTTACATAACAGTGCTGCTGAATGCTACGTCTGTGTAAGGTGCAGAGCAGTGCCTAAAGCAGGAAGAGATTAAAACGATACTAAATCAAGTATTTCTGCTTCCTGCTGGATGGCTGGAATAAATGATGTTTCTACAGAAAGACAAAGGCATGTTAAAAGACAGCTTTGCTTTGAGTCACCAGGACTCACTGACCTATTCAGAACTGTTTGGTTCTGAATATTCTGTGAAATGTGATTTTCCATCCCTTCCCTGTTTTGTTAACCAGCATAGGTTAACCTGATAGGTATGTGGATATCTGCTGGTTAATAAAGCAATTCAGCTTTGAATTTCTAGCCGTCATGTAGATACTCACTTGAAGTAATTACTAGGCTTTCTAAGCTTTTAATATGACAGAGGGATCATTATCCTTGCTGGCTAGTTTCTTTAAAATTAATTACCTATTATTCTCCAATGTTCCACAGATTTTTGCACAGAATAAGACAACGTAAGGTCTCAGGACTCCTTTCCTGTATAAAGAGATGAGGACTCCTCACGGACCTTTACAATAAAGTTATCTTCACCTCTGTATTCTCCTGTTTTATCCTCTGCCTCAGCTATCACACACAAGTACTAATAACCTCCTATATGAACCTAAAAAGATTAAGTCTAGGAGAGGTCACAAATGGAAGGTAGTATTGCTTTAAATGTCTCTGTTTACATATCATATTCTGTACACAGGCTGAAACACCACTCTCTGCCTGTGAGGACTGGAAGATTATCTTCAGAGAGCCACCAAATACCTATTTGTATTTGTAAGAACCTACTTCCCAAATATTTTTCACATTTCCATGAAAGATGAAATATACGTAGGATCCAGCAGTACTTATGTCTTGCCCAAGAATTCATTTTCCCCAAAGATTTTCAGTCAGGTATCAAACAGTTTTAGCTCACCATTACCCCAATCCATTGCCTTTATATTATAGTAAGACATAAAGATGAAATGCCAGAGCATCCTCAGATGCACAACTGCTTTTGCGCAGGCTTTTACAACAATACTCCCGTTTGCACCAAGTTTAACCGAGTGACTGCACACTGCCCATCAGCATGAGGCACCCTGCCACTGGCTGTGCAAGCTACCAGAGAAGGACTCGGTCTTACAAACAGCAAGAATGTCTTGTCACAAAGTGTTCTTGCTTCACAGAATTGTGACAGCGCGTGGTGGAACAGATACGTTTCTGCCACTCTTGTTGAATAACAGCCCCACAGAGCCCTACTTAGTCCCACTGTAATTTATGCAGCATGCCTAGTTAGCTCTAGTTCAGTGAGGACTCCTACACAGAGAAATCTCCCTGCTACAACAATTTAAATTCTACCACATTTGAACAAGGCAACTGTTTTAAAACTGCCCCTTGATTACTGAATGCAAAGAACACTGCTAGACCACGGCAAACTCCTGCAGACAGGAAACCACTACAGTGCACTGAATATTGGTGAGATAGACAAAAGCAAATCACAGCTTTCACTGGTCTCAGCATCATATCCTAGGGCTTATAGAGTGTGCTGTCATATCTATGGAAGTTTAAGCACTGGTGTATCTACAGAGGATTTCTTATAAATGCTTCTAAGTTTAGGACATGGGCATAAAGCTGTGAGTAGAAAAACCTGATAAAAGTAAACAATCGTGTGTCTATTTCAGCCAAGGTCAAAACAGCCACTGCCTGTTCCTGCCCAATCCTAAATAACTCATTAAAACTGAAATTAACCCTTTTGCTTGACAGCTGCCATTCATCTTGTTTAACTCTTCAGTAAACTAGTTCTATTTTTGCAAAGATTTAGGATATTTTTCTATCATCAGTGTACAGAAGATAGAAAGTAGCAATGCTACAACATCTGCCAGCTGATTTTTCTACTCCTTCTTCCACCTCTTGATAATTTACAGTCTGCATTTGGCAGTCACTCATTACTATTCAATTGTTTTAATCCTTTCTACTCCTCCTGATGTGGTGATGTGCTTTCTGCTGAGGAACAAAGGGGGTGGTAAATCTCTGCGAATCCTTGAAATCTTTGTGACTCTGTGATTTAGATACTGAAGGTACTCACCGCTTTCTTGCAATAACTGAAATTCAGTCTGATTTAAGGCTTCATGGCAATGTGATCCTAATACCTGCCATGCATTAGGCAGAAAACTGCGTCCTACCTGCCCATCATGGCTGCTAGCTAAAAGGATCCCAGACATGGGTCAATCCTGTATTAGCAACCTTGATCACTCCTCTGAGGACTGCTTGTGTAGCCATATCCAAAGAGTCTTCCTGGGGAATAAGGTGGACCTTATAAAGGTGGGTTGCAGCACCCCACTGCACCTCACTTCATGTCTCACATACCTGCTCCATTGTCTCTTTCAAAAGGATCTTCACATTTAGGGACTGTCAGACATGGTCCAGTAACTTGAAGGAAATCATCTGACACTAGGGCAATTTAATGAATTGAAGTTAGCCCTAAAATTGATTGACATTTCATTCCTTGCAGAGAGTACATAATCAAAGACAAACTTTGTTCAGGTGACTGACACAGGGTGCATTAGTTTAAACGTAGTAATATAACTCCGATGAACTTCTATAGTTTTCTTCTCAATGACAAAATAAACACTTCCTGGGTGCAACAAACGAATTTTTGTCTCAGATATGCTCTGCAGATGCATTTACTTCTATCTGTGGACTATAAAGAGAGTCAGATTAAAATACCCATACTAGAAGAGTCTTATGCCAGATAAATCTCATCTTGGTGTACATGAAAGCAAGCAGATGTGGCTTTCTATGTATTTTTACTGCCTTCCAAAATTAAATGCTGCTGTAACTGTAAGTAAATACAGTGGTGAGGTTTTTTTTAATCTGTGAGGCACAGAGGATAAATGTGTTTAAGAAGAAACAGTTGATAAAATAAAGCTGATAATAAACTTATTTTCATATCATGAGAAAAATATCAGCTTCTCAGGAAAAAGCTCTGTTACTAGTAATTTCAACAAAAAAAAGGGTGGGGAGACAGGGAGACCACTGAATTTTAATGCTGTTTAGAGCTGCTTGGAAGTCTAACTTTTCAATGAGATGCCGCATCTATGGAAAACAGACCCATTGAGTTAGTCCTAGTTAATACTTCAGACATTGCTCACAGAGAAGGCGTTTGGTTTCTACTGTGACACCCATCATGACAATGTAAAGTAATCAAACAACTCATTTAGTTCTTCTTTATGTTGTGCCTGAAGAAAAGTCCATCAGAGATTGGTACGTTTTTCTGTAAGACTTGAGAGTGGATAAAAAAATTGCTTAAAGTAATCTCTAGAACACAGTCACATCATTGTTTCATCTGTTTTCTCCTACAGCTGGCCAGGTACCAAGGTATGATTCTGCAAGCAAAATGTCAACTGTTGCCATTTCATGTAAGTGTTTTTCACGTGCTTCATACTTTATTATCATTAAAACTGCATTTCTGTATGCTTTGTGGGAATAAGTCATTTACATAAACACAGATTTTATGTGCTTTTCACGAGAGATTTAATATGAATTTATTATTACCAATATGCCAAAACTACATTTTTCCACTACAAAAAGCAAGTACTTACCAGAAAACAGGTAACAGTATAGCTTCCTGTTTCTCTTGTCATATCAAAAAGCCCCTACTGTGATGGACAATGTACTTGCCCTGGTAAGACAGGGCTACCAAATCTTCTCAAAAATTTTTCTCTTGTGACAACAGCCTTTAAAAAAATGAGTCTACAATTAAAAAAGGCAAAATTTCAGAAATGTTGCCATTAGGCTGACTGGTTTAAAATATAATCACACAAAAAATAAAAGTAGGTTTTGTCTCATTTACACTTGTTCTGTCATAATTGCAAGGATATCTCATACCTAGCTCACAGACCAACAGAAATCAGAGATATAAAAGGATTTCTATAATGTACACCAGCTGTTCTAGAACTTGGCATTAGCAGTCCTTTAGAGCACCTTGGTTTTGTTCAAAAAAATCAATCTCAATCTCAATTCAATCTCTTCCAGCAGCTCTGCACTACTCAGAGTTTCTCCAGCAAGAGAGAGCCGTGAGGCTATCCGAAGCAAGATAGCCGAAGTGACCTTCAGGAATAGGTTTGTGCTACTAAAAAGTAGCATATCTCAAGTATTTTCAACAAACATCTTTTACTTGTTGACCCTGTAAGAAAAGTGCCGCATTCCCTACTCATTCACATTCCATCTGCACCAGAAGGACAACCTGTTCTCCTCTGGCTTATGTCATGTTCTTCATGGACATCAGTTAATGAGTTCTTTTATCTCCCCTCCATATACTCATTTTTTGATGCTTTTGCTAAGATACCCTAAATAGGCAGCAAGAAGTCCAGATCAACATTAAAGTAACTCTCCATATCATTCCCCCAAAACTCATGCTGTGCTGAGCAAGTTATCCCTTTCTGAACAGTTATTTAAGCTGAAATACACCAAAATGAATTTATTCTGCAAAATCTAAAACATTGATTTGGGACAAGAGCATCCACAACACTTAATACACAATATGCAAACACACGTTGCCCTGGCTAAAAACTGGACTTGGAGGTCACCAACAAGAATTCTGCCTGATGCATAATTAGTTACTTTGATGCAGTGTATGTAACTCAACCTAATCTCATTTCTTGCTTCCTTTTAATTTCAAATATAAAACAAATGTGAGGGCATTCTGTATGAAATTAATGGTGGTCTCGAAAACCCACAGAAAATTAATACCCAGACATGAAAACAACTCCTTAAAATACTGACAGTTTTCATTCTCAGGAAAGAGGTTGAACTCTTGAATTTGCCCACAGGAAAGCAAAACTAATTGCCTGTTTCCATTCCAGATGTTCAGGGCAGACCAGATCACGTCATAGGAAGAGAGGCTGAGAGAACTGGGGCTGGTCAGTCTGGAGCAGAGCAGGATCAGAGACAGCTTTCACACGTGCCTAAGTATCAGACGGGAGGGTGTAAAGGGGCCAGACCCCTCTCAGTAGTGCCCAGGGAAAGGACAGGAAGCAATGGCACAGACTGAAATACAAGATACTTCTTCTTAGCCTTTGGAAGAAAATGGTTTTGAACTATGAGGGTGGTCAAACAGGGGTATAGATTTCCTAGGGGCAGTGTGGGTCCTTTCTCCTTTGAGGTACCTAAGTCCAACCAGGTATGGCCCTGACATGACCCACAGTAGCTGAGCTGCCTGAGGTGGGCTGAGTCTGGACAATCTCCAGAGGTAGGTAAGCCTCAACCCCGGTGTGATTCTAAATGCAGAACCTCATTAGAGATACTTTAATGAAAGCTGTTTATTTCAATAAGCTTGCTTACACTCTCTGTGCTCAGAAGGGCAAGATATGCAATCAAACTCCTTCAATAACGAGAGAAAGCTAAAAACTGAACTTACATCCATCTTGTCTTTCAAGCTTACAAAATTTAACAAAGGCATCTGACTTCCAGGATTTAAGGACCTGAAGGACAAAATACTTTTGCTGGTGTGTGCCTTGCAGTACTTTTTTTTACCGCTGCCATTAAATAAAATTGAAGTATTTGTGAGTATATTCCTGCCTGTTAAAAGTTCTTATTTATTTGCACATTTCTGTTTATATTTGCAACATTGGTAACCTACTGAAAATCATCCCACATACATCTGGGCCTTTACGTGAACTTATTTGCTGTACATGATACACCTGATGATTGATCTGTGATGGGACTCTTTGCTTTCTAGCCTAAAGCGTGGATAACTAATTATCTGTATAGATAGGTGAAGGGCATTTCCTATTACAAGTGACTATAATTACGGAGCAGGAAACGTGATACCATATTTTATAATAATAACAGCATACATGTAATAGTTTTCTTTTACTTAAGGTCTCAACCATGTCTCCTTTACCTCTGCCCTGCTTCAGAAACAAGAAGGTGGAGAAAATGGGAAACATATTTAGGAAAAAGTTTAAGATGATCTTTCATTTTCCAACTGCTGCTGAGCAAGATGCATTATCAGGTTTCTTGTCTTGTCTCTGAGTAGGCCCAGCAGGGGTACAGAGACCTCCAGGCGATCCATCTGCAAAGCCAGGAGGCTGTACTTTTACTGCGGCTCTTTGCAGCTGAGAAGCTGAACAGGATCTTCAGCCCCATTACCTCAAGATCAAGCAAGAGACAGAGAGCCACGGCTTGCAGCAGTGTGGAGAATCTGCTGCTCCCACAGGAGATTGAGCCCTGCGACAAATGCCGAGACATATCAGCTCTAATCACCAACAGCAAGGCTGGCCTGTACAGGAGGTGTCATTTGACTTGCTGAAGAAACACTGCATTAATAATAATCCGAACTGCTTATCAAACTGAATGGGTAGAACAGCAAGAAGACACATACGCCTATCAGGATATGTAAAAATTGTATTTTTTCAGTATCAGTATCACTAGAGAAACAAACACTCCACTTTTTTATACACGTTTAAACAGCATGCCCTCATCTATCTCTAATGGGCTGATACAATACCCTCTCTTGATAACTTTGAATTTCAAAGGAATTTGAATCCAAAAAATTAAACCTAAAGGCTCGTTGTGTTTCTAAGTGGAATGTCTTATGTTGAATCACACATTTTCACTGCACAATCCAAAAGAAGGTCACCAGATGGCACTATTACACGTTGTCATCCCGACTTCCGTCTCTTAATATATACAAGAAGTTTTTAATTGTGGAAGAACTGGTGTTATTATTACTGTAGCATTACATTTATTTGGGGCAAGTGTGATGAGTAGCATCTCTGCTTTAATCTCTGCAGCCTTAACAAGTTCTTCCAGAGGAACTGTCCTCTGAGAACCAGATGTTCTTTTGCAGGTTTAAATACAGACATAAAAAGAGGAAAGGTACAGACTGTTCTGTTATTTATGTATTTCTCTGCTCAAGGACTAGCATGTAATGGGAACACATCACAGCAGGAACGCACGCACATTTGCCTATGCTGGTTTTTCCTCCTCGGTAAGCAGAAACCCTCTGCTGTCATTACAGAGATTAAAAGCCCTGGGCATACTTGTAACACATACTTTTCTCTATTATACTAACAAACAGACAGCATATCCAAGGTGCATCTTGGACCCAATTAAAATGCATCTGCGCACCTATCAGAAAAATACTGCACACAATGAAAGCTGACACTTGAACCTCTCTTGATAGTCCTCAGCTCATCTTTTAACAACGTGAGCAGAAATATTGACCTTAACACTCCTAATTGCCACAACACGTACAAATGGTCTGAACAACTCTTGGTATGTGTATTTTACAACAGCAAACCACTGCTCATTTCTGTGGCTACTAATTTGTGATCCCCTGATATGTGTGTCATGATTAGTTTTACAGCTTGTTAGAAGAGTAATTTAGAACAGTAATTTAGACTTGCTAATGCTTCAAGGTTGTAGGTGTTTTTTAGCTTCTTTCAGATACAGCTTTGTTGAAAGCTTTTACAAGCTGCCTAACAGTTCTTTCCTGATTCACGGGACAAATAAACAGACTCAGTAAATTATTATTTTGCTTTCACATATCCCATTCATAACACATTTTTTTTGTTAACTGTATCTTATACTTCAACAAACTCATAAGCAGTGAAACAGGAAATAAAACAGGCCATGAACTTTGGATGGAAATGGCCAACTCTTCCAAGAAGTCCTGACCCACACATTGTTGACTGAATTTTTTCTGACAAAATGCAGTCACCTTTTCATAACCTTGAATGGGATTTATGTGATAGCAGAATTAATGAAAGAAGTTTACTTCATGACAAGTGTATTATCGGCATACATGCTGCACTGGAGATGCTAGCAACCTTGCTGAAGGAAAACACTGGCTAACACCAGAAGCATGACTATTTCTGCTGATAAGGAGCCCAGATTTCAGTGTTGTATCTACTCTTACTGGTGATCTGAACAAAAGTTTTTCTCCTAAATTCCACTTTGGAGAGTTCATGCTTTCCTGGACATTCACTACCCGAGTGGAACTAACAAAAAGCAACAGAATAGCCACAACAGGCCTGGGGGAGCCCTGCCAGAAGTCCCCACACATAGTTCAATCACACAAAAAACATTCCTCCTGTATTTCTTTTATAAGCTTTTATGCATTTTTCAAGGAATAAATTCACCCAGCAGACAATATAGCAGCACCATATTTCAGAAGTACACTGAAAAAGGCAGCAGTATTTTTCACAGGAAATGGTGCTGCATTTTATCAAAAGTAAAATTCATAAACACAGATACATTCCACAGTTATTTCTGATCATAGAAATCAGCAGTTCTGCTCAACACTGAACTTTATATTCATCCCAAATATTTTTGTGAACTTAAGTAAGCAGGAGCACTGCACACTATAGTAATAGTTCAAGCCTAGAAAAGCTGTATTTCTATGAAGTTCTCTTTGCTAGAGGGGTTAATATTGGGCAGTATAGCTCCTCTCCAATACAAAAGGTCAGAAAGGTACAGGACATCATTATGAGCTAGAAAACCCTGCTTCCCTTTTCTGCAATGTTTGATGCCAAACAACATCATAATGGTCAGCACTTTCTGCACAGAGTATGCTGCAATTACTTAGAGTCCTTCTAGCACTTTGAATCTATCCAAAACCCATTAAAACCAACAATGCTGATATCCATCTACTGTGAACAGAAAGCCAGTCCCATGCAGCTGTTCAGCTCTCTGGAGTGCACAATCTCTGGCTGACATTTGGAGTTGAAAGAACAGATCCTTCTGCTCTTGATGTTAAGATGCACTTTGCTATGTGGTCTTTCACAGGCTGCCAGAAAGCGTTTCTTGGCCCACACTTTGGGAAAGAGTGATGCAACAATCTCAGCCCCTGACAGCACCTGGCAAAGCCGACACATTAGAACAGGAATGTCAGCGTATTAGGAGATCAAGTGAGTAATGGCTCCTTGACCAGAATCTGATGGTTTTCTTTATTCTTCCCTTGCTCTAAGAGGCTTGGTGAACAAACTGCAACTGGCACTGGCCCTAGAAGAGGTCAGGGAGCAGGGACTGAGGCTTACCATTGGCCAATCCTTCACACCCCATCCTCTACATTTAGAAAGAAGGTATTCATGTCTCAAAGGGGTGGTTGGCAAAGAGAACACTGTGAAAATCAGGTTTTCCATGGCAAATGGACACTGATATGTAACAAAATGATACGTTAACACTGATATGTTAACAAAATCAGCGGTTAACATGAAGTAACATAGACATAACAATGAAGTGTGGCATCAAATCCTTATCATAATGCAAGGAATTTTGCCTTTCAAAAAACACCCATTTCTCACTACCAATTTCCTATACTTCCACCTTATTCTTTTACCCTTATACTGATATAACAGGATAATGGTTACTTTGACGATTCATCCATGATGTCAAAAAAGGCTGAGAGTCAGAACCGCTACAACAAGAAGAAACAGATGATGATCTACATTTCATCAGTGAAATGCCACTGTCTTCGTGCTTCACACAGATGTTGTAAGAATGATTATTTTAATGGAATGACATCAAGGACATTCAGGGTTTGGATTCTTTCTCACAAATGAGTAAGGAAGGCATAGGATTTTACAACTCTGAGGAGATCTGAGGCATTGTGAAATAAATTACTTGCTGAAATTCAACAAACAAGCCTGAAAGAGACATGACAGCAAACTGATTTCCTTTTGTTGAGGACTGTATGTACGCATCTCCTTATAGCAGGCTCTGTTCCCTCACTAAATTGTGAAATATTTGAAAACAACAATTACCATTTAATTGTGAAGAACAAACATCCAAAAACAGTTAAAAGCAGATGGAGCAAGAACAACGTAATCTGAATTTTCATAATTAACCACTCCTTCTTCCATTGGAAGCTGGAGTTGCTGAATCCTATCAAGGGTTTCCTTGTTATTGTAGGAGCTCTATGCAATCTAATTAATTTGTTGTAAATGTTCAGTCATCCACACGGAAGGTTAGAAATTTGATCAGTTAAAGAATGGATTAAGTAGTTAACCACTACTGTAATTCTCTGAGAGTTAAAATTATGCCTCGTTTTATAAAAAAGATAATCCAGAAAAATCTGCTATGAATCACGTATATTAACAGTGTCTGTGGCTGCAGTGCCAATAACTTTTCTATAAATAACACCAAGACTCAATAGCTTATTTGCCTCAAGTACCTGTACGGAATCATACGTAATATCTACATACTGACCTGAATAGAAAGAGAGCAAATTAAATGTTCACAGACAAGATTTACACTTAAATAAATGTAAGCATTTCATTGGCATAGAAATCATGGTGGCATAGAAAAACAGTGACTTTGAATTACCTCTATCTCAAAGGTGACCCCGTGTGTAATGACATCAGGCTATCACCCTCACAACAATCTGATATAATTCCAGGTTTTAGAAAAGGCAGCACTGTGGTAATTATTCATGGTATTGCAATAAAAGCACAGGAGATAGCTTTTCAGGTTTTACCAATCTATTGCTGCAGGTGATAGCCCAGATTTTTGCCCAGTTCCAGGTCAGGAGAGGATTAAACCTTACAATAAAGATCCTATTGGTGGACTATTGGTCGACAGCCAGTCGAACTTGAGCCAGCTGTGCCCAGATGGCCAAGAAGGCCAATGGCATCCTGGCCTGTATCAGCAATAGTGTGGCCAGCAGGAGCAGGGCAGTGATTGTCCCCTTGTATTCAGCACTGGTGAGGCCACACCTCAAGTGCTGTGTCCAATTCTGGGCCCCTCCCTCACTCACTACAGGACAGACATTGAGGTGCTGCAGCGTATCCAGAGAGGAGGAACAGAGCTGGTGAAGGGTCTGGAGCACAAGTCCTGTGAGGAGTGGCTGAGAGAGCTGGGGGTGCTCAGCTGGGAGAAAAGGAGGCCCAGGGATGACCCTACTACTCACTACAACAGCCTGAAACNTACAGGACAGACATTGAGGTGCTGCAGCGTATCCAGAGAGGAGGAACAGAGCTGGTGAAGGGTCTGGAGCACAAGTCCTGTGAGGAGTGGCTGAGAGAGCTGGGGGTGCTCAGCTGGGAGAAAAGGAGGCCCAGGGATGACCCTACTACTCACTACAACAGCCTGAAACGAGGGTGTAGCCAGGTGAGGGTCATTCTGTTCTCCCAAATAACAAGGGATAAGCCAACAGGAAATGGCCTCGAGTTGCAACAGGGTACTAAGAAAAATTTCTGCACTACAAGGATGGTCAGACATTGGACCAGGATGCCCAGGAAAGTCTCCATCATCCCTGGAGATATTTGAAAGCAGTGTAGATGTGGTGCTTAGGGACATGGTTTAGAGGTGGAGCTGACAATGTTAGGTTAACAGCCGGACTCAGTAATCTTAAGTGTTTTTTCCAACCTCCATTAATCTATGACACTATAAAAATCCCCACTTCTCTGTAGTGATTACAGAAGTAACTGTAAAGGAGACTATATTCATAGGTCAGGCAGCACAGCTAAGCCAGGTGAATCTGGGGCCGAGAGCTGGGTTCTCAAATTGTCTACGTCTTGAGCTTCTCACTGATAACTGTGAATGTAGATCAACTAAATCTGAAAATTAGTCTTTGTATTTTTACAGAGTACTTTTCCATACAAAGGTTATGCACAGAGAAAAGTTTTCTTCCACTTAATCACTCACAGAAATGTCCCTGTATGTGTACTTAATTAACAAAATAGCTAATAGCTTTTCCTACATTTCAGAAAGGAATTAACTGACTTTTCCCATGCCCACTATTCCCCTTAAAAGATAGACCCCTTAAAAAAGATGAAAGCAGCACTGGTTTCTAGCAGTGGTCTGGGAAAAGACAATTATGATCCCACCACATAATAATTGCTTTGATCAATAATCCAAAACCTAATCACATGACAGGACAGATTATGCTGTGAAATACTAAGTGCCCTTTTCCAGTTTGAGTCCAAGAGCACAGAAAGTTGATAAAATCTGTTTTGCTTGCTACAAGTCCAAAAGAAATTGCTTTCTTTGTTTGCTAGGGGTGATTTAATACGGAAGGAGAGCGGCTCAGAGGCTTGGAATCATACCAGTGGCACACAGAGATCAGAGAAGCAGCAAGATCATAATTATCAATGTCCTGACTTTGGGGCTTAATTTCACTTTCATCAAAATCAATAGGAAAACTTGTCATCAACTTCAAAACTACCTTTCATTGAGTTTAGTCCTTTCCCTCACAAAGAAGAAAACAAACTAATTATTGAAACGATAAAAAACTGCACATATAGGGTCTATTCAAGTTCCATTTGGCTTTTTTCCTTACTATTCCTCCTAACATTATAAGGAAGGACAATAGTGTTAATGATGGGAAGAATTCTTAAGCAGAAAATTTACTAAAAAGCTTTGGCAAAGAAGATATGCTTATCAAGATGCTTCAAAAACAGCATGATGCAAAATGAGAGCCTCATGTATGCTACCTGGTTTCTTTCCACCAAGCCTGACCACCTTTTTCTGAGATGCCACCATGTTCTTGCTTTGACTCAAGATTGTTTTGCCATCAATACGCTGACCTTTTTTTTTCTTGCATACAGTAATCCAATCAAGCAAGCAGAAATAAAACTTTCCTACGGCACACTGTACAGTGTTCTATGAGGCTTGAAAGCCACAGGTTTCTAAGACAATTAAATGAAAGAGAAAACCACATCTTGACTCTTAAATCCAAAGCTAAGGCATGAGTTTGCAATTCAGCCCAGCCTGTTACTAAGCCTATTGCTGTTATTTTAAGATGAGAGTCTGTATTTCTTCACACATGTCTATGTATGAGATTATAAATCAACATTTATTTCCCATGGCCCTAAAAAGAAGAGGCTGTATGCTTTCTTTTTTTAATGCTAAAGATATATATACACTATATTACATTCTAAATATTACATTCTAAATTACATTCTAATATATTACATATTAAATAGCCTTACAGGGTTTCTTGCAAATACAAAATGGACACAGGAAGTTATCCAAATAATTCAGTAAGTCATTTCAATACTAATCTATTTGAAAATACTGATTTTTAAGATTGATATTTGCAAATAATACTAATATATTTGCAAATGTATGCACTAATATCTTGTAAAATAATTAGGGAACTGGTGTGGCAACATTTCTATTCCTTTGCTTAAAAGGACTTACACTTTATAAGCAACTTTAAGTGCAGAAAGTAATAAATTCTCACCCCAACTTACTGCACAGTTTCTTACTTATGTAACAATTTTTAGTTACTGTAATTACAGCTGTTGGCCTTTCCTCTGAATAAGAAATGCCTTTTCTCTGCATGAAGTGTCATGTAGTAAAGAACAGCACCATAGGCCATTCCCATGATAGAATCAAATCACGATTACCTCACCGGGAAGCAAGAAATCATCCCACTACAGTGATGCAGACCTCCTGTTTCTATCTCTGTAGAGGTACAGGATAGGGAATCACTAATGTGATACATTAGGTACAGTAAAATATGTCAATAGTTCAGAACATCATGTCCTCAGCCTCAGGCAGGAGTGATTTGTTTGTTGTTTGGAAGGAGTCCATATTTAAGAAGAAAACAGACATTTTTCTCTGAATAACTAATCTGGAAAAATCCTTTGAGGAATGTGCTGCTCAGAAACTTTAAATATTTGAGTGAGTCTTACAGAAAAGGGTTACTAGGCAGAAGACAGGTGAAATGGTGTAGGAAGCATGCAAATTACCATCCTAGAGAACTGCACCTTTTCTCATTTACCTCCCGTACGGCACACAGGGCTCCTTTCAGACTGACAGTGTGTGCACACATGCACATGTACACGTGGGTGTGCCTACACATGCACACACAAATGGGAAATGGTTCCAGTACACACTGACAGTGAGACAATCAAAAGGTTACAAAATCACTTCATTATAATGTGCAGAGTAGCATTCAGAGTGACAGCAAGTAGTGATTTTATTTCAGAGATGGAACACAAAAAATAATGGCAATATTCCTCTGCAATGTAGTCCCTGGATCATTCTCTGACTAAATTTCAAAGGAATTTTGCCATTGGTTTTGAGAAGAGACTCAGGTATTCTGTCTGTGACTTTTGGAGAGAAACTGGCATTGCTGTGTCTGCTTCCAAAAAGCTCATTCAGAACTGGAAAACTTAACAGCTTTCCATGATTTGCAATATAGAGAGGAAATAATAACCACTTCTTAATTCAAACTTTGCAGACTATTTAATAATATATATATATATCACTGCAGCATTTAAAAATCCAGCCAAGAAGAAGACTTCAAACAGAATGAGAAACTGAGAAACATTCTAAATGAAAAGAAAGTGTAGTAAATAAATACAATTAATATTAAGAATAAAGCAGAAAAATAGGAATATTTAAATAAAAATACACAGAAACAAAATTAGCTGTAAGACAGCACAATGCCTTCAAATTATTTTGGTTGACTTGAAAAATCCGTAAGTAACTAATAATATTAATTATTTTGTATTACTCCTGGACAAAGAAATTCTTGGAGTTCCGAAATATGGGGGTTTTCCACTCAAATATTTGATTGCCATAAATTTTAGTTAAATGATAACTTTGTGTTTGTGCCTGGTAGCAATAGAAGGACTTTAATTAGTAATTTGATAAAAGCTTGCAGCACAGATTAAAAAAAAAAAACCACCAAAATTAACAAATGATTAATCCTAAAAGAGGTGCTCATTCTCTAATGTTACAAATCCTGCAAACTTCTATTTTCTCCCTTGGGCAAAAGTCTACATAACTAGGCGGATCTCAAAGGATGCCCTGAAGGTCACCAAACACAGGCTGTGACAGCAGACGTGCCTTTTCCTCAGTGATCTATATCAGCCAGAGCTGTTTTACAGCAATGCGAGAGGGTGAAGAGTTTACACTAGTTGGTTATGCAATAAATGTCACTGGTATTACCGCTGACTTCAGACTAGACTCACAGCATTAAGCAGTTAAGAGGTGATAAGGCAGGATTAATTCCTGAGGAAAATTTTTGATTACTTTGTCAGCATAGTTTGTAGTACAAATTCCCTGCTATCTTTACTTTTCCTTATACAGGAAACTATTTTGCACCAATCTATTATTCCCTTAAGTGTAGGCCTTCATAGCAGTTTTAATATCATTGCACAGACACACCTTTAAGCCTGTTTTTGCACACTCACCTTAAAGGAAGTCATCCAAGATCACAGCTATTTACGGCTGTTCATGTAAATCACAATATGGACGACAGTGGAATGGTAATGGAATAGTGGAAAACGCAGCAACTCAGCAGTAATTGTTCTTTGAGCTGCCCTGATGAAATTGTACCTGACAGGGGCAGTAAAATCACCCAAAGTGAGTGAGTGGTTAAGGCAGGGCAGTAGTTATACCGCTAGATAAAGCTGCTTCGGAGGCAACCTGAGCTCTGAACCCTCCACCTGCTGTAGAAACAAATAACATGATCAACACACTGAATTCTCATTGCTCTCCCCAGCCCTGAGGCCCACTTCTATTACCAGCAAGGCAGTGGCTGTTTTTCCAACACAGCGGTTTTTTCCATTTCCTTTTTTCAGATTGGAACACGGGTAAATGAACAAACCACCAACGACAGCAAATAACTAATTTCCTCAAAGATACAGGTATTGCCTGAAAAATAATGAAACATGCCGTAATGTACTACAATATATTTTCTGTCAGATGTAATTTGTTTGCCAAAAGTATGCCCTGAGGCTGCTCTAACTTAGGATTCTCAGTTTGCCTGTGACGCTGACCTGCACTTAACAATACAATTGCAAGAATTTCAAACACACAAATTTACAACAAAACCAAGCTAAACCAAACCATCTGATTTGACTATTTTCCCCGAAAGCAAAATAGAGCATCAACAGTATTGTTTTGACTTAGGTCCTGTAATACAAAAAGGTGCTGCCTTCTACCAGATATATCACTGATGACACCTACGAAGATCTACTGGAAGATTATCTACAGAAATAAGCTGTTTCTTTAAACTACCTCCTGGACATCTATGTTTAATAAATAATCAGCAACTCAATGACAGCTTGGGTGAGGAGGAAAAGACTGATGGTATGCTAACTATACATAAAATTGTATACATGACAAATCACAGTCTTCTTATCAGGTACTGTGAATTGCATTTATCTTTTTCCCATGATGCGTTACTGAGGAAAGAAACTGTGATTTCATACAGTTATCTAAGCACCTAGTCTACAGGAGACCAGATTATCATCTCATTACTTTGGTAGGAAAATTGAAAATAGTTAAAAAATATGTGTCTGTCTCAGAACAATATAGTGTCAGGAACATTCTATAAGGCATTCTGCTTGAGAGACCAAATTCCCAGCATTTTGAAATGCACAGCTAAGTATTATTAAGGTATTTGATTTGTACTGATAAAGGAAGATAATGATTTTCAGGAGTACTTAATGAGCAGTTTTGAATTAAAAAAAAAAAATCACAAAACCAGCCACCTTTCTCTTTCTAAGCCACTTATATCTCATGATACATATCTGTGCTTAATATTGATATAGACCAGTATTTGGTCTATCTTGCCATTTTAGGTTCCAATAAACTTGTCAGTGCCAGGAAAGAATTTGAACTTCTGGTTTGTGCCAATAGCACACTTACTGTTGCACAGATTAATGGAAGCAGCCATTAAGTTAAATAATAAAAAGTGATGTTTAAATAAAAGCTGGCTGAAAAACAACAGAACATGTCTGATCTAGGTTAAGGTGAAGGAAACACCATTTATTCTACAGAGATATTAACATCACACTAGTCACCGTTTACAGGTTAGACAAAACTTGGTACACATCTGGGGAGAAATAAGGAAGTCTTATTCTTTATATTGAAGTTTATTTTATAAACAATAAAAGAGGTTGCTAGATAGCATATTTTAAGAGTTACAGGTTTTACAGCTGTTCATTTACACTCATCTCCAATACGTCTTCCCATCTGTTCTACACACCATGTATAAAACACTTTTAATACTCATTCATCCCACACAGATCTCTTCAAGAGAAGCATGGGCACATACCTTATTTTTAAGAACTTTCCTGACCTCCACTTCTGTATTGCTTTTGTTGTAGGCCTTTCTTTGGTGTGAACATACTATCCATTACACAGTAAAAAATTCAAATTGGTTATAATCTTATTCCACAGTTACAAAAGCAAAATCCATGAATTCTTGGGGAAAAAAAACAGAGGAGAAAGGACACAATAGAGCCTGTTTTCTCACCTCTACAGCT
This sequence comes from Cnemophilus loriae, assembly GCA_013397755.1. Classification (NCBI taxonomy): domain Eukaryota; kingdom Metazoa; phylum Chordata; class Aves; order Passeriformes; family Corvidae; genus Cnemophilus; species Cnemophilus loriae. The sequence continues at coordinate 280,930 of VZTF01004192.1, read as the reverse complement.
GGCAGTGGAAAACTGACCCCTGCTAATAAAACCAACAAAATCCCAGATCATTAGCAGGAAAGAAGCACTTCATCAAACCTAATTTTTTGGCCTGTGGCCCTGGCAGTGTAGTGCTGGCTGCCTGGGGAGTGTCACCACTCAGAACGACCAAGGTCACCCTGAAGTCAGCAATGCTCAGAGCTTCACACACTCTAAATGTGGCACACTCAACACTGCAACAAGCACTGCCCAAGGGCAGCTTCCACTACCCACGTGCCACACCCACACTCTAAAACGTATATCGTGGAGAAGTCACTATTGCCTTTTAAAATAAGACCAGGAAACTAGGGGAGTCAGCTGTGCCTTGCTATTCAAAACTTCTACATGATGAGTGTGGCACCAACCTAAAATGGGCAGTGAATGTGGGAGATCTGTATGTAATTTCATAAAAGTTGTGCACTCATCCCCAGAATCTGAAGACTCTGTAAAAGCCCTTGGATTTTGTTAAATATTTATCTGAGAGGTAAATCTGGAGAACTATCTTGGGCAAAAAAGTAGAGGAATACGGGTCAGATGGAAAAGCAGTACCATGCTGCTGCACCTGAGTCTGGCGTTTCTGAACAAGCCTCTAAGCAAAAAAATGATTTCTGAACCTCTTTTCTGTTTTAAAGTAAAGCTCCTTCAGAGATTAAGCACCTCAAAGCTGGCATGTATTTTGAGGTCTGATATACTGATTTGGGGCTTGAAATTCCACCTACAGTCTCCTGTAGCTCTCACATTCTGTGGAGGATCTGGACCAAAGTATCCAAAACTCTGATGACAGAAGGAAAAACATTTTTTAATTCCTCAGACTTTCCTCTCTTTGTACAGCTTCTGGTACAACAAATTTAACCATGTCTGAAATTTAACCATTTTCTTCTGAAATACAGCCTGGTGAACATTTGCCAACACAGCTGGTTTTGTGCAGCCTCTAAGATGTATCATTTGGCTTCTTTTTAATTACATATGCTTTTTATTTTTAAATATATTGATGGATATTTTGTCTCCTTGCTATTAATTAATGGCGACACAGTGCTAGACTTCCTTTTCCCATCATAATTAAAAAGGGCTGCATCTTAGTGGATGGCCATGATTTAAGAGCATTTAATCTACACTACATTTGCATGCTGTCACTTTTTGCTAGTTACCAGAGTACATACATAAAAACCCAAGAGACTCCAGTGGTGAAAACTATAATCATTGCTTCATAGTCAATAAATTACTGAAAAGTGCTAAAAGAAACTGAGAATAGTATCCATTTCACTGTAGTAATGGCTCCATATATAAAGTATCAGCCTTTGGTTATGTCAGTTAACAGTCCTAAATTGACACAACAATGCTAAAAACTCAAGGCAAATTAACCCTTAGTTACTGCTACTGGAGTAACATTAAATTAACACAGAAGTAGACTGAAAGTTTTTGAGACAATAAAAGCAGATAAATCATGACACGAAACCAGACATTTATCTAAACAAAAGATGGTTCAATGTCAGTGCTGAGGCTTACGTTTCAAACAGGTACTTAAAACAATGCAGCTATCTTGCAAGATCCAGATACTCGTATCTCTATATTCCCACACATGCCTGCACAAGTAGACCAACTGAGAAACATCTCTAGAATAAAAGTCAAATCTTCCTAAGAACTGTGAAACACTATGAACTATGAAAACTACGAAAAAAAAATCTTTTCTTGGTAGTGAAAAAAGAAAGGTTATTCTATAGATAGAGTTACAGTTACTGGGTCTGTGGATTCAAAAGTAAGAAGCCCTGAAAAAGAAAGTTTCAGTTTTTCCTGTACACATGCAGGTAATTTGTGTTTTACCTTGAACACATATTAGATCAGACATTATAACAGTGAATGTGCATATGCAGTGCTAATACAACCACCAAGCAGAGAAGTACCTAAAATATCGTTACTTTCCTTTAGAATGCAAATACTGCCATTAAATACACCGTGGCAACACTTGAGATCAATGTGGATCTTAAAATATCACACACAAGCTATTCAAGTTTCTTAAGACAACAAAATTGGCAATAAAATAATAGCTATGCTGTGTTGGTAAAAATAGCTCATTTTCCAAATGCAGTTCTCTGTAAATGTAGAAAAACTGCAACTGTCTTGTATATACCATAAGCTATTTATCTAAAATGGTACTGTCAGTGAAACAGATGTCATTGCACAATATCCCTGCGCCACCCACATTCTGTTCTCCTAGTTGCCAAACAGAACTGTTTTGAATTATTTACTGAACGATCAGATTCAAGCATTTCTGCAATGATCTCCATGCTACATCAAAGGAAAAAAAGTACTTAAAAACGGAAGTGTAGCTTCACATGATGTTTTAATGTGATTTGATACATTCAACATATCTTCACCAATACAGACGATGAAGAATACACTGAAATCTTAGTAGAAAGTTAAAAAAAAGTCTTATTTTTAAGAACTTTGTCCATCAGCTTTCCCTATTTTCCTGTTCCTGTCCATTATACTCTATTTCAGGCTTATGTTTTTAAACATCTTCATTCAGCTGAGGAAGATGCCAAATTAATACCAGTGTCTCCACCTCAGTCCTAAAAATCATCCGTTCTTTGCAAGATAGCTACACAAAACCTAAAAATCATGCCACAGAGTAAGTCAGGCTGGTAGGGACTTCTGGGGATATCCGGTGGTGGCATGGCACTTACTACTGTAAGGGCCCATTCAGGGCAGCGCAGAGGGCTCAGTGTCACTTGTTAGGGACCCACGATCCACATGTACCATATGCCATCCTACACTGTAGAACCCAGCCATCTGGTTTTTATCTTGTCTTTCCATGCTGCCTTGCTTTTTCATCTATCTTCCTTTTTCTCATCTATCCTCCTTTTTCTCATCCTTTTCACAGTGATCTCTGGAGTTCATCAGTGTCAGACTGCCATCGGGTTTCTGTGGGGGTGACATGAGGCGCAGAACTATCCACAGCTCAAACAGAACCTTGCCAATGACCCCTATGAACTCTAAATGCAAAAAGCTTGTAGTCTGTTCTCATCAGTATCACAAAATTGTGCCGAAAATTAAAGTTACCAGATTTTCTCAACCTGGACACTTTAATACTCCAGAGTGCATATGTTTGAAAGCACGTGAAGGAAAATTGTGAGCACAATGAAATTCATATAGGCTACTCTGTCTGCATTCACATTTGTACAAGTAACCATCACACTAGAGAAAATAAGATCAGAAGTTCAAATAGTCACATTTTCTAGTACAAAAAAACGAGCTTTAATTTTTAAGAATGGGGATAGGAATTTAAAAGGCATCTACAGAGATACACATGCATTCCAGCAATCTGATGAATACACCTCGAGCAAATGAAAGCTAGACAGAAAAATCAGTTCCTATCTAAAGCCTTTTCTCATGGGAAATACTGTCCTTGAGAACGTAAAACTTTCTTCAACCTCTCAAGACAACCAAGAATAAAAGAGCTGAAATTAACATTAAAACACATTTTAGTATCTCAAGAGGTTTCTCGTCTGATCAGTTTTCTACTCTTTGATGCTTGTTTCCTAATAAGCCACCTAACACTTCAACTATCCAGCTTTATGATGCCTTATTTAGACTTCTCAAATTTGTTGAGCTGCTTTCAGATTACAACAGTCTTAAATACGACACACATGTTTTTTTAGCAGAATACTTGTCAGTTTGGCAGCAGCAGAATCAACAACAGATAGGCAGAGGGAGTTTTGGTCAGAGGAAAGAGAATTTTCTCTGCTCTCCTGAAATTAAAATGTTTCAAGACACTTTAACACACCCAATTCCAGATAGCTGCCTAGCAATTCTCTGTCTTACTGAGGGAAGAGAGTGTGAAAAAGTTTCTGTCAGAAACAACTGAGATTGCAAATTCTGTGTTCACTATACTAATTTGATACATACAATTGTACATACACACTCTTGATGAGTGGAAGCAATCTAGGCTAACAGTTAACACTGTAGAAATGAAGTATTTTTTGCCACCAAAAGCCAAGACTATCACTTTTGTGATACTTATAACCCTCAGTGTTTAGGAAATAAACACCCATGTGCATTGCATTCACTATTAGGCACCAGACCCCAGAATATAAAAATATTTTAACCCTTGCTTTAGACAATAATTCCAAGCTGAAAGCCCTAGGCATCTCTATCAGGCTTAGGACTACACGTAATAGTTTTTCTTTTTGCCTTTTTCTTTAAATTTTAAAATGCAAGAAAACCAATTATCCAATAATAGCAAATAAATTAAGAGAGAACTTCACTGAGATTTTATCCAACAAACATAATCTGTGATATCCTTGCTATAAGAAGATCAGTTCATTCACCCTGCTTAATGCTGTTCAACTGAAGAATAAAATAATTCATAATGACTTATAATTTCAAAGTGTCAGTGGAATATTCAAAAATATGTCTTTACAGCACGGCTCACAGAGGAAAAACATGGTCTGACACCTTCAGAAGCTATTTTCCCTAGGAAGCAGAAAATATGTATTAGCTAAATTGCAACAAAATTAGAGCATTTTTCATCTTTCTTCACCCCTCAATGATTTATGAACACATTATTTTATCATTTTAATTAAATTCAAGTTAATTCAGGAAAAATATTTTCATGAAACATATGATGCAAAGCTTGTGGTTTTAGAAAAAGTAGCCAATTTCTGGTTTTCTTCACCCTTATCTGAAATCTGTGTAGCTGTATTATAAACAAACTCTAAGTAATTAAAATGTTAAACAACAAATGAGTGGTCCTAATGGTATCCTTTTAAAATCAAGTCCATCTAGAGTACTTCAGATATAAATAATGTTCAATATGGCTTGCAAATGATTAATTCTTCTGTTCAGCCGAAAATAATTGAACACTTTGATATACATCTACTCTCCCTTACCTTGTAGCCTGGACAACACAAGGCAGTTGCTTTTCATATTGATAATTGGTTCAGACCAGTTACAGATTTGTATTTTCTGTCCAGTTTTGAACAGATGAGGGTTGCTTCATATACCATAGTCTTTCTATCGTTACATATTTTTAGCACAAACTGTCAAGGGACTTACAATGCACTGTGAAATCTTACATTATTTAGAAATCAACTAATGTAGTTAAAGAAGCCCTTTGCTAATTAGGGCAAGTATTTTGTTGGTGTTGACCTTTCTTTTCATTTACTTATAAAATCCCAATTATGCATTTTGAAAAAGATGAAGATGAGTACGCTGATTTTGGAAAAAGAAAAGAACAAAAAGGAAAAGATAAAGTTACAAGTAAGTGAACAGGTGTTAAACCTGGTTAGAGAATAAAAGAAAAAACGGAGACTTTTTTGGGTTTTAATTTTGGTGGTTTGTGGCTTGCTCTAAAACTGAATGTGTCTGTCACAACTTTTAAAATATCCAGCCCTCGTATATCTCTCTCCTCCTGTCTATGTGACTGTGCACTTATATTGGTGGATTGTGTCTCTTCTGAACCATTTCATATAGCACTGCTAAACAAAAGAAACGAAACAGTGAGCAGCTAGGTCCCTGATAATTTGAATAATTATGGCATCATAAAACCTTATCTGATGAATATACCCAGTGTCATATAAAACCAGACATTCCAACCAACATACTGCTACATGCAAAAGTATTAATTGGCTCAGCTTCATAGGTCCCTTAAATATTGCTTGCTTTAAGAAGAAAGCTGTTTAAAAGATTATTATAATTGCTGAAGACCCATCACGCCCTCTGTGCATAAATTTTGTTATCTACTTGTGGACAAAAATTATATTGCATAGTTGCAAATAGCATATGGGAAACCATCCTCCTTAAACAGACAACCTATGACTTTTGCCATTGTGGTCACTGTTTTCAAGAGTTTTTTTCATGTAATTGCCACTAATTACAACAAGAAGTTAATGTTGCATTATCAGCATCAGTAGATGAAAAACATGTATAAAAATACCTTTGTGTGCTGTTCTGAATTATTTGCACCTTCTCTGAAGAACAAAGTGCATTAAAAGTCTTTAAAAAGCCACATTTTGTCACCAGATCCTCCCCAGATATTGTTACAGCTTAATCCAAAAGCTTAGGGAAAAAATAGCTCAGACCTCATCAGTGTGCCAAAATGCTGAGTAAAGGTTTATGTCGTTTTGCTGGCATTTTCTGTCTTGCTTTCTGTGTGATCAGGATCATTCTGGAGTTAGAAGCTATTGATTTAATAGAAGGCTACTTGGTTTTTTATTTTCAATAATATCAGTTTGATTAAACAAAAAGACATTTGAGCAAAACATGGAACTTTTCTATATTGGTTACTGTACTCTATTAGAATCCTTATGCTATAGAAGGATTCAGCACTTACAAGGACATTATTACATTTAATTTAACTAAAAATTGACCAACCTTTCCTTCAGCATCTGTTGTTTTCTCAACCTTGTTCCTGTTTAAAAATTTCTTCACCAATTCTTCTACTTGGACATTGAACTTCATGAAAGTCACATAGAAAAAATATGCTGTCAGGAGTGTTACGCTTTCCCACCACATTATGAAGTTATCCAGAAAAAAGATGATTAGCAAGATCAAGTCAATAATGTAAAAGGACATATCTCGAAAGAGTGGCCACCAAGTAAGGTTCAAGATCTCTTTAGAAAATAAAGCACACATTCCAATAACAAATAGGATATTGAACACGGCAGATCCCACTATTGTACCGATGCCAACATTGCTGTGGGATATAAACACTCCTATCAAAGAAGTGAAGAGTTCTGGGGCTGACCCACCAGCAGCCATGAAGGTTGCCCCTGCCACATCATCAGAAATGGCCAGTTTTTCAGTGATGACAGTCAAAGAAGGAACAAAGAACTCATCACAGACTATGGCTAAGGCTATAAACATGTAAATCATTCCAATTATATGGAGGATCACTGCTCCCTGTCTTCTCTCCTCAAGAGAGAAAAGATCCTCGGGGTACTCTCCCTTCGCATGATCATCTGTTTCATTGTCGTGCCCAGCTTCATATTTCATAGAAGCATGTGGATCTGGAGTGCCGTTTTCATTCTGTTCTGTGAAATCCAAGAGAGTTCTCTGGTGCCCATGCACCAGCTTTTGGCTATCTAGGCTGCCGACCAGCGCCATGCTATGTGGTTCCATCTTGAAAAAGGCACTCATTGAAAGCGAGAAAGTACTAATGGCCACTACACTGACAAGGAGCCCTACAATTCGTATCAGTCTCAGTTTTTTCCTAACATTCTGGTGCCACCTGCAACCGAACAGCGGTTCCACCAAACACCACTCCTCCAAGACACCAACAACAGTTTTTTTCTGAAGAGCCATTTTGTGTTCCGTGTGAGATGCCGAGGGAGTCAGGTGGACTGTTCCTTCATACTTCGCTCCAGCTTTGAAGTTAGAAATGCTGTAAGACTCTTCCCAGAATCAAGTACTTTTACTCTTCACAGGACGTATTTTCTTCATTCGTCTTAAAAGGACAAACATATTACTGATGTTAGTGAAACAGGAAGTGATTAGAAACTTACAGAAGCATTTTACAGATGGCATCATCTTTAAAATTTGAAGTAGAATATGTAACATAAAGTTCTGTCACATCCCACCAGACACAGTAATTATATGTTTGTCTAAGCAGTAACCCTGCGGATAACAATTTACCAATACTATTTTTATGCCTCTCATTTGCCTCTGAGCCACTGCTCTCCTCAGTTGCTGACAAAAAAACCACATCCTAGTGGAAGGTAAAAACTGTCTCAAGACGTTGTACAAAAATGAAGAAACTATTATTTTAATGGATACACCAAAGATTATTACCTGCTGTAATTACTTTCCACTATGAACTCGTAATGTCCAAATCCCAAATGCAGGGGCAATAGTGTCAGTAAAAGCAATCGAAGTGCTAACAAGCATCTCATCAGACCTTTAGACAGCTGAGGCAGCATTAATTGAAATGTTATGTGTGCACAGAGCAACAGTCACAGATGTGTAAGTAGAACACTGCTGCTGGAACAGGACTGAAATGGGACTTTCTTTAGCTGTTCTGTAAAATCAACTAAGGTTTACAAAGAGAACTTGGCTTGCTTTTGATCAGACCTAGGACACTATCTTGGATGAGCCAAGGCAAAATTTTCAGTCTCCCCTCGTTTTGATTTATGTCATGCATTCAGCAATAAATGTAGGATGTTACTAAGAATACCCATGTGGTACCTCTTAAAAGTGCTCCTCGTACAGATACTTAAGAAAATAGTTTAAATTTACACAAGAGTTGATCCTGAAACAAATGATATGGTAAGGAATTATGCAAGAATGACTATTCATGTGTGCCAGAGATGAGCGTTCTTCACTAACAGCACTTCTACACAGGAAAAATCTCTAGATAATAACAGGTGTTTTGTTTAAGGAATTTGAAGAATATTTGTAATGTAGAAGTTACATATACGTCTTGCACATGTACTTGTATTTTATACGAAACAAAAGATACGATACTTTCTCAATAAAACTGATTATTAGTCTTAACTATTACTGCCCAAAATTACTTTGTTACATCTCTTATTCAAGTCATTTGTAGCAATAGCTGAATTCCGAACAATCTGTCAATCAGCAGAATAACTGATTTTGTATTCTCAAATACAGAATTACCGCTATTACATGCAGCTATTTCCCTAGAAGTTATCAAGTCATTCGTAGTTCCTCCTGATTTTTTCAAACAGTTTCCATCCGAAGATGTCATAGAGACATACTTCATCCGCAAGATACAGCAGAACAGCAGAGATATTTATTTTCCACCTCAGAGTTAATACTCGACGGACTGCCACAAAAACATTTAGGAGGAAAGACAGCGGAACGGCACCATCACCGCTGCCGTGCGCAGCCGGCGGCGACGGGCCGGTGTCCGCGCTCCCTTGACCATCACGCGAACGGGATACCGGAGAAGCGCTCGTGCTGCCCTGCCCTGGCACCTGCACGGCAGAGCCCAGCCAGACCGCTCCCGGCACGGCGGACCCCAGACCCCGACAGAGCGCAGCGCAGCCCCCCGCCGCCCCGCCTTCTTCCCCGTCCCCCCGCGGAGATGCCGCAGAGCCTCGCCTAACTCAGCC
>VZTF01004192.1:5828-271712 GCA_013397755.1 Cnemophilus loriae | reverse complement strand
CGGCGCCCCGCCCCCGCCCGCCGCGCTCCCACGGGACTTGGGTCACTGGCCATTCGAGGGGGGCGAGGAATTTATGTTTTTCCGTTTTGCCTTTCATCCTGGGTTAGCTGGCGCGGTTTAAGCGAGGTAAAATTCAGCGCTTCTAGCAAAGGTAATAAGCCTCGAAGAGCGAGGTTATTTTTAAAAGGTGAGGCCTTCTGATCAAAATATCCTTTATGTCAAATGAAGGGAAATCTGGAAATGGAAGAAAAGAATGTTTCATTTTGATTTTGATTTTAAGGAAGACGGTATATGCACAATTAAGTTATTCGTCATGATTAATTTACTGCTGAACAGAAATTTCTTCAAACTGCATTTCAAAGTTGCAACAGAGAACAACAGAGATGTGCTGCACATACAAGAAAACAGGAGAATTCCTTAGCCAGAACGGTTCCCTTCTGTTTTGATCTTCTGCTTTCAGCATTAGTATTTCCCCAATAAGATGTGCTTCATTAAGTAATTCCTTCAAAATTCACATGCATTGAAACGGTTACAGTGCAGCTCTGCCATAGCTAACTTTGCATGACATATGCTGGAGATCTATTAGCGTACACAGGTGATGCTCTTTTGAAATACCAGTTGCACTCCTCCTCTACGCCATTGTTAGAAAAACCTACATGGTAATCCCTGGATAAACCAAAGTAATCCAGTGTAGGCGGGCCAACACCCCAGGAAGACCCTGATTGGTTCAGGGCAATTAGGGAAGAAATTCATGTGGAAGTCCTTGAAAAATGCAGAGGCCAGACAAGAGCAAGGATATTCGGGTGGGCTGGGTAGGACAGCAGTTGAAATCTGGGTAGAGTTTGGAAAACAGCTCACTAACACTTCTCTGCTTTCAGTGACATCCTTTGCATATTCTGAAAAACCCTACTGTAAGAGGTGAACTCTCAGCCTCTTTGGGGTAAAGACTAACCTTTTACAATTTCTACCTTCTTCATTTTAAACTCTGATTTCATCCCTTGGCAAACAGAACATAATTGTTAATAGCTGCTTCATGAAGAATACAAAGATGTAAGAATTTTTATTAAGCAATAGTACATGGATATTATAAGTATTATTAGGATATCACATGAAAAATAAGGACTGCTGGGATAAGCCTGGGGTGCACAGTCTGTTTATATTTCCATACTGACATTTTGTGACACCTAGGCTGTTTGGGTTGCCCTTGCCATTGATGGGAAATCCACAAGTTCTAAAGACTTAGGAGATGGCAAAACCAGATACACCAAAGTACAGCAGGCGTCTTAGAAACTATGTGGCCACAAATGAGATGTAAAAGGTTACAAAGATATTTCCAAAATTTCAATAGTTTCTAGTGAGAGCCATAGCTGAGTCACACACACAAAATGCCGTCTAAGGCCAGAGTCTCCTTGTGCAGTGTACATTTATTTTGTGTTACGTACTGGGAGGTGGTCATAAGTGGCTGACAGTTGATGGAGGGGGCCTGTTGACTATCACAACTTGCATTTGTTCAGTCTCAGGATGATGCAAGGAGACATGTGGAGATCGCTTCTAAAGATAGAATAGATAAGAATTAGTTAAAATGTGGATTTACTTCTCTATCCACATATGCAAGACCTAACTGAAGTAGCTACACCTGAAACATTCCATTTCTGCCTGCTATAAAGTGCTGACAGGGATTAAGGGTAAGCATGCTTATACAATTTCTGGTGACTGCTGAATTGTTGGCTTGTGGTCTATGAGAAGTGGCCGCTTGAAAAAATACCAAAAATGGTTTCACAGCTTCACAGACGGCCCAGAGGCAGGCTGAGATATGTGCGTGGTACCCCAATTTCTATCAATTTCTGAATTAAAAGTGGAAGCAGGTGACTTTTACAAATGACCACAGGGAGAATATGTAGGAAATCCCCACAATTATGCTATTATATTCCCTATAATGATATTATCTACTACCCAAAAGTCCATGTATCTGAATTCTAATATCTATGTGTTTCTCTGTACTTGCAATGATTTTTCTCCCAATAATAAATATGTGTTTCAAGCCAGGGACAATAATATCTGTAACAAAAATTATGTGGCTCACAGATGGGTGTCTCTACCAATGACTTAAGCATTTTGAATCAGCTGACCCATTCCTATATAAATGCTGCCTAATAATCAGGAGAGAAATAAATAAGCGCGGTTAAATTAGTATAAGAAGGATAATAACAATAAAAGAAATACCATTTTTTTTTCTCATAAAATTAAACACTGGACTATATCCTGGTTAAATACAGAATAACTAAATTATTTGAATGAAACAATATTTGCCTCACAGCTGGTTCAATGTTTCTCCTTTAAAGAGAGGAGAGAAGGCACTTCTGCTAAGTATTTGGATTCTACTCCTACACATTTGTATATGTGACTAGGTTTTCATTTTTATTTATATTTATGTATATTTATGCTGAATATATAGGTTTTAATACCTTATCTGTAGCTTACTGCATCGTGTGTGAGGAGTCATGTGAATTCATAAGCCACTCTTCTTCACTAATTCCTATTTCCAGGAAGCTCCAAGAAGTAAAACCTTTTTTTCCTTAAACAGTATTTTTGTTTTGTCTATTTTCTTACTGTTGTAAACCTTCAACTTGGTAAAAGCAAGTGCAGAGGTGTTTTTTGTGCTGGAGAGGGAAGGAGGAGGGAGTCAAATGAAAAATCTTAAATAACAACATCTCTAGGTACCCCAGCAGTACCTTCTAAAGCTGGAAGATAAAGCTGATGAGGAGGTTACCATGACTACAGAGGCGGCATATTTGAATGAAAATGGATGTTAAGCTTTTAAATGCTAATTGCAGTTGGGAACAGGTGACATTTGAAATATCAAAATTGTTTCACACTTTGCAATTTGTAATAAGTGAAACAGGATGGAAAAGATGACAACATAGAGTTAAATTAAAACACTGGTTCTGGTTTCAGCTGAGATAAGAGTTAATTTTCTTCATAACAGCCATTATGCGGTTATATTTTGGATTTGTGATGGAAACAGTGTTGATAAGTCAAGGATGCTTTATTACTGGTTTTATTACACAGCGTCAAGGCCTTTACTGTTCGTCACCCCATCCCACCAGCAAGAAGGCTGAGGGTACACAAGGAGCTGTAAGGAAAAACAGCCAGACAGCTGAACCCAGTTGACCCAAGAGATATTGCAGATCATATGATGTCATGCTCAGCGTATACATCTGGGAAGAAAGAGCAAGAAATGTTCTTAGTGATTGTCTTTGTTTTCCCAAGTCACCATCATATGTGATGGAGGCCTGCTCTCTTGGGGATGGATGAGCTCTTTCCTACCCATGGAAAGTGATGATTGAATTCCTTGTTTTGCTTTGCTTGCATGTGCAGCTTCTGCTTTACTTTTTAAATCATCATTTTTGCAAACCCATGAGTTTTCTCACTTTTATCATTCAAATTCTCCCCCCTATCCTGATGTGGGGTAATGAGCCAGTAGCTGTGTGGGGCCTAGTTGATGGCTGGTGTTAAACCACAACAGTCCTTGTTGTCACCCAGCGTGAGTCTCAAAGGGTGCAAAATAATGTTTGATTGGGATGTGCTAGATTGAATTTAAGGTAATTATGCTGCTTAGCTGTTAATCAACAGGCTCCTGTGCTTGCCATGGGGCTCACTTGCCTAGCTGTATATTAGAGTCTAGTGCTTGTTGGTGACTGCTTTTTGCTTTCACTGCTTGCCATAGGCCTGTGCTGCTGATCATGTTATTCTGCTGGGCCTGGGAACGTTCTGATGACAGCCGTGGTGATGTGTGTGGGCTGGCAGATGGCCAGGGCATCACTGCTCATTCTGTGCTACTGTACTGGGCAGGCTGGAACTGCACTGTGAAATCAACTGAAAGGCACTGTGACCTGTGAATAAGTACACACAGGAAGAAGCAGGGCACCACAAAGTGTCTGTGGCCATGGATATGCCTGTGCCAGAGTATGTACATCTTGAAGTATCTTTGGCCATGGTTGTGCCTGTACCACTGCAGGTACACCTCTGAGAGGACTATGGCCCAGGGATAAATCCATGCTGCAGCAAGAGCACCTTGAAGTGTGCATGAGGTCATGTTGGAGCACCTCAATGTGTGTAGCCAGGGAGACGTCCACGATGAAGCAGGTATGCTCCATGAGGCACTGCAGCCATGGGTAAGGCTATTGGAGCAGGTGTGCTCCTGAAGGGGCTGTAGCTGAGGGTGAGGAACCCTTCCTTCTCCTTCCCCCAGCTCTCTATGGTGAGCATGATGCCATATGGTCTGGAATATCCCTCTGGTCAGCTGGAGTCAGTTGTCCCAGCTGTGTTCTTTCCCAGATCCTTGTGCATCCCCNGCAAAATAATGTTTGATTGGGATGTGCTAGATTGAATTTAAGGTAATTATGCTGCTTAGCTGTTAATCAACAGGCTCCTGTGCTTGCCATGGGGCTCACTTGCCTGGCTTTGTATTAGAGTCTAGTGCTTGTTGGTGACTGCTTTTTGCTTTCACTGCTTGCCATAGGCCTGTGCTGCTGATCATGTTATTCTGCTGGGCCTGGGAACGTTCTGATGACAGCCGTGGTGATGTGTGTGGGCTGGCAGATGGCCAGGGCATCACTGCTCATTCTGTGCTACTGTACTGGGCAGGCTGGAACTGCACTGTGAAATCAACTGAAAGGCACTGTGACCTGTGAATAAGTACACACAGGAAGAAGCAGGGCACCACAAAGTGTCTGTGGCCATGGATATGCCTGTGCCAGAGTATGTACATCTTGAAGTATCTTTGGCCATGGTTGTGCCTGTACCACTGCAGGTACACCTCTGAGAGGACTATGGCCCAGGGATAAATCCATGCTGCAGCAAGAGCACCTTGAAGTGTGCATGAGGTCATGTTGGAGCACCTCAATGTGTGTAGCCAGGGAGACGTCCACGATGAAGCAGGTATGCTCCATGAGGCACTGCAGCCATGGGTAAGGCTATTGGAGCAGGTGTGCTCCTGAAGGGGCTGTAGCTGAGGGTGAGGAACCCTTCCTTCTCCTTCCCCCAGCTCTCTATGGTGAGCATGATGCCATATGGTCTGGAATATCCCTCTGGTCAGCTGGAGTCAGTTGTCCCAGCTGTGTTCTTTCCCAGATCCTTGTGCATCCCCAGCCCACTCACTGGTAGGGTGCTGTGAGGAGCAGAAAAGGCCCTGACACTGCTTAAGCCCTGCTCGGCAGTAATGAAAGCATCCCTGTGTCATCAACACTGTTTCTAATACAAATTTGAATGATAGCCCTTAGCCCTTATAGATAACTCTATCCCAGACAAAACTCTACCAGCATGGATATGGTCTTTGTAATTAAATTATGTTGAATAACTTAATTGTTAGTAATAAAAAGCGAACGTGATGCATATAAACCATAGTGTTTAAGGAGCAGAAACTGTTTGTATTACGTGAGTAATACATGCTTGAGGAATATATTGAGCAAAATTAATCAGACTTCTTTAAATTAACTACAGTAGCAAGTTTCTAGTAGCCCACATTAAAGAGGAAACCTAAACTTAATATTCAGAATCTAAAATTCTCAGTGATGAGTAAATCCTACAAGTGTCTTAAGTTAGGAATGTTACTTACCAGCACTCCATATATTGGGAAACAAAACAGGAGCATATACACAATGGTACACATTCTTCACTAGAGTCAAAACCGCAAGCTAAAATGACATGTAGACCAGTATCTCTGTGTAACTATTGTAGTTTGCTGTCATACCATCAACTAGCTTGACTTTGGGATTTAGCTGTAAAAGATGCAAAATATGTGCTTTACCTTCAACTGTAAGTATTTGCTTACTATTAAGCCTCAAAGATCATCTGACATTTCTGTTTAACTTGCAGTGGGTTAAATATTACTTGCTAACGGGTGCCTTTTGAAACAGCCTTGGTACTATTATTATATATCATGATCAGTTGTAATGACAACTTACATTTTGTAATAAATAATTGATTTAAAAGGCTTTGAGAGGTTTTGAGTGTTTTTTAAATTTTATCTATTTTATTTGTTTGTTTTTAGAAATAAATAGGATGAGAAATCTGAGGACTGTAACTGCGTACTGCATGGTTACAATGAGCGCCATGAACAACTTTATTAAGGAGGCTAAAAGTAAGTGCTTTTTTATAATTTCAGTTTCTGCTAGTGAATAAAGTGGTAGAAAAATATAAACTGAGTATAACTTTAAACACAAAGGCTTTTTTGTCCATGTTTGCAGAACACTAAATAACGCGGTTTTTTCTAATGTAATGTTTAAAATACTAATTAGGTGATTGTAAATATTGTAATTATAACATGCCAATCTCCTTAAAGGATGGTCTAATTCAATGAAAGTATAGATCTTCCTTCTCTTTATCTAGGCATGAGAGGACCATCTCAAAGTAGAGCCGAAACAGCCTAACATTTAGTGCTATGACAGAAGAAAATACTCTGCGGAATATAATTTTTGAAATCCACTAAAAATCTGTGTATATTATACACAAATTATTATTTCTACTTACAGGGTAATTCCAAAAACACCCAGCAATATGGAGCAACATGTCTTTAGCTTTCACATTACATTCTCCTTCAGATGGGATAAGTTGCTCCTCTGGAGCTTTTTCTGTCTAATGTAACCCCAGTGAGCTGTGCTGAAATCAACAAGAATGTTTATTTCACTGTAATCTGTGGCCTACCAGCCCCATTTATAAGAACACCTGCAGGGTGGCAAGTCAGCAGAGTTAGGAACAGTTGTTGGTTTGGTGGATAAACTCAGGCATCTTTGCCAGTTGCCCAGCAGTTCCACATGTCACTTTTCTTGAAGCCTCAGCTTGAAACCCTCTGCTCCCAGTGACTTGTAATACTGAGGAGTGCCTCAGGGCTGGAGGTCAAACTTGATACTAGCTACAACTCTTGATTTCTTACACAGTTTACTTATGACTAGGCCATTGTCCAGAAAGAGCTGGAAGAGAATGTCTGCCACTGACCATACTCCCCTCACAAACTAAATTCTTTGTTGCTATACCATCACACAGCAATTACCTTTTTCTAACACTTCTCTATCCTTGTGTTCTCATCATCCTTGCACTCAGTGAATTACAAGTTATTTGTCATCATCTCTGCAGTAATCTAGTTTTCAGGTAAATTTTTACACTCTTTTGGATTTATTTCAGGGAAATAAGTATGAAGTAAAAATTGTCCTCAAATAGTGAGGTTTGAAACAGTGAGAATTTATGAACTATGCTTAACTATGCACTGAGCTGGAGTACAGAGGAGCCAAAATCAAAGAGATAAGAAAAGCTTTTTACAACTGAAGTCAATGCTGACCCCTTGACATTGCCAGTGAAAAGAAAGGAACTTCATGAGTCATTTGCCTCTTACATTGCTAGGTCATTGCATACATATTACCAATTAGTATCACTCAGTTAGGGAGTCCTGCACAGGTCCGCTAAAAGTGCTTATACTATGGACTAAAACATGCCCAGTTCAGTCGACAAGACACCCCATCTATCAGCAGAATTTAAAAATTCACAGTGGTTGCAAAAGGACATGAAAAGGTTGCAAAGAACAGCTGACACAGTGGGCTTTGTATTTGGTAGTGGTCAAAGCACTGAGTTGCGCTATACTGAATTTTAGAGTAAAGTGAAAGAGTGATTTAAAGCAGCACTAAAGAATTAGTCCCATGAAAAGAAAAAAAACAGACCTCTCAAACTAACAATGGGATCTGGAACCAGAATATAAAATAGAAGTTGGAACCAAAATAAATTGATGACTTGAGAAGCTTTCACAAGACAAGACACACTTTTTTTTTAAATGGAAGACTCTCTGTCATGAGTTAAATAATTCAGGTGTGTGTAATCTTCCTGCATTCATTGAGAGCTTTTTAGAGAAATACATCCCAAAATCTATTCAAATTTCTGAAGCTTACAAACCTGTATTGTGTAGAATGATTCTGCTCACAAATAAAGAGCAGCAATCTTTTTCATGTACTGTAGTAGCTTTTTTAAGAATTAGAAAAACAGAAAATAGTAGTTCAAGAGAAACAGCAGAGAATTATTTCTATAGCTGAGATTTAAGACAAAATACAAAAACCAGATCTGGAACTATCCACATGTAGTGGTTGGGTTGTTTTTTAATCCATCTTGATTATGATGCGGTTTAGTGCACAGACTAAGGTAGAAATAAACAAGTGAAACATAATTTGAAGGTGGCTTAAATATTCGAAAAGCTTAAATGCATCACCCATTAGACATTCTAAAGGTCACTGTAATATGTTCATTACATTAAGAACAATTTAAGAAGACAGATGCAATTACTTGATCTGGATTTGTTGGGTTTTTTTCTCCCAGATATGTGATCTTTAGTGCTAAGAACTTCTGCTCTATGTCAGATCTAAGAGATGTTGACTTTTGCAACTCTCTGCAGCTAGACCACCAGCATCAGTTCCTGCAGAACCTAAAAGTCTCCCTCCAGATACCAAATGGCCAGTGCTACCTTGAATGCAATCTCCAATGAGAAGTATTTTTTGCCAAGAGATCTGGGAAGGTGCTGCTCCAAACTTGTTTTACTACTGCTTTCAGGCAGTTTTGGACTGTCTCATTGACATTCACTGGCTTGTGGCTTCTTGGTTTATCTCCTTAGCTGTGTTTAAAAGACATGAAATTTACATTTAAGTGCAAAATTTATTCAATTTAGCTCCATTTCAATGCCAAGAATGAGTAAAGATCTTTACTGATTTCTGTTATCATTGGGAAAGAGTAGCCTTTTTATGATCTCTTGACATTTAATAGTAAATGGTATGCACCATGTCCCAGGTCAAAGGAGACTTAACATTTACAGCCATAGTTAAGATTAAACCAAGCATTAAAAGTGTAGTATAAAATGCACGTTTATTCCCTTTTAAACTTGGTACTCCAGATTTGTATTTCTCAGCACTAGCTAGAAAAAGTAAAATAAGTGAACAAAAATATTCTTGTGGCTCATCAGGTCTTTACCACGTACATCCATGATCGTTTCTGCAAGTGAAAGTCTGACTCATAAGAAACAGGTATGCCATTGACAATGCAATGTTTCGGCAGGTAAGTGAACAGTTTTAAATTTGATATTTGATGACATTAGATCCATCATTTTAGCTAAACTTTAAATGTTCTGAGGAAATGAAAGTGGGTCTAATCAATGCTGTTGCTGAACTAGGGTTACCTACTCCGGAGTGGGTAAGAGGAGAGTGACTTTACAGACTTACTGTCAGTGATGGTTTTACAGCTGATGCTACAAGGGTGAGCTTTTCAACAAAGTAAGAGAAACACGATACTGTCACAAAACCAACTGGCAACTTTTTGCACACAGGCTCTGACTTAGCATTTGAAACAGCAGTTTTTATTAGTATGGGCTGAATAGAGAGTTTGAGACACAAATGCTTAGTGCTAAGGGCATTCCCTTCACTTGTAAAAGGAGAAAGAAGTCTGCTTCTGCATACTGTGCCTGTAGGGCAACAGGGAGGCAAGAAGGAGAAGTGGTGCCTTGTGGTACTCTGCATGCAACTGGGAACTGCTCCAGCAGAGCCCAGATAATGAAAGTACATTAAACTTGTCCTCTCTCTCTTTCTCCCATGTAGAGCAAGTGATTGACAACCCTTGCTGACCTAAAGATTTTCCGAGTCATCTTGCTGGCATAGAGCAAGAGAAGAACAACATAAAACCTGAAAGAACATGTTCAGTTCTACTGCAGGATGTCTTGAGATGAAAGCTGTAGCTCTTTCTTGAAGTTTTCTCACCTTTTGTAATGCATACTTCTGTCATTTCTTTAGGAAGAACACACATGGAAATCACTGTTATGATACACAACTATTTCAGAACAGTGTGGCTGATTTCCATGCGTCTACTGAACACAGCAGGCCAGCCTATGACAGTACGATTTTTTTTCCCCAGCAATTAGTTTATTGTCAGAGCTTCTTGGAAAAAAAGTGAATGAACAGAATACCACGTTAAGCTGCAGCTTTGCATGATTTGGGGAATAGGGTGGCTGTGTGCTGAGATTTTGTGGGTTTAAGCTCAAGTGAAGGACTAGAAATTGCTCCTGGCAAAAGAAGGCCAAATTGCTAATCCACTTTTTTTGGGCAAATTTCTCCTTTTTGTCCTTTAAGGGGACATTCTCATTCCTCAAGTGCAGCAAGAACTTGTAGGGTCAAGCAGCACCAACAATGGTGTTCAGGCACAAAGGGCTGGGTCTGTCATTACTCGTAGATGCCCTACATGTGTATCAGAGATCTGTGTGGCCTTTGCTAGCATGAGCATTGATGCTTCATGGTTTCCATGGAAATTTACTCTTTCAAATCTTATCCTTTGAATGCAGGCTGTTTGCTTTATTGTATCAAAGTACAGATGCACCAGTGCAAAAATGTTTGGGACAGGCAAAAACGTAGTCTGACAGAGGCTGCACCTTGCTGGAGGGACGTTTTGGGGAGGAATGCTAGGTGTGGGAAGTAAGCTTGGAATGGACACATGCAGGGTTGAAAGTCACTTGGGTCAGCATAGGAGTTTATATAGTAAATAAATGATTTGTGGTTTAGGTGCATTTAGAATGGAACTAGCTCCATTCTGTGGCTTGTGTGGGCTTGTCTGCAAACTGTAAGAGCCAAATCTACTTCTGCAAAATCGTTCCATCTGTGGGTAATTTCTATCCCTTCTAAAGGGCCTGGGAACTATGTTTTGTTTTATTTAATCTGTGGCCTAGCTAGTCCAAGATTTCAAAATGGATTAATCATTTGTAGGATTTACCTGAATTGCCAGGGGTTTGTCTAGTGCTTAACTCCTGCCAATCTAGTTGGTACTCAGTTTTATCCCAGCTTGATGTTTCATTTTGGGAGTGAGAGGGAAAAATCTGGCTGCTTCGAAACAAAAGACTTTGCTGGCAACAGAAACTGAAAGTGTAATTATTTACTGAATGTGTTTTCTTATCAGTCACATTCTGTCTGTAATTTTGTTGGACTGGTGACTAATACATTTTAAAACCAAAATTAAATATGCAGACATGTTACACTCTTCTTATGTAGGCATACTAAACTCAGGTTATCTATAGAGTTAGTTTGCTGAAACTTTATTTGGAACAGAAACTAATGCCTTCTCTTAATAAATCAACATACTTTAGAGCCAAACAGTATCTATCATCTGCTCTTCAGCAAACTTAGATTTCCCACAAATAAGTAGAGCACATGTGCCATGAGTTTCAGAGGGGACTAAAAGGCACAAATGTGAGAAAGAGACTGCAGGGAGAGAGGTGATGACCGGGGTTCTTCTGCTTTCATGCAGTACCACGTGCTCTATGAATGTGTATATGAATGTATATATTCTTCTAAGTACGAAGAATGAAACGGAGATGTGAGGAGGATATGTCCCATAGAAAATTAGCCTGAGCTGCCAAGTGGTGTTGCACAGCTGGTATTGGGACGGCCCTGTCAGACATTGCTTCTGGGGCAGTCCTGAGGATCTGTGGGCCGCTGAGCTGCCTGCAGGCACAGGTCGTGCGGAGGGGAGGCGTGAGGCAGGGACCAGCCCTGCTTCCTTGTTGCTCCTCACAGATGTGCTGGCCCACAGATGCTGCGCAGTATGTGGGAGATCACCACGGGCAGAGGGAACCAGCTCTCGGCATTCATCAGGCTGCTGTGAATTCCCAGAGGAGAGCTGCATGTTTGCAAACACCAGCAACCACGGATTGCTGCAGGTCCCAAAGCTCTGGAAGAATGCACGCTTTTCTGCGCAATAGTTCAACCACTACGGCAGACCTCCATGAGATTTCCAAATTTTCCTAAAGCTTCAGCTCCAATAGCATACTTGTTTTTTCCAACGCATATTACTATTTTAACATTTTATAATAGGCACTGTCAAAGACAATTAGGCTTTCTAACTCTTTACATTTGAACTCTAAGTATCTCATGCAGTTGCTGGGACTTTCAGGAGGTAGTAATTTAGTCTTTTCCTATAGCAGTTGATATCCTGAGTTATGTTGATGTTCATGTTGCCAAATTTGGACTCTCCCACGTCTCTCCTTGTCTCTTCACCTTTCTTCTGAAGAAAAAGGTATCAGCTATTCTTTCAGTAAGTCTATATGACACTCCTGTGATTTCCAATCATTAATTTCCATCATAAGTTTATAAACATGTGGCAGCTCCCATAATTTCAAATAGTTTGTTTTTTCTTGGATGCAGCTTTGCCCGTTTCATCACAACTCTTCTAATTGTCAGGTTCCAGACCTCAGTTTAACAACATAATCCCATTTTCAAATTGATGTTACCAAAAACCTCTGTAGTGGCAAGCTGTGATTCAGTGGTGTTGTCTTGCCATTTAACAGTGCTAGCTCCCTTCAAACTCTGACATCAAATGCCATTTGAGATGGCTGATTTATTATTCCTATATGACTTTCTACCAACTTTTTGAACCAGTTTCAGAAGGGTCTGTTAATTACAAAATGTACTTTCCCAGCAATTACTTAAACTGATGACTATTATATAACATCCCACTGTCAGACATCATCAGTTGTATAGTATCTGGCAAGAAAAACTTTGGTAAAAAATTGCGTAGTGGTCTGTGACCTGTTTTCTAAAAAAGTTGTTTCTGAGGTGTTAGAATAATAATGCAATTCCCAGTCAACAGTACCAAGGTTTTGTAAACGGACCAAATTTTTCCAGATATGCAATGTAAGCATTTTTGGTGCTGGCTTGGCCTGAACCTCTGATACACAAGACAAATTTTAACTTTTTTTATTGAAAACAGAGTTGTGGATGGGACCTTTCACTTTAGCTGTAATTGTGCAACATCATCTGCATGGCAGTTCTTGCTTTTACGAAATAAAATTGTCCTTCTGTGAGTATGAAAAAAAAAAGACCATATTTACTGAGTTAGAAGAGCAGGAGTTTATATTTTCTGCCTAGCAAACGAAACTGCTTTTCCTGCCATACAGGAAGCAACTGAGAAAGACTGCTTAAGAAATAATTTCAGAGGCAATTTACAACGCGGAATGCATTTTCAGCTCCTGATTATAAAGTTGATTACTGCATTGGTTCTTAAAAATATTATTTCCCCTACACACATATGCAGCTTCAATGTTCATGTGTTCTTCTGGCTTCATAATGGAGAAATCAAACTTTTGCCTACTTGAGAAACACAGAAAACAGGAAGTTGAGTTGTAGAGTGTCTGGCAAGAAAGACTTTGAAAAACGATCATATAGAAGTCTAAGATCTATTTCCAGATATGCAATAATGCTGCTTTTTTTGTCTTCAAGTTTTCACACAGTTGAATACCCTTACATTATAAACTATGAATTTGCTGATCAGATTAAAAATCTGAACCTTTATGGAATGATACTGATATCATAATACATTCTCATTTAGTGGGATACATGATGCTTTCAATTGCTGCGCTGTCTCTTGAAGTAAAAAGCATACGAGCGCTCATCCCATACAGTTAAGAAAATGTAATTACACATATCATTAAAGTTGTCTTCTCTTGCTCCCACTGAGAATTTTTTAAGAATTCAAACAACTCTTTAGTATTCACTTCTGTCATTTAAGAGGGTTTTCCTTCACCCGGACACCCAAGCAGGACCAAACCTTAACTGCTAGAGAAGGTAAGGCTCAAACCTTGGTGGCTGAATGATTCTCAGACTGCTATTAAGAAGTAACATCACCCGTAAGATAAAACATCGTGCATCAGTGGAGTAAAATGGCCAAGGATCATCCCAAGAACAAAAAGTCCTGAAATCTACGGGTATCATTGCTAGTAAGGACAGTACTGCAACCAGGACAAAAATACTATGTTTTCTTCTCAGTTGTTCTTGTCCTACACTTCGGTAGAGTTATTCCAGGTTTATACTAAGCTGGTCAGATTGACCTTGCTAATTACTTTAGCCACAGCATGACCTCCACCTAGAGCAGGCTGAAATCTAGGACAGCAGCCAAGCAGTCTGTCTGTGCAAAAATAACATTTTCAGAACTCTCTCCCTGCTGATCTTTTCACTGCGTGCTACCTGTGATATTTTATATAATCCTAATCATGGACAGTTATAGTATTTCACATTTCTTGGAATTTGAATAATGAGAACACTGAGCAAAATAATTTTGCTCTTTTTACTTTTGCTTTACTTTACTTTTAGGCTCACATCAAAATCTTATTCTTTAATATAAAACTTACTGTGTCAAGATTGAAAATACTGCAGAAGAATGGCTTTACTGAACATACTGTGGGGGAAAAACCCACAGAAAAGTGTTATTAGTTTAAATTTTTTGGCCAATCCTTATGCTTGGCTTCATCACAAATGAAGTTTGAGGCATATCTTTTGGGTAACATAGACCTGCTTTTTTCTGTGATTATATATAATGTAGCTGTTGAAACAAGATGAAGTGAAAACATCTTAGCTCTGCACAGTTAGCACTTGCATGTGTTTAAAGAAGAAAAAACATTTTAAATGCAAGCTTGGTTATAAAACAGATGAAAATTTAAACTTTATTAAACATACCTCTTGACAGTTTCCATGAATTCATTTAAATTTGTATTAGTTTTATTGCTGTAGCGAACTGAAAATGCATTGAGATGAATGAGAAAATGACCTGTTTTGATATCCATAATCATGTATTCCGTGTGTACAGTAACAACTAGATCTGGCTCCAGGAAATAATAAGTCTGGTTTCAAAACTATCACAGGATCAAACGAAAAAACAACCAAATGTCTTGTGGCTATTGATGTAGAGAAACCATGGCCATTGCAAGACACTGCTGTGATTTTTTCAAAAGAACAGTAGAAGAGTTCATCTGCAGAGGTTATTCTCCCGATCAGATGAGCTCTAATCCTATTTTAATCTCAGAGGGCTATATTAAACAAAAGCAGAAGGTCTGGATGTTAGAACAGATTAGCCTTGACCTCACTGAGATCAGACTTAATAAGTAATCAGGTGTACATAAATTGCCATCAACCAGGGCTTCTAATGGTGCATTGTGGGTAGTGATAGAGGGACAAAGTAGAACTTCCTTCTACTACAGAGCAAGTGAGAAAATCCAGCAACCACTGCACTGCCAAACTGTGCTGAAAGGCATACAGTTTACAGTAAGCTCCCCTCTCTCGATCAAATATTTTACTGTTCTTTAAGGATGAAAATTTACTTCCTGTGGGCGTTAAGAAGGATAAGGACAAAAAGCTCAGGTGGGAGCTGCAAAGGACTAAGTGTTTAGAGTGTGTGAAAACTTTACAATACCGTCAGTAAAAGACATAAACTGTATAAGGGATGATACTTATTTAAGAAACTCTCTCAAGCAGCCACTCATCATCTCATTATCATTTATATTTTTATTGCTGCAAAACCTGTTACATATGGCTATGGATAATCTTCAGACCAATATCCTGCTATATCACCTAATTTTGCATATGGCAGTATATTAAAAGCTTATTAAAAGTCCACTCAAAGAAACCTATGAGACTTTACTCATCTGAGAAACACAAAAATTCAGGTACACTCTTAAATAAAGATGCTAAGTTTTAATTTCATTTGCATAGTGTAAAACTGGCCTTTGTTTTGTCCGATTTGCAACCAAGTTTTTAACTATTCTTTTGTTCAAAATTGTGATATTAAGGTTTTTTTAGGCAGTGGACACTTTGCAGTAAATCCCGTTTCAAGGGATTGGTCCAAAACCTTATCCACGTAAAGCAAAGCACTGTGCTGGTCTCTCCACCGAGGTTGTCTTCAGTTGTCTTCTATAGACAGTGTAGTTGACATAACACAATGTCACATATGCTGGCTAATTCAACAGAAACGGGAATCATGCCTTCCCTCTGGTCCAGCTCAGCTTTCCTCTGCCAGATGATCTGCTGTTGTGCAAATGTGACTTTAATCATCATATAACTTCAGCCTAGTGGCTGGATCTGCATTTCCCATTTTTTTTTCAATACAGGTACTATTTATACTGTTTTCTAGTTGCATAGTATAAACCTCAAAAAGCATGCTTTGTAAATAAATAATAGATACTTTCAAAATTATATTTATTAAATACTCCATAATTCAGCCTAATCTTAAGACTTGGGCTATAGCTTCCCTTTCCATATTTTTATTTGCATTCTCTGTTTCTGTACTCAACATCATCATCTGTTTAAAAATATTAATTTTATTTTGGAACATATGTAGAATCACCTTAATCTTCACTTCAGCCTTGCAGAGAGATATACCATGTCTTTGTTGTTGTTGTTGTTGTTGTTTCCTTTCTAAATATAGCACTGGTGACTAAAAAATTTAATTTCCCTTGAAAGTTCAAACTTAGTTCAAATTTTGCCAATACTAATTTTATTACTAACTGCACAGGTATAAATTCCATGCTTGGCAAATTCTTTTTTCTCCTTTTCCTTGTTTTCCTTTCCTTTCCCCTACCCTTTCTGCTTTTTTTTTCCTTTCCTTGCATGTTCTGTTACTCTTACAGAATTTTCCATACATTTTCTCTTCCGTAAGGTCTTGTCATTTTCCTAGAAGATTAGGCATAAGAAAATGCCAGGCCTGCTATGTGTTCAAGTCCTTCAGTGCTAGTAATTTGACTAACAAATCTCTTCCCCTTGTTTTAATGAGGATGTCTTGGCACATGCAAATTTGTTAGCCAGTTTACAGCATTAGCAGCTTTGAGAAACATATTTCTGTTGAAAAAGCAGCACAGAGACAGATAGTATTACTACATTGATTGGAAAAATAAAATAGGTTTGATATTTATAAACAAGAATATGGTTTCCCATTTGTCTCATCAACCTAGTACATTAAAAGAATTTTCTTATTCTCATATCTCTGATGACAGACTCCCAAGACAGTATTTTTTCATCTCATCTACCTGTCTGCTCATATGCTTGTCTGATCTCTTTTTCAACAAGGTGCAGCCACACTGCCTTGCAATTTTATGCCAGAGAGCTCCTGCTTAACTGCTAACAGCTGTCCCAGCCTCAGCATATCTGCTCTGGAGTGGTGGGGTGTAAGCTAGAATTTACAATTACTATCCAAAGATCTAGTTCTTCTCTGACCCTTTCAGAAGCTTAGAGCCTGTAACAGTTGCTTGTTATTCCAGATGCCCTCTTCAGAGTGGTATTTCATCATTGACAGCTGTGTTTCCTTGCACTGAGTTGTGCCTTAGGTACTCAGCCTTGTGCTTACCCTGGGGGGTGCCGCCTCTTCAAGGGCGAGCAGCAGAAGCCCGTTGCTGTGCCAGCAATAACTGTGGTGAGAGCGCTCTGCTGATTGTAAGTCTGTCAGCACTGCAGTGGGCAGGGAGTTTTGCAGGTTAGAATCCCCTGGGTCAATGACTGCAGAGTAAAAATGAGGAGGAAGAGGAGCAACACAGAAATGTTTCTCTGTTCCCTCCAGAGAATTAGAAATATGTAAAACAATCAATAAAATGCCTAGTAGCGGCTGGATTCTTACTGCTCCCTCTGAAGGTAGGTTCTTACTGTATTCTGATATTTTATTTTGATAATGATTGTCAAGTTAGTAAGACAAATATAAAAAACCCCAAGGAATTCAAGACAGAAAGAAGTATGTGAGATAGAGGTACAGAGATAACACTTTTTTTTTCTTTTTTTTTAATAGGCCTCTGGTCCATATTAGGTTATTTTTATTACTGTTATTGCTGTTGTTGGCTCTTTCTTTCTAAGCTACAAACAGATAGGAAGAAAACTGCATCTTCCCAGTTGCGAAATATGAACAGACTTCTTTAAAATCCACATCTGCTGCTCCACTGGCTTCTGATCAGTGGCTGGACTCCATCTGCAACAAGACACACGCAGCAGAGATGTCTCTAGTGAATCTCTTATTTTTAAATAGCTCTGGAAATAAACATTGAAATCTGGTTTCTTGCCAGCTTGATTCAGAAAATAGTAGAAGAGTTACGTCAGGTTAAACCAGGCATTTAGCTATAGAATGTGGTCAGAACAAAGCTTCTTAATCAGCAAAACCTGTGGCAATCACAGAGGTTTTCTGTAGGAAAGTTCTAATTAGTACCCAGAACACTTGGGGGTCATGATTTCTTTTGTCATGCAGGTATCACAAAAAGTGTATAAACACACGCACACACACATGCATGCACACACACACAAGTAAGAAGAAAGTACTTTTTGACCGCAGATTAGCTTCAGGAAACACAAAGTTATTTCCCAAATCAAGACATCAGAAGTAGCTGAGTTATGGTAATTGCCTGTGTTGGTACTCACAATCCACTGCAGAGATGAGGGGAAAAATGCTTTCCGCTGGGCTAGCATGCTTTACAGTACTTTTTCTTCTAATAAACAGCGTGTAGTTATTGTAGTTCAGTGTATGCACAGCTACTCCTCTTCACTTGGAGATAAAACTCTTCCCACTGGCATCTCTGAGATCTTTCCATTCTTCTCCAAATCCTAAGCAGAAGTCTCAGGACATCTCCCAGTTCTCTGTCCATCTGTTCATGGTTTCTTATAGCAATTGGGAAAAAAGTCGGTCTCTGCTACTAGCCACGAGGTATCAGTAACTGCTCTGTACACTGCACACTGTGAAGTAGTCACTGAAACGCTCCTTGCACTGTAGGTGCTCTTGTGAGGTTACCCTCGTGTGTCTGCAAGCCATCAGACAGACAAGTTTTGCTTCGTTTGTGAAGGCAGGAGGTTCTGTGGGCAGATCTACCAAAATACTTGTTCTGAAGATTGCTTGACATAAGAGCCATGTCTTACCACTCCTGCATCCCAGAAAGGGTTGTACATTGCCTGCCAGAGGGAAAATTATGTTAATATCAGATCTGGGCTCTGTAAGTGTATGTGTCTATTTTTCAGGCTTTCTTCTTTGCAAAAGTGTCTAGGACTACAGAACCTGCAGGAGACCTGCAGCTGCAATGCTCTCGAAGGTTTGCCTGTGCCTGCTGAGACCCTTGGCCTAAAAGCTGTTTTGCTCAAGTTTTCCATAGGATCTAGGATCTGGCCCTTCTAAGAAATTTTTGAGAATTGTAGAGAAAACAGTCACCCTATTTTCTGTGTCTTTTACAAGAGAGTCTGTCAGTATTCTCCTATGTGGAACCTGTCCCTAGATGAACTGTGCTGAAGAAAGGCACTTTCCCCTTCACCAGGAAGAGGAGCCTTATGTAACTCCTCCTCACTGATTGCACAGATGCATTCAAAAAGCCCTGTATAATTTATTCATCCTCCCATATGCATAGCTCCAACAGCACTGACATGATGTGGCATTTTTGCAAGTGATGTGGAAGTTACTATGAATTAATTGTCCAGGTGGTCAGGCGGGATCTTGAGCTGCCAGCAACCTTCACCCAGTTCCAGATCAGCATAGCAAGCAGTGGTGGGAAATACGCTGTGCTTTTTAAGGTCCTACTTTGCTGCTTCATTGCTCTTTTTGCTGCTGTTAGCTGAATGATAACCATCTAAAAAGATGTCCATTGCAGGTGTTTGGATCGCTTTCAAAGTGATGTTTCAGTCTTTTCCTTCAAGTGGAGGAACCTCTCTCTTCCAGTGCCCCACCACTTCCTGCCATTCTCCTTGAAGAGTTGCTCGTGGGGCTCCCAAAAGAATCATGGAGCAGGCAGAGTGGGCAAGAGGAAGGGCAGAGCGGGTGCCATACTGTAAGTTAGTGTGGCACTGTACTGTGGGTACACCGGTACGAGTTGTGCCATGGAGTACACCCATGGGCATGTGTTTCAGTCTGTTTTCCCTTCTCTTAGTCCGGTATGATTTAAGATCAGTAGCTCACTAACACCACTATGACAGTGTACATGAGAGATGTATGACAGTGTATGCAGAGATGTTTTTGCAATTTATCCAGATGTAGAGTTACTGGGTGTTTTGCAGACCGCTAGCAGCAGAGTCGTGGTACCACGCATCTCACCTTCAGGGTACTCACTGAGCGCATCTCATCATGCTCTGTTGTAGCTTTATTGCTTTACCTGTGAGATGGATACTTCTGTAAACAGCAGTCATGCCTTGGATTTGCACTGCAGGCATAGCAATGCCATACACTGCATGAATTAACATTACATTTTGGAAGATTCACTTGGGATAAAGAGACCTTAACAAAAGAAAATTATTTCACAGCATTTGGCATCCTCATAATGATTCTACCCATAATGAGAACTGGATCCTCATAGGATGAAAAAAGCTTTTAGTTTGAAAATGATGATTTACCTGCTTTATACACAAACAAATAAACAAACAAAAAAACCCAAGACAAAAGGACTTTGTTTTTCTCTAACAAATATCCTGTTCTTCTATATATGCAAGTCGTTCTCTTAACCACTTTTTCCCTTGGTTAATAGCCTGGTATATAGTACGTTCAATAATTCAAGACTGAGCTAAAAATGGGTTTGGTCTACTTTCTTGGAATATCCTCTGGGAGTATGGAGAAGAGAACTGGAGAAGCAATTATTTCGTGCTGCAGCTGTATATTTAACTGCTTTCTTTCTCACTCAAGTGGCATCTGCATTCTCACAGCTGAGGTAATGGAGGAAGTTAGGACTCTTAAGTGCATCTGTGAGTCGTGAGAGGTGATTATCACAGCAGCCAGAAATTTACCTCCTTTGCACCAGGCAGTTCTTTGTGTGGACTATTTCTGATTAAAGTGTCCACTCTTCAACACACATCATCATCTGTTTACTAAGGTCTTGATTGAAAAGTTAATAAATTAATCAACTGATGAAGGCCTTCATGCATCTGAGGGAATGGAGGCTGCTATATGATTTGCCTTATTTCTGCAGCATATCTGTACAGGCTGAAGATAGCACAAGCGTTGTCACAAGAGGCACTTCCAGCTGATCAGTTCTCCAGTGGTAATACTTATACTTGGAGAACAAATAAATTACTTATTTCTTTTGGAAAAGTCTCCCTGGAATCAGCCTTTTCCTTCAATTTATTATGGGCTGGCTTAGTGCAATCACAGAGTAAAACAACCCTAGCAGCACAAGGAAAGTGTAAGATGCAGGATGTAAAAGACAGTGAAGATCAAGAAGACTCTGGTCTAAACTGATGTGTACCTTGAGTGTGAAAGACCATCCTACTTCCTCAACAGGGCATTACAGCCATTTACCTCCAAACAGCAGGACAAGAGAAAATGGAGCTCTCTAATGGAGCTGTAATGGAGCTCTCTGCTCTCTAACATAGCCGTGTAAACTTGCAGAACACTTAATCAGTAGATAAATCAGTTACTGAAAGCAAAATTGCAGGAGCCCATGATCTATTACACTGAGGTTCTGACTCCTGGGACTTACATATTCAGTGCAGAAAAAACTCGTGTCAGTGACAGCTAAAGAATCGTGTCAAACCAGC
This sequence comes from Cnemophilus loriae, assembly GCA_013397755.1. Taxonomy (NCBI): domain Eukaryota; kingdom Metazoa; phylum Chordata; class Aves; order Passeriformes; family Corvidae; genus Cnemophilus; species Cnemophilus loriae. The sequence continues at coordinate 250,398 of VZTF01004192.1, read as the reverse complement.
TCAACTCTCTTCAAGCCCCTAGAGCTGACAGAATACAAGTATATAACATTTTTATAAGGCATGCAGCTTTTCACTATAGAGAAAATATGAAGAACAGGTACAGTGCAGACATACGACCTTTGGCAATGTAACCACTGAGCACAGTTTTGAGGTAAAAATCCAAAATACATGAACTGCTTTCAAAATCATAAGGTTAAAGAAACACAGAAAAATGCAGGTATTTTTTTAGTATATTTTTACCCCAATTGACCCAAAATCCTTGTAGAAATGCAAATAGGCTAAATATTTGCGGATGGAATGTTGATAGTTACAGCCTGTGCCTCTTCAAAGTTTGCCAGCAGAGCACTGTCAGAAAAAGCATTTTGCAATGCTAAGAAGCTGAACTCAGAAGGCCTAGTTCTTTTCCACCAGTAGGAAGCATGATGCTTTCAATTTTACCAATTACTTTTTTATGATCATTGTTAATAAGTAATACTACAAAGACATGATTGAGGATGACATATGCTGCATCTAAGCTTTTAAACTATTATGAATGCTACAGAGACTCCATTTTCTGTATCTTATTCAGCACCTTAGGTTAGCCTGATGAAGCCTCCTTCCATTTTGTCTCAGTCTTTTCCTACTCTTTCAAGCTTCAGAAACCTTACCAAATATGCCTGCCTTTCACCAATGGCAATAAATGCAAGAAAGTTGTTAACAGAATATGGTAAGATTAATAATCATGCCAATTTGCCCGAGAGGCAACTGAGAAGTCTGCAAAGACAGTCCAAAGTAAATTCCCTCGTGACACAGGAAGAAAACAACCACCTCAGCATGAAAGATCAAAGGTTCATTGAAATCAGCAGATGAAGAGTGCTGCCTGAGGTCACAGCAGCACTTCCCTAGTATGGTCTCAGACAGCAGTGTTTTCATGCTCAAGGACATAATCAGAAGTTCTTTTTTTCCCCTTCCCATTTAAGGGTCTCACTGATTTTGTTTTTCATGAACTTCTGCAGTCTTCCCCTAAGCCCGTTAAAATTACCTCATGGCTGTGACCTCCACAGCTTTATTCACGAGAGAGGTAAAAAAATTGCTAAGGGAGGTCTTAGCTTTATGCCTTCTGTTCCACATCTTCTTTTGGCAGAAGAGATGTAGATACCTGTCTTTCATATCACTCACAAGGATGCAGATCCTGTCATAGTGTCCCTACTCATCTCTTTTTCAGGCTGAAGTGCACGATATGTCCTAGTTCTTCAGCAGCCTCGAAGCAGGAAAGTTTCTCCTTATGCAATGACAGGATAAAATTGAAAATGCGACAAAGTTGTCTTCAGTATTTCCTCACTCTTGTTTCAAAAAGACAAACTCCACAAGGCAGTTTCTTTCCTCTAAAGCTTTACCTAAACAGTGCCAGATGGGATTGCACTTCCTGAGGTGTTAACAAGGACATGGCCTGTCCTCTCCAACAGCACAGGCCTCACTGCTTTCAGACAGCAATGGTTCAGTCTGTGCTATTGATCTGGAAGTGTCAGTTACCACATGGGGACAAGCCGTTTTATCCCAGGGATATAAATAACAATCTGAGCATATGGAGAAGAGAGTGCTCTTGGTCTTGAACCAGCTTCATATTTACAAGCTTAGTTTTTAACATCTGGTCTAGCTCACAGGGACCGGGAGCATGTCCTGACACTGAGATATTGTTCCTTCTTATGTTCTTCTTCAGTCTTCTGGTACTTAGCTCTTGTAGGTTTCAGCATTGACTTTGTACTCTTACTCAAGGTTAAGGCCACTGTTGCACAGATACAGCTGTTGGAAAACATGCTTTTCTGTTACCTCACAATACTCTGCTACCTTGACTAAAGGCAGAAAAACTTTGGCCGCCAGGCCCAACTGAATCCATAGATATGATAATTTAAAAGTGCTTATCTGGCAAATAACTTACCAGCTACAAGCCAGGAAAAAATCAGGCTTCTAACAAATTTTGCCATCATCATTCAGCTACACTGCAACTTGCAAGTGGGAATAAACTGTGGCCTTCTGGATGTCTACAGCTAAACCAGTAAAATTTCAGGCACAAAAATCTTAGTGCATTTCCCAAAAACTTCAGTAGAAGTACTTTGTGGTTCATAAAAAAATTTATTTGTAACGTAAATGTTGACCACACATTCACTGTTCTCTTCTGTGTCTGTACATTTAGATGTTGCATGCTTTTAACATTATTTCTTAGGACAAATGATAACTTTGAGAGAGAGAGGCAGTATTGCTATTGCTCTATTTTGGTTTGACACATTTGTACAGGAATGTATGCATTTATTACACACACGGTATTCACAATCCATTTCTTACTAAGTAACCCATTTAGTATGAAAGCTTACATTCTCAGGAAGGTAAGAGGGACCCAGGATGATGGAAATTTGGGAAACAGGTAAGGAAGGAGAAAGTAAAAGTATGTTTTACTCATCTTTAGACTTAGGGTTTTGATTAATATTGCTGAGAAACTCCCATCATGTCAAGTTAAGTACAGGTTAGAAGATCTTTGCGTGGTTTGAGCTGGATCTAGATAACCCTCCATCCATCTCTCTCAAACTTCAGGAAACTTTTGTTTGTGTTTCTATTTTGAAGACTGAAAGTTAAAGAGTTAGACTAAAATTGTGCATTTAAATAATTTGTTATTGTGCGTCCCACAAGTTACTTCATCCAGTCCTTTGACTATAGAGGTGGGAGACTGTATGCTCCTCTGCAAGGCAGCGTTTCAAATGCTGCACCATTTCTGCATGCACGCTCTGTCCAGAAGTGTCTGTCTCCTTCACTGGCAGGATAGCAGTGCCTTTGGCATGACAAAAAGGCTGTTTCCTGCCACAGGGAGAGCCACCATACCCTCCCGTGGCTGGAAATCACTTTTGCACTGGCAATTCTCTATCTTCACCAGGGATTTGGGAGTGCTGTTGGAGGCAATGTGCACTTGCAACCCAGAAAGTGCATTGTATCCCAGGTTGCATCCAAAGCCGTGTGACCAGCAGGACCCCTCTGCTCTGCTCTGGTGAGACCCCACCTGGAGTGCTGTGTTCTGGGAATGGCTTCAGGCTGAAAGAGAATAGGTTTAGACTAGATAGTAGGAAGAAATTCTAGACTGTGAGGATGATAAGGCTCTGGAACCGGATGCCCAGAGAAGTTGTGGATGCCCCATTACTGGAAGTATTTAAGGTCAGGTTTGATGGGGCTCTGAACATCCTGGTCCTAGAGCAAGGTATCCCTGTCCACGGCAGGGGATTTGGAACTAGGCGACCTTTAAGGTCCCTTCCAACCCAGGCTATTCTGTGACTCTGTGGAACAGTGTGTATGCGTCCAGAAATTGCCCATGACCAGGGTTTTTCTGAGTACAGCATGGACTGCTATTGTAGACATCAAGGTCCTTCAGTCACCAGGGAGATAAGCAGATTAAGGCTGTTACTGCAGGCAGTAAAGATGTACCGATCCTTCAGAATTTGAAAAAGCCTGAAAGGTGTTTTGCTCGTGAACTACTTTTTCGTGCAGACACCCGCACCTCGCTGGCTGCAGCGCGATCATCTGCAGCGTTTTACCACCACCCAGTGGGGGCCGCGGGCACAGCCCGGGACCGAGGACTGCCAGGTGCATCCCTGCAGAGACACCTCCCACTGTCCCGGGTGATTCCTGCAGAGCCCCTCTTCCCACCGACCCAGGGGTTTGTTCACCCGCAATGGGCACGCGTAGCTCCCGCTGGTAGTTGCTGGGCGTACACACCTGCACTCAGAGAACACGGGGCTCTTACTCAGAAACTGTGTTTCCCATCTTTTTCATGTGCAGTGGCCTATGATGCAAGTTTTGATTGTTGATTGTTGTAAGAATACTATTAATAACAACATTAATGATGATAATAATAATAATAATAATAACAACAACAACAACAGCAACAAAACCAACAACAGTATTGGCGGTTTGGGGCAGGTGTTGTTTGCTTTGGTTTTTGGGCAGTTTTGTGAGGTTTTTGGGGTTGAGTTGAGTTGGGTTGGGTTCTGGCAGTTTTTTTGAATGGGGATGGGTTGGTTGGTTGGTTGGTTGGTTGGTTGGGGTTTTTTATGTGCTTCTTCACAGAAGAAATAACTGGCCTTTGGAATTTCACGTGGCAAGGCGGCCTAGTGATACATTTTTGAAATTTTGTGTTATTACTGGTTTTTCGTTCTCTAGCTACTTCTTAGTCTAAGCTGTAAAAATGGCTGCTTTGACAGTCCCACCTGGGAGCCATGTGTACTGTATGCAAACACAGGACCATATTTTCTTGCTGGTTGCTATCATTCTCTGGTGGTTAAGGCACTCACAACAGCTAGATGGTTGCTGTTTTGCCCCAGTAAACTGTGAAAATCAGTGCTGAGCTTGGGGCATCCTGCACACAGCTCCCACAATACTATGTGTGCACAAAACAATGCCATTTCACTGATACACCTCTACCCTGAAACTGGGAGATGTATTGCCTTGCAGTAGGCTGCACCAAATGCATGGCACTGGTCTGCATGTAAAGCTTGGTAGCCACAGTAATAAAAGGATTTATTAGATTTCTTCTGACTTCTTAAGGCAAAGCTAACTGAACTGGCCAGATGTTGTAGCAGCATATGGGGACCACAAGATTGATCATATCACATCAGATCAAAGGTCTATCCTGTTTAGTGGTTCTGTTTCCAAGTGTAACCAATAGCAGATGCCTCAGGAAGACTGTAACAACGCAGGCAGGTACTGCTGCTTTTACAGATTGCACACTTGTACTCCACAGATCTTACTGATCTCTGAACCTGACTGAGCGCATTGGCGTTTTGTAGCCCTCTGTACTTCAGCTTCTCTTCCCTGCCACAGGTAAACTTTTAATGCCCATTGATGGCAGAGTTACAGAGTTCCAGTTGGATTGTATCCATTTTGCTTTGAAGCCTTTCTTTCCTGTTTATATTTGATGCATTTTTAGAAGAGAGAGTAAACAAACTCCTTTTCTGGCCACAGATCATGTTATAGATTTCTTTTATCCTTCCTTTTGCATTCCTTTATGAAGTGAAGCATCTAACCAAAGAGTTTTACACACATGAAAACCATCATATCACTGATACACTTTTCTACACCCTTGCTACACTTTTACTTTTCCTAGCATTCCTGTAGCTTTTTTTTGAGCAGGGGAACTTTGGACCAGACCAGAAATACCATTAGAATTGTGTCTGAACAAATGAACTGCATGCAACAAATGGATTCCATTTCTTTGTGGAAGGGTGTGCTGGGTGGAGAACAATGGAAAAAAGAGGCGTGTGGGACTCAAACCAGTATTCCAGGTATTAAACCATGACCTAAGTTTGGAAGGCAGCAAAAGTGGCTTAAAGCCTCCAATTCACAGGTAAGTGTAGGAGAAACACAGAGTATGGGTGGGTTTTTATAGAGATTTCTCTGCTGGAATAAGAAAAAATACACAAGGAAACTCTATGCTCTATGTCTCAAGCCTGCATTGTGGCACCTCTTCAGGTTTAGCAGGTTAACACATCTACAGATTTACAGGTCCACTACATCTGATAAAACATAATTACACACAATGAATCACACAGAAATTATTTATTATGCAGATAAGTAAAAAACTTTCATGTCATGGCGTATTTTTGGCTTTAAATGGAACACTACGGTTCTTGAAATAAGTTTTTCTATGCACAGATTAAAAACATTTCCCCTGAAGTGCTGTGTGTTTTGGAAGATGGTTCTTTTTCTTCTTGATAGGTACTGAGGCACCTAGGAATATCACACTTTAAAAATTGGAACTACTGGAGAAGTCACACATTTACTCATTTGCTTTCTTTTATTTATTAAACAAACATCAGCTAAAACAGCAATACTCAGTTCTGAAAAAGTAGATCTCTACCATATAAGGAAAAAAATATTTCCCTTGGGTTGTTACTCAAGGAAGGAACCTTCTGCCTATTACTTTTGGCTTCAAGAACCTTCTTAATATTGTCAATGTGTAAGTGCTGTACTACACGATGGAGCCTTTTGGAAGGAACGTGTCATCTGTCCTGTTAACAGCTGCACGGGAAAGTCCTAATTCCTGCAGTCATATGTGCAAAGTCAGCAGCTTTAAGAAAGGCTATTATAAAAATATCCAAATAACAAGATCACCTTCTTCTCTACCCTTGAGAAACATTCATACTAGATAATACTAGCTTTCACTCTGAAGTCCTATTGAACTGTTCCCTGCAGTATTAGGCAAAACATTCCACCACGAACTGCCACGCAAAAAAGGAAATATCTGAGCTCAAAGAGTTAATAAAGCATGTATTTGAAGTAGGGCATTAGAGGCTTGAGGGAGCAGACATGATTCTCTTAACCATAGGATTTGAGGCAGGAAGAAAACAGATATCTAACATCACTGGGAAAACAAATAAACTAGACAACAGATCAAAACTGCCACAGACAAGAAACATGGTACCTTCCGGAAAAAACTGTTTCATAGAAATAGATTGGCAAGACAAGTTGGACAATAAAAAGACCTTAATATCATGTGGAAGGTCAAGGCTATCTCACATCTAATATCCAGGGTCATAATTTCAACTACCGCCATGTTGCAGGGAGAATAATAAATTTTCAGTATTATCATCCTGCAAAAAAGAAAAAAAAAAGAAAAAGGTCAATGTAATTTAAAATAAAAAAATAATTTTAAAAAAGGTAGAGGAGTGGAAGAAAGAGTGACTTTATTTGCCAAACCAACACAATATAAAAAATCCAAAGAGATATGAATGGAAAAGTTGTACTTCTGTGTACCTCTGCATCAGTCTTTTCACCAATTTCCTTTGGATCATATAAGTATATTTGAAGGAAGTCCATGCTGCCAAAGAGCTGTGGACTTTAGCGTGGCCATGAGGAGCAGAAGTGGAGAACAGAAGGTACGCTCTGTGTGGGGAGAACCAGAAGGGGATACTTCTTCCAGTGTTTGTAACGTATATGATTGGAAGCTGGCCTGGGAATGGAGAGATTTATTTTGCAAGCTCTGTGGTGCAGCAAAAAAATAGAGTGTCGAAATTGATCTCTTCTGAAACCAGATGTTAATATCCTATGTTCATCATCAAACTTACTAACTCCAAAATGCACTTGTCTACATGGAAAGGTGGGAGACTCAATAGAGTAAAAATTATCTAAGGCTTATGCAACAATAAAATACACATAGTGTGTCAAGTCTGCAGGTGGTTAGAATTCTGGCCTTTATTCTAGTACCCATCTAAATGTATTCAATCAAATTTATAAATAAGTTAGATGTACTATGGGTAATATCACTGGCATATTTAACTCAGTAACTGTCTGTGTTAAACAATGATTTTCAAACAGTTTAACATCTTATACCAAAATGGACCACTATGTATAAAGGTACTGTCAGCTCAGGCAAGGCATATACTTCACCTTTTTTGATTCATAAGGAATGGTGTTAAGACAGTTATTTCTCAAGCTCTGGATAAAAGGAATGTCAAAACAAGCCTGTATTTGCAATCACACTGTGTGACTTTCCTGATCCATTTCTTATCCTGTGTTTAGAGAAGACTCAGCACATTTGAGGTGGGAGGAGGAAGGAGGGGGAAGAAGCTTTATAGTGTCTGGGAGTCTGCAGACAAACAAACGTACGTCCCGACTGATTTAAAAGGTAATTTAGTTTAGAGCTTTTCACTCAGCACCTGGCAAAAGATAAACCAGAATAAGACATTAAAGAAAGTTCATTATGAGCACCCCAAACTCCTGTCTCTTTTTTTGTGTGATAAATGCCCATATCTTTGTCTTCAAGGGTCTCCTGAAATGTGATTCTGCTTGTCTAAAACACAAACAGAATCTCCAGGGGTCTGTATATGGCAGGCTGAAGTTTTAGAGTTGCAAGCCAGGAATTAAGAAATGAACTCCACTGTAAGCCAAGGACTCACCTCTACAGATCTGTTAAGTGCTGTTGTTTCACCAAGACTCGAGGTAGTGTGTAGCATGCACCATAGTGATTACTGGAGGCAAGGTGAACCCTGTTGCTCCGTACCCCCCACTGCTCAAGGATTATGTAGATTTTTAACGAGTTCATCTCCCAGAGCAAGATGTTTATTGACCTTGATCTTGATAGCTCAGAAGCTGCACAGTAGAGACAAAAGGCATGTCATGTGTGTTATTCATGTTTCTCAGTGCACCCTACCAGGAAGCTCTGCATAGCACAGCGGAGAACCAAGAAGTGACACAGGAGTCCCATAGCGGCTTTAGAAGTCAGTCAACACCAGAGCAGGCTATTCTGAACGAAAGGAGAAGGCAGGATAAAAAGCTGAGCTGTTAATGCCTGCTAAGAAGCTCCAGTGCTACGTTTGCTGCGTGAGAACTGAGCCCGACAGAGGTGCCTGTCACCAGAATAGCTGGGAGCTGAAGCCCACTGCCACAGCTGTCCTGGCTTTTCCCACGCAGCCTTGGCTATGTAGGCACACTGATTACAACGTGTTGCTTTTGGAAAGCCTCATGGAGCAGGTCTGCGCTGCCCAGGGGCATGCAGACCAGGCCAGAATAAAGCACAAAGGTTAACGGCTTTGCTGATTAGAGCAGCTGTAATCGAGTTAAGGACCACGCTTGTTATTCACTTAAGGTTGTGCTTGACTTAAATCACAAGCAAGTCAGTGTGTGGCTCTCCCATTATCTCTGCCAGAGGAAGGGTAAAAAGCCCCTGTTACCTTAAGAGCACTTGTGAATAGCTTCCTGTTGTGAGCCACCCCAGTGTAATAAGGCCACCAGACCCTGCCTTCCAGAGCACCTTCAGATAACTCTCTTCAGCTGTCTGCAGGGAAAGTGTCAAGGCTTACACAAAAACACATAAAATGGGCTTTCACGGGAGATGTGTGATGTTGCAGTGGGGAGAAGTCAGAGTGTCTAGGGAAAGGGCTGTAAAAATCTCCAGTGAGCGATGGCTTCTGCAGGGAAGAAGACAGGGACAGAAGAAAAGCCACATGCATCTGCACAATCCCTTGGTATGGTTACAGCCATGAACCCAAAACTAAGTTTGTTTCTTTCATGGTGGTCATGAAAGAAGGAGATGCAGCACACTGTGCACACACATTGTGTCTACCTACTACTGTCAGTTTCTGAATATCTCACTACTCATGAAAGTGGGAACAAATCACAAGATTTTATTTATTGCTGATATGGTTACCAATAATGCTTTCAATTTTGGAATTTTAAGAAAGACTACAAATCTGCTACATTTTCTTAGAAATTTCCCATTTTGCTGTCAACTGGATTTTGGCAGCTGCTGAAAAAAATCATGTTTATAAAATAAAGGTAGGAGTTTTAAAAAGGTGATTTCACCATTTGCTTACGTATCAGTTTTCATTTTGTGCATACCTATGCTTTATACATAAAGAAAGAGAGGTAATTAAGCTTCTTCTATCTATATAGAAGCAAAAATATCCATGAAGATACTGAAAGATGGGATCTGACATTTCCCTACCAGTTTTAAGATATTGTAAAACTGGATATTTAAGCGAGATTTTGGAGTTAAAAGAAAATGTAAACAGACATTTATATACATACACATACACATAGGTTCAGAAATACATGCACACACATCTCTGCCCACAAATACATACCACATGATAATAAGTTATTAAAATATGTAAATTTCACATTGTTTGAAAACTACTGCCATGCTAATGATGTCTCAGCAGTCTCTCTGTAAATTTCATCCTTTGTAACCTGGTATGACAAACCTTTGCACGATTTCAGTGATATAATATTGGGTGTTTTTACACTATATACGTCTCACTTTCTTATGCTCTTTCACTTTTATACAGTCCCTACACTTTTATATATTCCTTAATGATTATTCCCACTCTTACAAATCCTGCTTTGAAATCAAGGCAGTCATGCAAGCTTTCCGTTATGCCAGCAAATAAATTCTTAAATTTTTCTCATATTAACTTATGAATAGTCTGTTCATGGTTAATTTATCTCCATCCTTTCATGCCAATTGCTTAGAACACCCTGCATGTATTTCACTACACTTCTCTATGTTGTATTTTATTCTCAGTGGTACTGATTTCCTGAACAAACGCTGAAACTGATTGAGAGCTGCTCCTTGAAGACCCCAAGTGATGACAGCTCTGAAGGATGTACATGAATCCCCGGGAAAGAAAATCAAACCATCAGTTAACATTTTAACTGATGGTTCTGAAAGCTTAGCAGTAGCACATGCGCAACTCCATCTATTTCAAATGTAGTTTAGAAAACCTTCACAGCAGATCTCACCTTGCAAAAGACTGTTTTGGTGATCTGAACATTAGCATTGCCTACAATGGTTTTATGATGTGGCTTATCCTTCATGAACACTGTTCACTTTTGTAACAGGCTAGTAGACTACACTGCCAGTAGCAGATCATCAGGAAGGTTATGACCATCTAATCAGTGAGTTCAAAGTCTTCCCTTTATAAGTATATTGATCCCTAATCTTATCTTCTTGCAGAGCCTAGCAGTGCAAGGGAAACTGGGAAGCTAGCTCCTGGTTTTATTGTGATCCTGGTCATTCTAGGAGTCATTTCCTTGTCTTTCAGGGAGATAAAGAGGCATATATTGTGTGGGCAGAAGAATCTGTGTTCTTGTCAATGACATAGGCCACAGAGGTCAATGGCACTCGGGCAAGCCCGACTGAAAGCCCCTATAAATTTTCAAAGGTGAATGAGGCAGATTTAGAGACTGGATGTATTCTGCCTGTGCAGAAGGAAATATAAAAATGCCACTTTGTAAGGGGAAACAGAATATTAGGTCTCATAAAAACCTTTAAGAGGCTATATAATCTCCCCAGTGGAGGAAGAATTCTGCCCACCCAGATTTCGTTTTGCTGAAGGACACAGTGAAGGGCACTTGATATTAATGCATAGAACACAAGTAAGCCACCAAGGCAAAAGATAAAGCTTGCTTTCAGACTCCTCTTCTACCAGCATTCCTCCTTCATCACCACCTATTTAGATGCAACTTCTTTAACAGAGGCATTTTGTCACTAACATGGTGATGAGAACTGCCACCATACCTCCTTTGCAGATGTTTCTCTCTCTGTTTCAAAATAAAAGTGGACACAGGCCCAGAGAAATACGTATAGTCTCACTCTGTTTAGGAATGGAAGTACTGTTTCAAGAACTATGAATCCAGATTGGGTTATTCTCTGTGTTTCATAAAAACTATTCTTGTCAGAAAACACTTTGGGACTCTTTTTTCATTGCAACACACTAAGGTAGGTCTTAAAACATCTTGACTAACTTATCTGGATATAAAAGAAATAAAATATTCCTCTCTTTTTTCTCTTAATGGAGTAATAATGGATATTTAAAATTAATTTTTATATGAATATATAATAATATATACATTGAAGAAGTGCAATGAAAACAGAAATGTTTGTTATGCAAGGAGTTGGGGAGCCTCTTTTACCTTACTGTCTTTGGAGTGTGCCCTATCCACGTTTCATCCATACGTTCTGAAGTGCTAGCCAGCAGCATAGTTTTGTTTTAACTTTTTCACAGTGACAATGAGTCTGAAAGACAATTGTTTGCTTCTTCAAAACCTGACTCAAAAATATAGAGAATAGGAAATTGAACTTGGGTTTTCAGATTCCCAAACAATTTAATCCCATCAGACATTGCCCCATATTTTGATAGTTTTGATTTTCCTGGAATGCCTGTGATCTCCTTAAAAACATATTTAAGTCAGTACCAGCTCATAAGCCAGTCATGCAATCTTATGCAAAACCCCCTTTAAAAAAAGTAACAGTCAAAGAAGGATACCACAAATCTTGGGACCTGCTCAGGATCTCCTCTAAGATCTAGGCTCAGCATTGTGAGAAAATGCACTACATTAATCTGTATTTTCTGTATTTGTTTTAGTTTTTCGAAAACTGGAATCTGCCAAGTTTCCTTCATCTTCAGCGATAACAGGAGCATATTCCTACAAGGGAGCATTTCAGTTGTTTCGTATTTGCAAAATCTATTGGCTTATGATTTTGCTTTGTTTCTGCTCTTCATTTCTCAACACATACAAGGACCAGTGCTTGCTTCTTCCTGATCAGCCACATACACTTGAAAATGGATGGCTCTGTAGCAAGGTCAAGTGTGATCTGCAGAAGAAGTTATGAGAGAGAAAGGGTAAACCACAGAATAACAGATGGAAAATTTGGGACACATTTTAAAAAATTGGTAGTTTCCAGGAAATTCAGTTAGAGACCAAACGGAAACATTTCCAGTCAAAAAGACAGTACATATTCACGTGGTACTCATCTGCTGTAGTCTAAGACAGTTGTCACAGATTTTCTGAGGATAGATGAGGACTATGTGGAGGTGGACAATTTGCCCAGCCCCTGTAACTGCAGAGGCTGAGACTATTAGGATACTGGATACCACTGGCTCACAGTACAACTTCGAGCGTTCTTTACAGCACTGGTGGAAGATTTGTCAAAACTGAAAGTGTTTTCTATGTTATCAAACTTTCTTATTTTAAATGGGGAGAAAAGCAGGGATGCAGACCAAGAGAAGGCGTATTTTTCCCCACCATGTCGAACATGGTTGATGTACACACCACATATACATCTAACTAGAGTAAGTAACCCAGTAGGTTCTGCTGGGAGACCATTACATGTCTGAGATGTCAACAGAGGATTTGAACTAAGGAAAACAAGAAGTGAATCAGGGTTGAAGGGAACAGTAATGTAAGCTATAGACATATAGATCTTCAAATTTATTAAATCTTATGAATAAGCTATTTTGGAATTATTAATGTCCTAGACATAAATACATATATCACAGAGAAAAAAACAGACGGAATGGCACAGCATATCTTAGTTCGGTTTCCTCTGAGCTTTTGCAATATCATTTACAGATGTGAATTTGAGACCAATATTTAAGATGTAAAAAAGAATCACATTTTGAAGAAAAGGAGACATACAGCTGAATGACCTTTCTCCCAGCTACTTTTCTTTGACTTCAAGAATCAGAACACCACTGAAGAAATAATTTGTTCTGTAGAGTAACCATTTGTCAGAAACAAGCAGGAGGGACAATAAATTGCAAAGCAAGGTCAGCGCAATTTTGCTTCCAATTTCTCTGATTCAGTGACAATATGTTTTCTTTTGTCAAAGGAAAGAAGGAAGGAAACCTTCTTCAAAAATAAAAATACAGAGAGCAAGACACAGATGTATTTCTGTGAGGGTGAATAGTCAGATATTAAGAAGAATGATACATCCATATTGCTTTTTGAAGAGATGACATATCTGCATCCCCTTCAATTAAAGGGATTGTGTTGCAGGAAGATTCTTAGTTCTCTGACTTCTAGACGCTTACACTTTTGTTCTGTTCCCTTCAACTTGTAGACGATATAACCTTATTTCTCTAGGTGGCATCAATGAATTAGCATGCATAGCACACATCTCTACTAAAAATAGTTCATGTTGCCTGATTTGAAAAGATATTTGAAAAGATAGGAAGATGGAAAAAAGCACTGTTGCGGACAGTGCATTATTTTGTTATTTATTATTTTGCTATAACTATTCTGATAGGTGATAAATGATACCTTAATGGTATTTGCTTCTCTGAAGTCCATGAAATGACTGCGAGGTGACATACTAGAAAGTAGATATCCAAGGCTGGACAAGATGGCTCTGAGCTCTACGGAAAGAAATTTGTTCTCACTGGTCCTAGGCCCTTGTACAGTGTCATGGTGGTCTTAAGCAATTTTAGAACAGCTTTGCTACATAGCATGGCTGGATAATTTGTGATGCCCAAGCTTCATGAATGTTAAGTTCTTCCAGAATCCTGTAATTGGTTTATGAAATTTCTCATTGCAAGAATTATGCATCTGTAAAGGAGCTTATGTTAGTCGAATCTGCAGTGTTGGTGAGTAATTTTAGCTTGTGCCATTCATTACATAGAATCTATTTCCTAATCTAACATAGATATAAATTCTAAATTTAACCTTAATTTTATAATGAATCTAAATTTACCCCAATAACAACTTCTGGTGATCCATGCAGCCTACCTGTAAATTATGTTTTATTGCATTTTCTCAACTCAAAAAAAATTATTTTTAAACCCGCTACAAGCAATCCGGATATTGAATAATTAAATTTTAAAAGGGCTTTTACCTTCAACATGCATTTTTCCATTGTTACTATGTAACAAACTGAAAAATATCATTTTCCAAAACAGCATAATTATATCAAGATTTGAGGCTTGGTAGTAGTGACATCTTTTCAGAAGATAACTTTGGGCACTGGAAAAAATCATGCAGAAGTGAATAGTTCACCCACTCTCTGAGAAATGTGACAGTGAGTTGTGTAATCAGACAGAATGCAATTTAATGATCTATTGTAGCATACATATATTTAAAGTGTTCTATATTGCTTTTTTTTTTGTTTCTCTTTCACCGTAATTCAGCATAAAATTAATTTCAAATCAGTGTTTCGAGTTCAGGGATAGAAACAGCTAAGCATAATTTCCAATGCAAGCCTGGAAGCAAGGTGAAAGGCAGTCAAGAGTATCAAAGTCTGTATGTATCTATCAGTGACTGTGGCCCAAGAGCATTAAAATGCATGATCATTTTTCCACAAGTAGAAGCTAAGTATGTTATAAGATGGCAATAGTGAAGGATTTTTTTCAGCCTGAACAATACCAGTGTCAGGATTCGTCATAAGGAATGCAACAACAATTCTATAGCTCTATGCAATCCTGAACTGATGTGTGCAATGCTTGCTTGGGCTTTTGTTCTGCATCACGATATCTCAATGCTCCATCATCTGTCCTTGGTGGAGGGTCTCCTGAAGCTGGGACCTGAAATTGTTTTCATGTAATAGGACTGGTTCTGAATACTGCAAGCATGATTATAAGAAATTATATTAAACAATGCTATAGCTTTATTTTTTTGACAAATTGTTTTGTATTCTTCACTAGAAAAAGCCCATGATGCTGCCTTCCAAAGACTTCACTATGATGACTGTGCACGCACCATACTGTATGCACTTACATGTGACAAGTACTTTGCCAATAAACACATAAAGTCTAACACAGACAGAATATTTTCTGCCAAAATAAGTCCAAGCAAATACTTGTCTCTTGCTGAATTTCAACAGAGGAGAAATTCAAGCCAGGGTGACTTAACAGTTGAACAAATGTAAACAACACTTGGGGGTCTGAGAGTCTGATTCATGATTTTGGACAAAAACCAGCGAAAAGCAGCACCCCACCCATCTGTGCACCATTATGCACTGGCAGGACTAAATTCCAGATCCCCACTTGCCCAGCTGATTTTGGCAGTGCTTTGGCTTGGTGTGGCATGGCAACAAAGCAAGGCCTAGTACAAGCCCTTCTTTATCAGGGAGATAGGTGTTAGATGGCTTGAAGCCCCATGTACCACTCTATCTCTAAACAATGCAAGCAAACATACAAAACAAACTAGTGATGGCACGATGCATAGAGGTAACTATATCACCAATCTCAGTCCCATTCTCAGTGGAAAAATATATTTACTACAAAAAGCCAAACCAAACCAAACTAAACCAAACCAAACCAAACCAAAACCAACCAACCAACCAAACAAACAAACAAAAACAAACAAAACAAACAAACAAACAAAAACCCAAACCCACCAAAAAAAATCCCAAACAAACAAAATTCAAAACAAAATACAAAATAAAACCCCACTAAAATTATCACTAATTAGTGATGTTGTTGCTAGTTTCTGGAGACGGAACAAACCCCTAACAGACCTAGGCATTCTCCTCAGATCAGCACTGAAGTGAAATAAAACTCTGGAAACTATTACATTCTCCTGTATCCTTGCATTTGGACTTCTCTTTTGTCCTCCAGCCCATTGAGGCTTGCATTTTCTTTCAAATTAGGTATAGAAAGTGTCTCTTTCTGGTGACCTCACCATGAGACTATGTATATGCAGAAACAGAATGAGGGAGACAAGGTTCCCACTGTTTTTGGGCTCTTCACCACATTGTGTTGCACAAAAAGCCAAGCCAATATTGCCTTCTTTTGCCAGCAGAGGACGGTACCTCATCTGCTCAAGTGAGATGTGCTGCCTTAGTGGCAATCTCTAAGGTTTCCCTTGCAAGCTGGTGATACTTGCTCTGCTTTCTAGAACTTCAGGAGAAAGAAATGCAGCAAGATTATCTTGTATTACTTTGAATTGGCTTATAAGCTTACTTACTTTATTTACTTGTAGAGGGTCTTTTTTATTCCAGAGAAGGTTTTCCTTTGTGAATTTATTGCATGAAATGATAGTAGACACTATGGAGACTGATCTTTCTGCAGAACAGTGATGACACAGACCATAAAGGCTGTAGTTTACAGTCCAGTTCTGAGGAAGCATTGCATGCACTGCCATGGGAGCTGGGATCTCGACAGCAATAGTTCCAGTTGTGTCCCATAAATAGTTTTTGGGCAGTGTTTTATACTGTGCGTGTATGCATCACTTTGTCCAAGTGTTTTGCAATCAGACGATCGTTCTCAGCCTGCCATAGCTCATTTTCATCTATTCGGTTAGATCTTTTTAGCACACATCTGTGACAGATGTATTCTTATTCTCATCTGGAAGGCGACTCAAGCTGAACTTAGGGTAGTATTCACTTCAAAACAGCTGTTCAAAATTTAGTGTTGTCCTGTTTCAATGAAAGTAACACCAGCATTTTCAGGCTTCAGTTCAGCCTCATGATACAAGCCTCATTTCTACTCTACAAGTAATTTCTCTTTGAAACTGTTTCTCACTCTCTCCTCATTGAAAGTCAGACCAAGAGAGCTCCTTCAGACCATACATTTTGCTTTCAAACAAATAAAATAGGCAATATAAGTCCTACCACAACTGGCTGGACCAGCAGCTCACAGGAAGTCTGTGATGCTGCAAACAGTCACACTGAGGTTTCTCGAAGCCTACACCAGAGGCTTAACCACTCAGCTGCCCAAACCTTTTTTTAGTAATTGTCTGTTACATACAAGTTGCCTTAGACAATCAAGCCAAATGATGTGGTATGGGAATATATCACAAATCAGGTAGGAGGAAAGCTATTGAGCTAGATGCCTTTTAAATGATTATACAAACTCGTAGCTTCATGGAATTCATTCTTTCCTCTTTAGTCCTATCAATGGTACTAAGAAAAATTTCTGAATGAAGAATACAGATTGGGCCTTAGCAAGAGAATAAAATTAAAATAATATTTTCTTCCCATTTACATGCATTTTCAGCGTACTTACATAAAAGCTATTGAATTTATAGGCCCAGAGTTTCAACTTACCTATGTATCAAATACACACAGAAATAATGGCTTTGTTTCTGCAGTTTTGACTTGCTTCAGTACAGGTCTGGGGGGAATATATAAATCCATTCAGGGTCTGTTAAACCTTGTGAAACTAGGAACAATAGCAGCAATTAGTGAGACTTGTAGTGCTTTTTTGTGACAAACATATTTTTCCACTGGGAATGAGACTGAGAACAAACAGTTTTTGTGTAAGGAATTTTATAGGCATTAAAACATGGCAACTCTTTTGGAGTGGATTCAGACCTACAAATAAAAAGATGCATGGCACTATTTCCAATCTCTTTAGCTTGCAATTTCTTTCTAAGATACGGTTTGACACAATACCTCATCACAATTCGTTGTGGGTATTTTTTATTTTCATAATATATTTGCCAAAAATCAGAGCTCTAAAACGTATGAGATTTTACAAGTAGTATTAAAATTATTAAATGTGGAAATTATCTTAATGAGCACAGTTAAAATAATAGTAAGCTAGTCAGTAACCAGTTTCTTCCTAAACCTCTGTGTCATCACAGATGATTTGGTAGCCAAGTATTGGCAGAATCCTTCATTTGAGGGATCTAATACCCTCACAATAAATCTGTAAAAGTACATATCAGAATTACTCCCTTTTCTTTAGTAAAATCAAATTAAAACAGTCACAAATAGATTCTAAGGGTGAAAAATTATAATAAAAAAACAGGAAAAATGAAGAACTTTATTGAGGACAGGTAAAAGTTCAGATCGTCAAACACTCCACAGAACTAAGTGCCTCACAAACAGTGATATAATGAGAGATGTGACATCTCAACCAACCACTATTGTTCAAAATTGAGATAGACAAATTTCAGTATTTCTCGCACTGGGAGTTATCAAATAAACTTTAGATTAAAAACTAATAACATTCCAGCCCTGACCGAGCTGTCAGTGATAGCTGAACTGTATTTGTGAACGTCAAAGTTTTTAAACTTGAATTGAGTACTTAGCATTGCTGAAAGGGGTACTGTGTGAACTGTGTTCAGCCTGACAAATAGACAGCAAATAGAAGGTGAGGGGTCATTTATAGGGTTGAATAAAAATACAAAGAAATCAACTCCTCTTTAAAACTGTCAGAAATACTACTTTTGGGTAATAGAATATAAGGCCACTTAAGAAATCAGGCTACTCCAGGCTCCTTAGAAATATAGGAGACCTTGAACTACTTAATAAATTTGCCTATGAACACTAAATTAGGAGGAGCTGTCAAATCCCTCAGGGGCAGAGAGGACCTGCAGAGGGACCTCAACAAATTGGAGAACTGAGCAATCACCAATCATATGAAGTCTAAAAAGAGAAAGTGTTAGATTCTGCACCTGGGATGAGGCAACCGTGGTTGTGTGTATAGACTGGGGAAGGAAAAGATGGAAAGCAGTGCCATGGAAAGGGACCTGGGGGTCCTGGTCAGTGGCAAGTTGAACATGAGTCAGCAGTGCCCTGGCAGCCAGGAGGGCCAACCTTGTCCTGGGAGGCATCAGGCACCAGCCAGGCAAGGGAGGGGATTGTCCCTCTCTGCATTGGGGTGGCCTCACCTCCAATTCTGGTGGTAGTTTTGGGCAATACATTATAAGAAAGACATTAAACTATTAGAGAGTATCCAAAGAAGTGCTGCAAAGATGATGAAAGGCCTTGAGGGAAATCCATATGAGGAGTGGCTGAGATCACTTGGTCTTTTCAACCTGGAGAAGAGGAGACTGAGGGGAAACCTCATTGCGGTCTTCCACATCCTCAGGAGCGGAGGCAGAGGGGCAGGCACTGATGTCTTCACTCTCATGACCACTGACAGGTCCTGCGAAATGGCATGAAACTGAGTCAGGGGAGGTTTAGGTTGGATATCAGGAAAAGGTTCTTCCCCCGGCGGGTGGAGGGTGGTTGGGCACTGGAACCCAGTGCAATGGTCACAGCACCAGCCTGATAAATTTCGAGAAGCATTTGGGCAATGCTGTCAGGCACATGGGATGGTTCTTGGGCTGTCTTGCGCAGAGCCAGGAGTTTCATCCTGGTGGGTCCTTCCAATTCAGCATTTTTATGGTGCTCTGAATAACCCCAGAATGACAGGCAGGTGCATTGCTGACATGGGAAAGAGAGGTACAGGTAGGAGAAAGAAGCAGGAGAGAGATAAGAGCTGTTGGAGGCTAGGGTGACTATACTGGTGCTTGGAGGAAACCTAACCCTGTAAGGCAGAGACAGTTTTGCATCAAGCAGTTTCTTGCTGTGGACAACATCCCTTTTTAACCATCGTGTCCCAAGGGATTTCTCTCCTAAGAGAAATATAGAAGTACCCATCTTTTTTATAATCAATTTAAAGCCTTCTCATCTTGGTTATAGCTCTGTTTCAATGAGCCTCAACCATCTGGTGTTAATTGAGTTGTTTGAACACCTCATGAAAAACAAACTCATGGATCTGTATGTTTTACACATCTGAAGTACTTCTGAGTGCAGTAAGTAGCAGTGGGCTTTGCTGCTAAAATTGCAAAGCAGAAATACCTTTTGGTGATGTTGGGGTAGGGTTTTTTTTTTGTTTGTTTTTTGTTTATTTGGTTTGGGTTTGGGTTTTGTTTATCTTTTATTCTTAAAAATCCAACACTTTATGTTAACTTCACGTTTTCTGCTCCAAGGCTTTCTCATGTCTCGTATCTCATCTCTGCAGTTTCATAACACAAGTCCAGCATTCATATAGATGCTCAAAGGCAAGAGAAACAGGTAGGGTTATGAAATTCTCAGAAATAAATTAGTATGGAGCTTTTCCAACCTGACCCCGCATGGTATTTATATTCATGTTCTATTCAGGAAAGTTGCATACGTACTATAGTCTTTAAGTACCTTTACTTTAACAAAGTTACCAAAGAGAAAAACACAGGCCAAAGCTGTATTTGGCTTTGAAGTATATTGCATTATTTCTTCTTTGTCAGCAAAGATTCTTGTTCGAAAGGAATATTGCCACCACAAACACCTGGCATTTAAAGTTAAAAAAAAAGAAATAACAATTCAAATTATTTCCAGTATGTTCAAGGGGTGAGGATGAAGCTTCTTGCCCTTGATTGGAAGAAGTCAGTGGGGGGTAACATGTTAAATTGGTGAAAAGTCATTTGGGAAATCAAAATTAGTACAACCTGAACCCACACTTTAAAGCAGCAAGGACAGACGTATCTATCATTTGTCTCTAAAGAAAGTATTTAACTCAATGGTACATTCAAATCTGAATTTTCCTAGATAATGAGACATTACAAACATTAGATACAGGTGCCAAAATACTTAAGTTCTCTGTATTTTTACCAAGAATACCTTTCTGACAAAATCTGGCAAGGAGCACTGGTCGGCGTAGTGACTGCAATGTTATGAAGAAGAAAGCTGGAAGTGAAACAAGAGCCTCACAATTGTATTGTCTGTCCCTTAATGCACAAACTCATAATTCTGTTTTGCTACAGAGAAGCTCTTTCCTGTTATCCAGGTGTGCATTTGTCTGTGGGGAAGCCTGCCAGCCAACTGGCATACCTGACGTGATCTGTCCTGCCCTCCACACCTGGGAAGTGCTGGTGGGATACACATTGACATAACTGGGGAGGAAGCAAGCTGTCTCTTCTCTGACTGAGCTTTCTAAACAGATCAGTTCCTCTACTCAGAGGTGGCCCTCTTTTCCCCCAGGCCATTTCTTCTCCACTCCACAATCTGCAACATGACTGTAATCTCAGCCTGATACAAAATCCTGCAAGCTTGCTTTGCTATGAACGTAATAATTTGTGTGGAGAATGCTTTTCTTTCAAACCCTGCAGGCACATTGCTGATACCAACAGTTTATTAAAATTGGTCTGATCATTCTGGCTGGTATTTGAGGATAGATGAGTTTGCTTTGTCTAATTTTGAAAACCATCTTGCAAATCAGAGATTTGAAAGACGGACTTAGGTTTAAATGTTTCTGAGTTCCTCTTCTTGTGATCAATTGCAATAAAACATGATAGGAAAGGTGAAAAAAAGTTAGAATGAAACACAGTACACATGGTGAAAAATACCGAAGTGTGCTGTGGAAACTGAAAGAGAGATGAAGAGAGGTTCAAATTTTAATGTCGTGCATAGGTGGTATAGCCAGGGAAGGATTTTCCATGAATATGGAGTGGATAAAATTGAGACTCTACTTCACTGGAAGAGTGGCAGGTTTGAGGTGGAGGCAAAGAAGTGTAATTTAAATGGCTTTTACTACAGAGCATGCTTTACAATCTTTAAAAACATCCATTTAAAAACATACATCAATTTAAAAACATACACCCAAGATTGCCGCTGTAGTTGTAAGCAAAGACAAATATTTACGAGGAATTGGCCATTATCAGTCCCTGAGCCCATGCCTATTTTAGTCAAGGTGAGTCTACCCTTGAAATATCCCAGCAAAGAGCTATACCATCTGGTGCACCTCCTGCTCTCCCCAGACTAGCCACTTCTCCTGCTCCTGCATCTGGGGGCTTTGTCTGCACCCTGAGCCTCTGCACTGCTTTGCTCCATCACATGCCAACAACCCCTTAGTCCTCCAGCATTCACTCCTGACTTCTGTAACAAAATACCTTTCTGCTTGGTGCGTTTGCTGTGTTGCAGCATACATTGTCCATGACAGACAATTTTCAGTGATAGCTGCTGATAAAACCCCATCTAGAATTCTGTAGTTAGTGTCTACTGAGGGAAATTTGCACTGGAAAAGTTTCAGAGAGGAGAGTTCTAGCAGAGCAGGGCGAGAATATTAGAGCAAGGCTGAGAGGGATGTAGCTGGTGTATGCATGACCTGTGGCAGAAGCATTATTTCTAAAGAAGTTCAGCTCAGGGGAAAAAAATGTTATGAGCCAGTCATTTCCATCATGTCCTCCGGGAATTAGAGTAGTCCTAATAATCTGAGTAACAAGTCTCTGGGAACTGACTACCCATTACAGCTGTGAAGACCAAAACCCTAACTAATCTACATCTGCACCTTGATAAATCTGTGAAAAAGAGTAAGAAACAGCAGTTGCAGGGAATTGCTTCATGACAGCGATCTGTATGTTGGTGAGATCTTACAAATTAAAAAGTGACCTTTTATGCATTTTCTTCCATAGGAAGAATGACAAATAATGAAACATCTGCAAGTAATTTTTGAAATTTATCACTTGATTTCTTTTTAATATAGCTAATGCACTACATTCATTTGGCATATTTCTTTGTTTTGATAAATATCATATAACATGACATTATCTTGTGTATGCATTAGAGTTTATTTTTGCAACCAAGAAACCATTAGAGCTTATTTTTGCAACTTATTTTTGCATTCTCATCCAAAATTTCAAGTTTGCCAGACAAAACCTACTTTCCATAAAATTATTTTATTGCCTTCAGTAATTGCACAGAATGGAAACTTAATAACTGACAGAGTCCCGCCCGAGGTTCGTTATCATTTCATGCAAGACTCTAAAACCTGTTTTTTATGCTGGTACAACATTGTCTGTTTTCCCCCACACTCTCTGAATCTTCTCTAATGTCTGAAAATGTATTACATTGCACCTTCAGTAGATTAGACAGCTCCTCAGCAACATTCCTTTGAAACTCATGGGAGTAAACAAGCTAGTTCCTGCAGATATAAGGTGTTTAGCTTCAGAAGTTGCTGTTGAATATCCTCTTGGATTAGTGCTGAAAATGGAAGGATTTTATTGTCACTTGAAGAATCAAATACATCCCCCAGCTGGTTTCCAAATGCAGAACCCAGAATTCCATATGGACTAAAAGCTGAGTGTCTCCGCTAACCCATCCTGTGAATCTGCCATTGTTCTCTGATAAATACCAGACCAGAAAAAACTGATGTTCTTAAATGACAACCCAATACACCCACAGTGTTAGAGTTTGCCATGGGTTCAGGAAGACCTATTTAACCTGTTGTGTTTCCACTACTTCCTGTTTGTAGGCACATCTCTTCTTATTGACATCATCGCCACTGGGAAGTGCTTTAAAATAGAGGAGCAATTAGAAAGGAAAGAAGAGGCACATTCACAATTAAATGGACCTTTTTTTAGTGATGAAAATAGAGGTCTGTTAGTGTCACTGTTTTTCACTATTCTGAAATGTATATGCACCACTTTTAGTCTTTAATGAAGTCCATTAGAAAGCAGCTTCTAGGAAATTTTTCCTTTTTCTAATTTAATTACTTTTTCCTGTTTCTCTTTTTGTCTTTGTAGTTGATTTAGTGCCATGCAGTGTCCCAGATGGTCAGTCTGGGAAACAGACACAGACATATTCAAAGAGACAATGTTGATTCCCTTTGGACTTGGAATGACCTCCTCCTCCCACCGCCCCCATCACCACTCATTCACAGATTTTAATCCCCAATAAACACAGGATTTAAATATGGGAAGAAAGGTGGGCTGCAACTTGAAAACAGCTAAGGACACAGGGAACCATGGCTGGCATTGGCAGAATATCATTTAGTGGAGTCTGGTACCATTGTTTGCAGCTCAGATAAAACCAGCTGGCTGTGTTATGCTTGACGAGAACTAGACAAGGGAGGGAGGATCATATGTGAATAGGAAGTGGTATGAAAGGAGATGAAGAAAGAAAACTGACATGCTCAAGACAAGGTCTGAGAAAGAGAAAAGTGATGAAAACCTTCCTGGTTATGCAAGCAACGACAAAATTCATCACTGCTTTCTGCCCTTGGGCAAAATATAGAAATAAAAGAAGCTTTGGTATAAACTTGCCACAGAGGAAATACAGGTACTGTATACTGCAAGGTACTATCATCTTGCTTTACTGTGAACAACTGTCTTATGGATATCTCTTTAAACTAGATATACATCAGTAGAAAGTCCACTGTCATTATTTTATCACTCATTCTGAAACTGTAATTTTAGTACTAAGAAGAGAATAGGGATCTGCCTTTACTTTTTGCTCTTGAAGTTGAGAAAAGTGAAATAAAGAGAGATTTGATCTCAAAACCAGATAGTTTTGCAGCAATATCAAAGCTGAAGTGTTGTTAGTTCTGAAAGTGTAGTTAGTTTTGTGTAGCTTCTAGTCATTCTGCCCACCACTGAATCAAATGAAAAAAAAAAAAATTACCTCAGTTTGAAATTCTTTGATCCCTTATGGAAATTAATCACTAAATAACTGTACCTGAGGGCTGCGATTACAGGTAGGTGAAATGATACTACACGGGTAGAAGTTGGACTGTTTTTTCTAGTATATTGAAAAGTTTCAGGTTGTGCTTTTAATTAAAAGCAGAAGATTTTCACTATATGTATAGTGTCAAGCCATAATTTCTTCTTAGTATATGTTTTCTCTATCATGGGTTGAGGGGCTAATCACAAAATAAAATGGTGAAAAAAATAAAAAGTATCAACACCTATTCCTTTGTTTCAAAATGAAGCATTTTTACAGCAATGTAATGTTACAATTAAAATAGATGACATAACGAGGAGTGTGTAGAAATAGAATTCAGAAAAAGTACTTGATAAGAAATTAGGGTATAGCACCAAGACATTGTCTAAACTGCAATTCAACATTTTGTTTATGTGGAGCATGGTTTTTCAACCACATTTCCTTAGAAAATAAGATATGCACAGATATGATTTTTCCTTCTTACAAGTCGATTGGCCAGCATGATAGGGGTATACCAGGCTCAGGAATATCAAGTATTTACAAACACCATGAAGATCAGTGGCTGATAAAATTAGAAAGAACCTATTAAATTCCTCCACTGAGGGAGGATACGCTGCAGTGCTATTGCACTGGCCCTGTCTGTTAGCGCCCTTACTCAGCTTTCAATGCAAAGGACGTAGGTGGAGGAACTGGCCATAGCAGGAGAAGCAGGATCCATGAGGTTGAAAGAAACTTGCAGAGGAATTAATCTTATTGTGGCATGGTGTAGGAGCATAGAATATCAATCCACTGAAAAGCAGGGTTCATTAATTCCAACATTTACTGAACAAGTTGTCAACTGCAAGCTGAGTCTGTTTAATTTAGCCCACAATTAGCAGATTTGTAGTGCTAAACAGTAAAGTATTCATAGCACATTTTTTCTGGGCACATTTTATTAAGATCATTGGGCTTTTTTCTTATTTCTCATATTTAACGTAATAAAGAGAATTACACCATACATTCCATCTCGTATATATTATTTTTGACTGCAGGTGGCAGTTGCTATCCTGGAGGCAGACAGAAATAATTTTGAACCTAACCTACCATAACCTACTCATGGTAAGATTTTCTGCTAAAAATCAAGGAAAGTAGGGGGGGTTCTCTCTCTCTCTCTNGTGGGTGCTCTCTCTCTCTCTCTCTCTCTCTCTCTCTCTCTCAACGCATATATAGATGCATTCATTTCCTGTCTTCTGAAACTAGAAACTTTCTCATTGTCCATTTAATCCTACTAAAGTGTCTGCTCTTAGTGATATCTTGCTGCACTGAGTATCACAAGCTAATTATACCTTATCAGCAGTGGTGGAAAGAAAGCCCTCCTTTTTCAGAGATTAAGTGTGCTATCGGGACAGACATTGCACAGATACCTGAGTCTTTCGCAAGCACAGGGAAAGCAATTGAAGACATTTTATGCTCTAGTTTTTCTCTGCTATTGTCTTGCACACATACAGGTGTAGCAGGAATACTGTACCATTCTGATAATTGCCAGGAAAGATGCAGTTGGTCCAACAAATACAGTTAAAAAGCATTTGGCTTTAATTAAACTCAGTGGCAATGTGTCACCATTGAACGAGAGCACTGAACACCTTTTCTCAAGTATGCTCGACAAAGATGAGTTATTTCAAGTCTGTAAGCCTCGGAGAAATACTTAAAGAAAAAACTTAAATCGCTGTTTGTTTTAAGTAGGCCCAATAGGGTGATGTAATAAAATGTGCTCACGCCTGTCCTCCGTGCAAGGTAAAAGCAATGGAAAACTGTAGGGTCTGAATCAGCCATCAGGCAGTTCCCACTTCATTCTCTAAATGGAGCAATAAGATTTATATTGCCATAGTAAAATAAACATTGCTGCAGTGTTGATGCTATCTGTCAGAGACAAACTCCACTCTCCAATACAATCCCACCCTTCCTGATAAAAGACGTGAGAGCTGCATATATAGTAGCTTAATATTCCGTCCCTTGACTGCTACAACTTGTTCAAAAGCCCTGGAAATCAATGGGAGGTTTTCCCATCAATTTCTAGCTGGCTTGTGATAAGACCTGCAGTGTTCAGTGTGTGCTACACCAAAGCACGTACTGGAGTGGCTATCTCTGAGCAAGAGAATACTGCTATAGCAGGAAGCTATGTATTTAGTCCGCTTATGGTGCAGGAGACATGGTCACCTCCAGTGACAGTGACATGTGTCACATTATCTCTCTTTGCCTCAGTTTTCCTAGATAGTCATCACTGTCTTTTGTGGTCATGTACTTTGTCACACACAAGTGGAAAACTCTGTTTAGGCATGAACTATAGCCAACATTAGCCTGGTAAATTCAAACAGTTACAGTTAAACTACAGCCACTATTAAAGATTTGCTCATATGCCATCATGGTCAGTGCCTGTGCTGGGTGAGGTGGGAAGATATCTGGTCTCAGAGTCAGAGAAGAAAGACATTCACTGAGGAATCATGTACAAATACAGGCCTGGGGGATCTTCATCATTGAAATGGTTCTATGTTAAGCAGCTGCAGCACTGGAGGAGTCACCGCATAGTGACTCATCAGTGTTGGTCCTTGAGTTCACCAGTGTGGATCTGGGGACAGAGCAACCTTGGAATTATGTGTCCTTCCAACCCTGTTTACTTTAACTGCTTTTGGATAATCCATTTAATGAAAGACTGGGTAAGGACACACCTTCACAAGGGGCCGTGGAAAAACGGGCTGTGAAAGGCCAGCCCTGGATTACCACAGCAGCAAAGCTGTACTGCAGTACAGTTTGTTTGATCCTCTGCGCCCTGAGGGTAATGAGGAACAGGAGAGCCATGGAGATGGTGAAGGGCCTTGAGGGTAAGCTCTGTGAGGGCTGCCTGAAGTTGCTTGATTTTTCCAGCCCGTAGCAGAGGACACTGAAGGGAGACCTCATCACAGTCTACAACTTCCTCACAAGGGGAAGCAGAGGGGCAGGAACTGATCTCTTCTCTGTGGTGACCAGTGACAGGACCTAAGGGAACGGCCCAAAGTTGTGTAGGGCAGGAATTGGACTTGATCCTTGTGAGTCCCTTCTAACTCAGGATATTCTATGGTTCTATGAAATGTTTGTACAAGTTTATATAGTCATTGTAGTTGCCTTTACATGTTTCTAAGAAGCATGAACAAGACTATAAAGAGGAAAAACACTGAGCCAGAGACAACTTGTAAGTAGAACCAAGGTTCATAGCTATTCATGGAATCACAGGATGGGGAGAATATAAGGAAACTAGAGGCTACAAAGTTATAACCTAGATAAATATCTTAACATACTCCTCACATCTCTCCTAATCTGGGTTTTTTTTACCTCCCCTTGCTTCCATATCCTAGACCATTTCCACACCCACAGCCACTTTTGTATCGCCTTTGACTGCAGCTGCCCTGGAGTTGCCCCTGAGGCAAGGCAGTGGTCACAGAGATGGCAAAGGGCTCACAATCTGCCAGAAGATGACTTCTGCAGTGCTGGAAGAATCCTCTAGCAAAAGGGCAAAATATCATCAGTTGTCTCGTACTGGGTTGATACCACTGTCTGTGATACCTCTGTCTATGAAAAAGCAACTCTTTCATCAAATACTGACAAAGGTTGTTGGGAGCTCTATTGCTGAGCCTTGCTTTGCAGTGCTCAAACAAAACTCCGGGTCTTGTCTAGTAGACTCCAAACAGGTCAATACAAACAATTTCTTTTGGGACTGACACCTTGAATTTGTCAATTTATTTTTAAAAGCACTCAATTTAATCTTCTTAAAAACTTGGCTTCCCGGATACCTTACATTCTGCCAAGAAAAACTTTAAAGAAATTCTGGACCTCCTGAGAAACAGCTGCAAAGTATGTGCTGGAGATCCTTGGCAAGGTCTTCCTCTGAGCAAAGTCAGTGGTAAACACTTTCAGTACAATCACTGCTTTGGCATTGTCAATAGATGTCCCATATTTTCTCTTGATTGCATCAAAACCAGGATTAAGTTCAATGCTTGTCTGAGCTATCATAGTTTTCAAGTAAGGAGTTTCTTTACAGAAAACACTGAGAGAAAATATTATAGGAGGTACGACAACCGTTACCACAAGAAAGCATTGGGCAAGAGCAAATTCTCATTGAAAACAGTCTTCTTGTAAAAGAAGAAAAGAAAAACTGTAAAAGAAGGGAAATATCCATCAGATAAAGCAAAGTCAAATGACTGGCATTTTTATTTGTTGCAAGTCAAAATGGCATAGCGTACCTGATTCTCCAAACTCTGAAAAGGAAGGCACATTAATGTAAGGAAGAGATTAAGGGCTTAGAAATCAATCCATTTGATAGCATTGGTGGTGCTACAGGGGAAAAAAAGTCAAATACAGTATCATTTGATAGCACAGTAAAGACGTGAAGCATAATTTTGTCTGGTTTTATTTTTTCCACCCTTTTCCATCTCTTCGAATTCCATCACCTCTCTAGAGAATAGCTTTATGCGAACAGAAGGAGTACAGTAAATGTGAGGTGGGCTGATGAGCGGATGGTAGGTAATAATAATCAGAGATGATAAAAATTAATAGTTTTTTCTTTCAAATGATGCTTACCTGAAAGGACATAATGAGGCTTTTTTGGATCATTTAATTTAAAGTCATTAGCAGGACTGCACATAGTACAAGCTACCAAAAGTAGAAACACCAAGTCAAAACAGTTAATTTAATCTGTAAGCAAAGTAAAACATTAATTTCTGTGAATAATATTATGATGTACCATGTTGAACAACATGGTTCTTGAAGAAGCACCACAGATGATATACAGATAAACCAGAGACAAACACACATCACAGATTCAAATGGGGCATAGAGAAGACATCAATAGACAACTAGCATGACAAATAAATAACACCTGAAGGTAATATAAGTGAGTGTCAGGATTACCATGCGTAATGTCAGAATTACCAACACAACCATGCGTTGTGGTATAGGAATGGTGCTCCCCAGTCCAGTGACACCGCTAAGACTCTTCCAAACCACACACCACTCTCTTGCCCTCCATCTTCCTACTGTGGCACGATGGAGTTGAGAATTGGAGGTAAAAAAGGCAAAGGGTTCAGATAAGAACAATCTACTGAAAACAACAATGAACAGTAACAGCAAAAATATTAATATCAGAGGGTATAAAAAAAAAAGATTCATATGAGAAAGATAAACCAATAATAGACAGTACGAAACAGCTTCCTCAACCACTTTTTCTTGACAGGGAGGAACCCCTTCTATTCAGAAAAAAGTCCGTTTCCCCCACCCCTGGCAATGACATGAAGTGATACAGAATAAACTCCATATCCTGGCCACCTCCTGTCCCAGCTACTGCAAAAGATTAATCTGGGTCTGATTCAGAACCAGAACACCATGGATTCTTTGATATTGCACATCTGCTTGGTTTTCTCTTTCTTTTTCTTTTTTTTTTCTTTTTTTTTTTTAATTGTACTTATTAGAATCTTTAATTTATTTTTTGGCTTCTGTTTGCATGGATTTATCGTAGGGATTTAGGTAAACACTGGAGGAATGATGCATTACTTGACTGTACTCTCCTTCAGTCATAGTGACCAAGGGATTCTCAGCATTGCCCACATTGTGTTGAGGTAGTTTTACAGAGAAAGAATCTCTGTCTAAATGAATCAGGTAACTTGCTCGTACATCACTGGGCAAAGAATTGAGGATTTTTGTTCTACTCTAGGCTGGAACTCCTGTCAATGGTGATAAAACCGAACTCAAGCCTTTTGAGAAAGCCATCAGGGATAGAGATTGTTTCAAGTTTTTTTATTTACCTCTCTAAACTCCTTTCACCTTCAGTTCTTTTAAGCAGAAAAGTTGTTTCATGTCATACTTGCACTCCATACAGTGCTGCATGGAGCGGTACATGTATTTCTAGGCTACATGTGTTTCTCTAAACTTCTGGCAACAACAGAAGGGGAGCAGAAAGCAAGTGTGCAGAAACTGAAATAGTGAAATAATGGCAGGGATTACACACGAGCATACCAGTGGTAAACGTTCTCCCTATTTTTATGGTGAAACTTTGGCTCCCATGGTCAGCATAGGTATTCTACACTAGAGTGAGGAACAGCAAATGGACAGACCATTTTAGTTCCAGCAAATGGAGTTTGTAACATAACAAAATGTTACCCTATTTGTGCTTGTGATCCAGTCACTGGTTCATTATCTTGATGGTATTTGCTGTAACATGCATCTGGAATTTTCTTGCAATCTTGGCAAACCTCACTGTGCAATTAGCACTGCTTGCTTTTACAGACAGTTTTTAAACATTGCCATCTAAATACACCTCAGACTGCTCCAGCACCTAAGGTAGGCATCTTTCTTTCAGCAGTTCAGGGCTTGTGCCGGTAGGATTCACTTACAACAACTTGAGAACACAGAACTTTTTAACAGTAAGAGTTGAAAGGCTGCACCTCCTCATATTTCATTCTTCACTAATGAAATCAGGCGTCTGGAAACAAAAACTTGTATTTTTAGCTTTTGATTTTAACTACCTGCAGGAGGAGAACAACCACCAAGTCTGAACTCTTACATATTCCTAAAAAGTGTAAAATAGTGCAGACATTGTCTAGACACTGCCATCCCACAATATAATGGTCACCCAGGTGCTAGACACTTGCTTTTCTTTGAGGAAGTAATTAAAAATGTGTTCATTAAAAAACATTACCACATGCAAATTTCGTACTTGTCCTAGATATCCTAGGAACAGATTTTACAGCAATTTGTGTAACACATAGAGTATTGATCAGTGATAATTTTGCAACCAGGTAAATCACTAATTTTCATGCTAATTCTATTAACTGAATCAGCTGCCACTATCAGTTACATAGAACAAGCTGTGATCCAGTCTGTTTCCTGCAAAGGATTAGCGTTTGCAAATAATTTGTTTCTCTGTTATTTATTTTATATCCAAAAGGCATTTCAGTGCAGAGATTCACAGAGTACAATCCTGCTCAACATTTCCACTGAAACATTGGTCTAAGGTCATGGTGAGCTGTTTGCAGAAATATATTAAAAGGTTTTCAATTTAAAATTTTTAAGAACTGTGTTGGAAACCAGAAAAACACTGAGGTCTGGCAGCAGCCCAATGGTTTAAAACACTTTGAAACAGCTGTTCCAGAGACACAAAGAAAGTCTATGGCCTCAAGCCTGAACAAAGCTTTTAGAAGAGTATTGTGTTTCACCCATTAGGAAAAGATAGCACTGCCATTACCAAAGCTACGTGGAAAAAGACAAGAATCTGTATGAAAATATTTTAGCTATTTCTTTTGTAGTTATTTCCATTGTAGCTATTTGTTCATTGTCTGATGCTAGAAGTCAGGTTGTCAGTTTTCTTTTAACAGCACCTTTTTCAGTGCTCCTAGGCCTTTTGCAGCCCACCTGGTAGGCTATGTCTGAGAAGAGGTTGGCAGGACTTCAGATATAACTGAATCCAAGTACACTGCAAGAAAGAAAGCTGGGGTTGCAGGGTCTGTAGTAACCTCTGTGGGTTGCTGGGGACCCCAGGAAATTTGGAACACTAAATCAATGAGGAATACCAATGTAGCTCTTCTGAAGGGAAAAGGCTTATCTTTAATAGATCGTCTATGTGGGAAAGATTCACACATCCGAATTTTCACCCAATTGACTCAGACTGCCAATTAAAAACAGAACAAGAGTAGGAAAATGCAAAAATTTCCTCATTCTTTGAGAGGACCCCTGCACAGACTGATCTTAAGGGTCATTTCCAATGTAAAATATTCCGTGATTCCATGCTAAAATCCATTTCTCTCCTTGCAAAGAACATGCTTTACTAAAAACAGTTTTACTACAATGTGCTTCAACTGGGAAGTGCTTGTCCCTGTGTGCCGTTTTCCACTACCTGGCGTGTTGCAGCACACAACCAGCGATTGCCTCTGTGCAGTAAGTGGAGTTCGCTGACTCTGGCTGTACTACCGCGACTTGCTCCTTCACTGGGGCCACATACGGGTAGTGGGATTAGGATAAAAGCGCCCCATGTGATGCCTATTTCTTTTCCATGCATACTGCACCACTTGGCCGGCAAGAACACAACAGAAAACCTGCGTTTACATAAAGAAAGGTAAATAGAAATAGAAAAACTACATGAGAATAATGTAGCTCTGTTAAAATTCTATGATGAATTGTAGCTTTTGGATTGCGTTAACTGCTGGACATTGAACAGAAGTTTAAGGGCATGGATTGTTTTCAATTTCTTATTGTGGGAGGTTTCCCATTATTTTCTTGACTCTTAAACAGCAAGAGTAGAAAGAGACACATGCTTTTCTGACTGCAATGAACTTGTATCTCTGAAGTGAAACCTGATTTGTGTATTGAAAGAAGCAAATGAACACGTAAGCAATCCTTCCTTCTTTCCTCCAAGATCGGTGGGAAATAAATCCAGTTTCAGAAAAAAAAAATCTGTCTTAAATAAACAATTAAAAGCACTGAAATCTAGAAGAACTGTGTGTGAGAGGAGATAAAGCAAACCAGACCATTTTTCCTTCTATTTAAGCATCTACAGAAGTGATATCCATTTGCTGAATATTGACAGAAGTGTTTGTTTAATGAAAAACTGAGACTAAGACAGCTGTTTAGCTTTACAGGATTTTCTTTGTAATTTCTCCACCCATGTTACAGCAAATTTTCAGCCCAAGCTTTAGTTAAAAGAAAAACTTCAACAGCTTGACATAAAAATGAAGAGTGGAATTTAGTAGATTGTTCTTCAGAAGAATGAGGAATGATTAAAGGAAAAACAAAAGAGAAACAGTTTGCTGACAAGACAAGACTGAAGAAGGAAGAAGATATGGCCGTTTCCCTCCAGGTTTGCCAGTGCAATTCCAAAATGTAGGAACTGGCCTTCATGCACTTATGCCTGGAACTGCAGCTTGCCACAACCTAAGCCAAGGTTGACCTCAACAATGGATATGTCTTTCCAAAGAAATGAGGGGAAAACCTTTTTTCATTGCTTTAAAGATCATAAGAAGCCCACCGGGTCTGTGTAGTTCAGCTTCTAAGCAAAAGCCACAGTGAGCTCTCATAACTAAGATCACATTGCACTGCATCTCAAATGTACCAGGACAGCCATGACCAAAAATAAGAGTATCTAAAGTTCTAACCAGATTTGGGAATGATCCATCCAACCAAACCATAGCTTTATGCAAAACTCTGTCTCTGTGAAACGCTCTGCTCTCACCTGACTTGGATGATATTTATGACACATTTGAGCACCTCCTCAATATCTGAGAGAGGTGGAGACAGAGAAAGTAGGCATAGCGGTCAGGGACCAGACTGAACCCTGCGACTTCTAGTTGTCCCTTCCCTCACGTAAGTTAAACCCAACATGTGTGATAGCTCATCTGGGCTCCCTGCTGTAAGTTTGTTGATAAATACAGGGCAAAAATCCTTCTTGAAATTGACACATTACCCCCAGAAAACCAGGAGGAGAAAGAAAAACGACATCTTATCACAGGTAGTCTTGACAACAAGGACTGCTTTGCTTTTTGAGAATCTGGTTGATGGCTTTAGCAAGTGAGAAGGTGAGGAATGCTGCGGAGTCTCTCACGCTGCTTTTCACATCTGGTGAACATTAGGGAGTAAGAAACATGGGGGATGTATTCTTGAAGAAAAGGGAAATAAATAAACCTGTGTACAGTGAGAAATAAATCATGAATCGCAGTTGGGAATACTGTGCTCTCCTGGAGAAAAAAATGTAATCTTTTGACTTTGCCCAAGCAAGTTTCAAAGAAACAAGATAACTTTAGATTAAATTGTTTCTAGGTTTCCAGCAGTTTCCATTGCTATTTTCTTTGAATTTCTCAACTTTTATTTCAGAGCTGCAGTTGCTGACAGCTCTAAGAATAACTACCTGCTTTCCAGTGAGTCTTTATAAGGAGGGCTTTTTCTAGGAAATAAATAAGGAGTTTTGCAAGACAAGAAGGAAAGAATACATAAAAGGAGGAGAAAACCAAATCGTGTTTGTTTTTGATGCATACATATTTCTTCTGAAGTATTCAATTGCTAACGGACTGAGAGACTTGGTGTGACATTTGATCTTTCAACTACTCTTTACTCTACAATCCTGTATTTTAGGAAAGTGCAGTTTGAGGGAATTCCATCACCCTATGTATATCTTCCTTTCTTCTCAGAGAAAGAGGTATCATTGATGTCTCCAGTGATATTTCAAAACCAGTTAGCTCTTGGCTTTTGAAAAAATAATTTTGAGAGTGTCAGAGATTCTAACCCCACGAAGTGAAATTAAAATGAATTCATTGAATCTTTGTGCTCTGTCAAGAACACACACATACGCACGCACACACACACAAACAGATACAGACATACATGTGCTCCACGTTGCAGAGATACATACCATGAGACCAAAAAAAAGCAAGAAATGAAAGGTGAGTTGTATTCAATGCATATTGCTGTTCGTATTCAACACTAACTATGGTACAAGAAAGCCTTTTATATCTATTCCACCAAAATTGAGTCTAGTATAATATAACCTCAGTTTCAGGAAAGTTCATCTCCGGTTGGTATAGGACGTCAGAATGCAGGATGTGAGACTACACATGAGTATGTCCGGAGTTTCAGAATTACATGAAAAAAACCCGTTAAGGAACATATGACCTGAACAAGAACAGGATAAATAGTGACAAGTATGTAACTACAAAGGCAATTAAGGTACCTGGCAAGTACAAGGAAAAAACCCTGGAAGGAGGATAAGATTGTAATCTGAATGGGACTATTGCTGATGACATTCCCCAAACGGCAGACTTTCAGGCCACAAAAATGTTAGCATTTCATTGTAGTGGATACTGCTAAACTGAAGGATTTCTATGTTGAACTGCTTCCGTGGAGCTGCCCTATGGCAGGTTTGGACAGTTTTGCCTTCTAAAGCACTTTGGAAATTTAAGAACCGTAGATTGCTTCTGTGCCTGCATCTATGGAGGAGCATTTGACATCTTTCTTCGATAAGCAAGTTTGTTGGAGAAACAGAGCAGAGGGTTTTTGGATCCAAACACAGCATATGAGAACAAAGTGACAAACAGGATGTAAATTTTGTACTTTCACTGGAAGTATATAAGGTTACTCTGATGTCATTTTGAGCTGCCTTATCTTGGTTTATCTCAGTATACTACAAATGAAGAAATTATATTTACATGCCAGAAATTGTAGAAAGATTTTATTTCTTTAATTGTGGCAACCAGACCCTCTGTAAATGATCTCACAAAATGAGTTTTGAGCATTTTTGAAAATGAACTAATTCAATCAACTTTGGTTCAGTATTCCACATAGCAGTATTGAAAGATACCAGTACAAAAAAGTGCCAGATGGGTAGAAGAGTGAAAAAGGAGCTACAAGTTTTAGTGGGAAAGGAGAAAATATCTCTGTGGAGCCAAATGAATACAAGCCTTCCTGTTTGTTCACCCTGTCAAGAATTACATGACTTCATAAGCAACATGGGTAGCAACATGATGTCCAATTAAAAGAGTTTTGACTGCGACATCACTCAAATATAATTATTTATCTTTGAGAGGAGTCAACAGCAACATTTAAGCATGTCTATACTGTACCTCACAAGCAGAGTTGTGCACTAAGATCTAACACTCTTCTTGAAAATGCTCTGGAAAAACACCCACACTTTTCCTTTAAAAGGATGCTTGTTCTGCTCCACAGCTGCTAGAAGAGATGGTGACTTCAGAAGGCTCTAAATCTAGAGGCTTTTACCATCTTCAGAGTTTTATTTTATATAAATGAAAGAGCATACATCATTATGTCAAACAATATACATTTTTATTAATCTGCATCCATAGACAGACAGGCACAGTGTCCAACGCCTACACCTGTTGTGCTTTCTTCCAGTGGAACTGGTGTCAGGGTGTCAGCTGCTCAAAAAGAGCAACATAACATTAATAGGTAAGTGGGAATGATAACTTAGACTAAATATTAAGGGTACAGGCAGATAAGAAATCACGGAAGTGCCATAAGACATCACAGAAACACACACAGGCATACAATTTCATTATTATTTTTTATAATCTTTGATGTTATGTTTTGCCATATTCTTTCAATGGAAAAAAATTGTAAAGCTTGTTACTACTTCCATAAAATAATCTTCTTTTGGTGTCAAATAATGATACCACTTGAGGTGATCGTGCCTAAGATGCTCCTTGTGGATCCTTTCTAACTCAGAACAGCCTGTGGTTCTTCGATGCTGTAAACTGAAATCGCTTTACGACCTCCTGCACTTGGTTTTGTGATCTTTGACTTGCCAGCTTCTATTTTGTTTAAGCTGACCTCTGCAATGAGAGGCACTTTCCACCCTGAAAGGATAGGCTTGTCCTCAAAAGAGTGTGCAGCCATTTAGATTCTGCCCCACTTACTTTGTCCTGAAAGAATCCATCCCATGGAAGGATTGCTGCTCCCTCAGCAGTCTGCTGTATTATGTTTCAAGTGACTCATGCTTTAAGTGGTACACCCAGCAGTTCAGGTCAGAGCAAGTGGGATATTCCAGTTTTTAAGTATTTTCTTAAAGAAAGACCCATAATGCTATTGAGTGCAGAGTGGTATAGCATTATTAACAAGCGTCCCTCTTACAACAAGTGGTTACCTGCGGTTGTCCATTACTGCACACAAAACCAAGACAGTTGTGATAATTAACACTGACTGACTCAATCATTGTGGTTTAATCAGCAATGAGAATAAACCTCAATTGCAGTTGTTCTGTTGGCTTAACGATCCAAAGAAAATGTAAAAATAGGATTTTACGTAAGTATTTTCTTAGGCTACCTGTTATCACTGAAAAGAAGTCCTTCTCCAGCTTGTGACTCTTTAGGCAGCTTTAAGTTGCTTTTTGTGTGTGTGTGTGTCTGTGTGTGTGTGTAATAACCATAGACATTACTAATTTTAATAAAACACATCCCTACCAACCACAGTTTGTCTTGGGAAAGGATTCTGTGCAATATTCTTGCTCATGAGCACCCCCATCCTTGATTCTTCAATTGAAGTACTCGAACACTGGAGTCCCTTTTGTTTTTTGCTAAAATAATAGGCTACGTCCTAGCAAGGAATGAGTTACAGACAAAAAGTAGCATACTTTATTGGATGGACAAATACAGCTAAGGAAGAATAGGAACTATAGAGAAGTTCTTTGGCACACAGACATTGCTCAAGGTGCCTATCTTGATAAATCAGGTACAACATAATCCTTCTACTTGGAAATACGATTCTGAATGCAGTCATAACAGGTGTCAATTTATTCAGCTATGTCAACTTCCCTCAGTAGTGCTTAGACTGACTGTGACTGTGTCGTTGTTGCTCTGGTGCTTATTCTTATCGGAAATTTTGTTTAAAACTCTCATTTCCATACTACTGTACTGGCATATAATTTGTGTTTTATTTATATGCTTATTCTGAGCATCTCACCAGCACTTACCTTATAGCATTCTGGAGATTCAGGAAAGTAATTATAGTATTCTTCTAATCACAGAAGTAAAGACATTGAGATAGAGAATATGTCCCAAGTCACCACATAAAACCATGGCAAAGCCGAAAACAAAACGTGTATTCTCCTGGCTGGCCCTGCAGTCCCTAGAGACATGTTATTAAGGCTGCTTTGCAATCAAAGGTATGACTACAGCAGGGATAGAAAAACTAGATAGGCTCACTTTAATCTGGTTATGAGATCTAGGAACACAAGCATGAACCCCAGCAAAGGCAGAGCAAGTCATCTATAGGCTGTGAGTGGTTATTTATGCTGCTGGTTTGCACTGATGTTGCTGATGCTGTACAAGCAATGTTGCCTATAGAAAAACCAGCAAAGCAAGGCTTGTAAGGGCTGAAATTGTCCTTGTGGCTGCAGTTATAAATAGCTGCAGTCCGCTGCCACATATTTGATGTGAACCTTGCAAACTGAGCTTGAGTCCACCTCCCCGTCAAGACTAGTACTTTTTCTATCCACCTCTCACAGGAAGAGGAATGAATCCACCAAGAAGCTTCTTCAAACACTGTTGGTTTTTCAAGCACTGCTTTTCCTGTCGCCTCCTAATCAGCATTATAGCAACCACCTACTTCATTATGGATTAGCTGTGAATGGATTTTATTCAGTATCGGAGGGATTCTATGACAAATCCCCTTAGGGAACATGTCATGGAGGATGAGAATGCACCAACAGTTTACAGCTTCTCTTGGTAGCATTGCATGTAAAAGTAGTTGTAAAGAACTGCTTGGAAGGACCATCAGTCAGAAAATTTCTGTATGGAGAGAGCCCTGGACAGGACAGAAAGTTGCACTCAGTAGTTGCAAGCAGGAAAGAGTCAGACTGACCAGAACAGAATGCACTGGGCTTGCTCTCCTCTTTGACGGCATTCTTTCACATTTTCACCACACACCTTCTCATCAAGGTTTGTCTGGAGCTCCAGCTGAGCTGTGGAGCCAGGAACACATTCTAGACAAGAGGCTGCAGGCTTCCTTCTGTCAGCTTTGAAAGCATCACTGACAATGTAATTTAGGTTTCAGCACACATCCCTCTGCTGCTTGCACTTCACTTTTCATCAGGAAGCATAAACCTAGAAAGGGAATGGGTGTTAGATATATTTTCCCTTCACATTGTCCTCATCTACAATATCAAACCCTTTAATGCATAGCTACTCAAGCTGGATGGCTTTGCCTTTGAACTAACTGCTGGCATGCCAAAGGATTTGTTAGATGTTCAGGTGATTTAGAGCCTTTCTGGAGACTGCATGTGCGACTCCTAACTGGAATAGAAACATTTGACTCTGTGGCTTCTCAGGTGTCCCTCGTATGTAAAGATGGGGAAGGAAAAAAAAAGGAAGAAAGGAAGAAATATTGTGTTAATGTCAGAATGAGGCTGAGATCAACAGTGAAGTAACACTTCATTCTACCCACCCAGCTATCTTGCACATTTTTATCTGTTCTGATAGTGTAAAGGGTGGGAGTCACTATTAGTATGTAGAATCTAAAAGAAACCGTTAATGTTAAATCAGGCTTGCTAATGTTAGCAAAACTGTGGCTGAGTGACTTGAGGACAATGTTCTAAAAAGCAGTTTCTTCCTGATTTCAGAGCTTTGAACCAATGGCTTCTGCCACTGTACCTCCCAATTCCTTCGTGTAGTACTCTCAGCAACAGCGTAGGCATGCCCAGAAAACACAGTATGAGCATTCAGAACTGCAGCTAATAACTCAGAGGAAAAGAGGTTCCTACAGCAGGAGTAAACCAGAGGCAGCCACCACAGAGTTACTGCCAATTTATTTACAGATAAGAATTTCATCCAAGAGACACAGAGCATAAATCATAAATCACAGAACAACAGAAACATAGAATGGTTTGTGTTGGAAGACACCTTAAAGGTCACCTAGTTCCAACTTCCTCGCCAGGGGCAGGGAAACCTTCCACTAGACCAGGTAGCTCAGAGCCCCATCCAGCCTGGTCTTGAACACTTCCCTTCTGGGACATGACAGCAGAAACAACAGGTAGAAACTTATTGTTTCTTTCCAGAATACTTTGTTCTAGGCTTCTTTTGATATTATCTGTTCTCTAGTGTAGAATTACAGATGCATTAACAGCAAATGTGCAATTGATTCAAGCCTCCCATTGTCTAGGAAGAATTTTAAGTATAATTTGGGAATATGTTGATGACTTTACGATATTATGGTACCCATTCAAAATATCATTAAACTCATAGTTGCAGAGACTTGTGAAGAAAGAATAGTAATCTTCTGCAAAAGGTGATGACTGTGACTGTTCCTTTAGTAATTATTCATTTAGAAGCAAACTTCTATGCACTAAGGCATCAAATAAATTGATGGTCACTAATTTCAACTTGATTGAGAACACTGAGTAGTTCAGACTATCATTATGCCCTCTTTGATTGGGAAGATTTTTGTTCACACATGGCAAGGTTGTATTCCTTAACAAGAGTGACATCATTCAAATATTTGATGTGATGCAGAAGTAATTTCCTTTCTTTCTCAGTTACCTTGTAATTCTCTCAGAATGAATCTCCGTCTGTTGTTCTTGATAATGATCAAAGGCATCTAATAACCCTTCTGGTAGAAATGGTGTTACAATGGGAAGCAAGACCTCATCTGTATCAAAATGTCAGGATCATATGAAAGCAACTTTCATGGTGCATTGGTTCCCAAACCGTTATAAATGACACTGACGAGTCCCACACTGGATGGCCCCAGGTCCAACCATGGTAATTCTTCATTTCATCACAGAGAAATTTTAACAGTGTGGTTTAGTTCACCAGCCAGTGGAGAGCTTTTAAGACCAGCTTTTAGTGACTGTTGGCAACCCCAGACACTGCCAGCAGGTATGATGGGGTGCAGGCCGAGCGCTCACAAGGCTGGCACTTATGCCCAGATGCCTGAGATCTTCAAGTGAGATCTTCATTCAGATGTCTCCTTTTGGCTAAAGAGGAGATGTGCTATGTCTGCTACTTCCTCAGCAGAGTTTTTCTCATAAGGGGGAAGAGGAAGAAAAAATAATTCCTACCCAGAAGCAATACTCTAGACATCAGCCCTCCATCTCATCCCTACATCCCCAAGAGAGGGGAAGGGCAAGAAAGGAAAAGGAGGTTGCATAAGCTTCAGTGTCACATTCAGCCAAGACAGGCTTGTGCCAATCCTTGATGTGGGGCATCATGGTCAGCACTGCCTCCTTCTCCATTACGTTCTCACACTTTCCTGTCTATCTCAGCCCAGCCTCTAAGTCTTTTACGGCCTTCCTGGGACAAAGGAGGTGGTCTTTTCCTTCTCATTTCTAAGACTTGCCGCCAAACTTGCCTGCCCACACAACCTAGTCTTCCTAGTCAGGTGAGCTGCCTGCCCCTACTAGTGTTCCCCACCTCTGCTTCCCGTTCCTCCTTGAAGCGCAAGCTTCTTGGGTCGCTTAGAGCCTGGCCACATTGTTTAAAAGATGTTTCTCACTACACAGCTTTAAGAACAGCCAAAGCAATTAGACTGAGGGAAAGATGGACTTACTATCCTCTTTATCTCTGTTTATTTTTACTTTGTTTCTATTTATTTGTTATTAATTTCCACTGGAATTTTATAGCTGCCATCTGGCTCCCAGACTGAGAACCAGCAAACATCCTGAGGAGTTTCCAGTCACACTTCTCTGAGCATGTATCCCACACTGTACTTCAGGAAATTTTTGAACAAGGTTTGTTTCAGTGCATAGACCACAGATAGACTCAGGGGGGCACATGGTTAACAAATCTCTCTCTCCCAATACCCTTAGTAACAGAGCTGAGTGTGTTCCAAACAGTAGCTTAACTTTGTGTTAATGCTTTTAAGACCCCTCCCTTCATACGGAACTGTGAATATGGTGGTAGCACTCCTCCATGGAGGCTACCTCACTGGCAAATCAGTATCATCTTGCTATTTCTGTGCAAATGGATATAATTATGTTATTATAATCTATTATTGGTAAAAGGCCTCAGCAGAAAAACCTGACACTTCCTTAAGCTTCACTCCAACAGCAAAGCTGCTCCTCTAAGCCTACAGTAGAGAGGATAGGAATTTCCCATGTCTAAGCTGTGCAAGAATTTTACAAGTGGAGAGTTACATAATTCAGTGCCCATCAAAAGTGCAATAAGCTAGGTTTGAAGTACGGTTCTGACTAAGTAACATTAGACAGTAATTTTTGTCCAAAAACTGAGACTGAAAATGCAATCAGTTTCCCACTGAAGGTAAGTGCAGAAAACACACTTACAAGTTATTAGGACAATTCTGTCAGGAATGCATAATTTAAATTGTCACACATATTCTGCATTCAACAATGAGACGGTAAGGGTTCTTGGTAGGAGCTATGCTATATAAAAGAGCTATAAAAAGAGCTGTATAAGATGCTGCCATTTTCATTGGTAGAAGTATATATAGATTATCTGAGTTCAATTTATGATTTTAAACAATTGGCAGAGTTTGTGAAAACCCAGGTGTCTCAACTATTCCAGGTTATATTTAGGCATTAAGAAAAAAAAGTGAATTGACTTTTAAACGTGCTGCACAAAGAACCTCCAACTGCAGTCAATTAGTGGCAGATATAATTTAAAAGTACATCCCGACCACACACGAACATAAAAACTGCAGTTGGCCAGATTGCAAGCTATCACGTAAGCTTTATACCAGTTGAGAGCACACCCTGACATTTCAAGAGATTTTGCAGCAACAATTGTCTTCAGGTGGATCTCAAGTCCATCATCCAAAGAAGCTGCTTGTCCATTTTTCAGTCTTGGCTTTGTTTTTAGGCACTTTAAATGTTTCAGATATTCACCACCCCTTAATATAAACTGATAGAAGTGTTTCCATGCACATAGTGTGGGTGTTATCGTTCAATGAGTTGAAAAGAATATCATCAAGAAAAAAAAGAAAGGATTTTTGCCTGATCTAAGAGCACTATGGCATGCACATAACCTTCACTGGACATTTCAGAAACACAGGCAAACAGGACCCTTTCGAGAAATTATTACACCTGCCATCACAGAGGAACACTACAGATCTCTTCCAAAAACAAATATGTGTGTGTGTGCATGCCCTTTTCTCGTTTATCTGCAGAACAGAAACATGGATAACTTCAGAGATGATACTTCAGTAGCCACCTTTGGAAAACAGTTTCTATAAACAAAGCAAGATATAAAGTTCTCAAAACACGTTCCAATATGGACGGTCCAGGTGGACAAATTCTGCTTTTTTTGCCTTTCAGTAGAAATTTCTGAGAAAGAAAAGCCTCAACTACTCAAATCAGGTTTTGAAAGTCATAGCTTCTCCTATATGTCAAAGTCTTTTTCAGGTAAATGGACAGGATATAAGAGAAAGGAACTATCACTATCACTGTTTCTCCATCTTCATGTAGACATTCACCTGTACCACATCAGCCAAAGAAGGTGTAGAATATCTGTCTACCCAGCAAAGAGTCCTAGAGGAAAACTCCTAGCAGGTTTTTTCGCATAACACTCTAATAAAACATCTAAAAAATCTAATAAAAAAGAAGTAATGGTTACTATGTATCACACAATACTAGCTTTTCTTCAAATGCCAAACATAAACCATATGTGGCTTGTGTTGCTTCCTCTTCCTTTGCATTCTTTACAGATGTTGCATTTCTAGAAATACTTCTCTCAAAATAGTCACTCTGTTTTGATTTTATTTTTTTCAGAAATGTGTTTTTAATTTTTATCTCATATTTTCTGGAGTTTAAAGGGAAGCATTAAAGACGACCTAACATAACGACTGTGTGTTTTGTAAACACACAAAGAGAAATTTAGAAGTGTTGGCAAATAACAGGGAAGGCTAAAACACAAATAAAAGTAATTTTAAAACCAGTATAAAAATATAGTTACCAGCTTAACAGAAAATCAGTCAGGTTTAAATGCAAATTCTCTTCAAAGACTGTAAATTTTTTTAGTTTTATTGTAGTACTATCCTCCTACTGACATCCTCCATATGCACAGCAGAAGTATATTTCCAAACATTTTCAGTTGTGTTAAATGATCTGACTCCTAAAGTAAGGTGAAAGTTGAAGGAAATGGGATCATTGGAAGAGATGTGGAAATGGTCATTTCAATTTATCAGAATCTGGACTATGGTGGACGACAGGGACTGCTTTAGAGAGGAGAGCTCCCATTCAAGAATATCAAGACAGGCTGAGTGGGAAAAACACTGTATTAAGAATGGACTGAAGGATGAGAATTTTGATCTATGTAGGTCACAATGTTTCAAAAGCTATTGTTCTTAATTGACACAAAATTAAAGCTTTCAAAAGCCTTCGTGAAATGCAGTGGTAAAGAAAGCTGCATTTTCAGATAGAAAATATGAAGTGTTTAATTTAGATCCTTTGCCTCTTTTTCTCTCATTACAAAGTAGTGATAAGACTGGCACTTCAAAATTCTTTCTGTTGAATATTGGATCATAAATGAGGGGTATAAATATTGTGGCTTTTAAAAAAATCTGCTTTTCTGAAAAAGAGTAATATCCTGTTGACAATACAGTCTGCAATCCATTTATGGAATGGAAGCAAGGTACAGAAAAGGTAAATGGCTGCTCAAGGTCACAGAGAATGTTTTTTGAATCCAAA
This sequence comes from Cnemophilus loriae, assembly GCA_013397755.1. Lineage (NCBI taxonomy): Eukaryota > Metazoa > Chordata > Aves > Passeriformes > Corvidae > Cnemophilus > Cnemophilus loriae. The sequence goes on along the minus strand of VZTF01004192.1, from coordinate 205,837 downwards.
ACTCCAAACAATACAGGACCTCAGTTACAAGAACAAACATCCTCCCACTGTACCCAAAACTAATGAAGGAGCTGGAAGCACAAAGCACACATAATTTTTCTCAAAAGCTGCCAACTAATATAAGAATTATCACTTGCTGTTAAAGTGTTTCAGATCTCTCTTTAAGATATGTATTACTTATGCTCCAAAAGAGAATTTATTGCTAACAAGGTCAGCACCAAAACCGCACACCATCAAAATGCCTTTGTGAGTGTGAGGAAAAATTCCACCATATATATTTCTTGAGGGTACAATGACACAAAAGTAGAACTTGACCTCAGCAGTGATAATAGATGAGAAACTTGAAACACAAATGTTTTCTTACCAGGCTGTCTAATGCCTTGCTGAGACAGTCTGATTTTAAAGTATGTTAACTTCTTAGGATGAGAAGTACAAAGTGTCCCAGATACAGATATCTTCAGGTCATCACCTGTCTGTCTCTTAAGGCAAAGTCTAGTAAGATTTTTCCTGAGAAGAATAAGAAGGAACTTTTCAGCCAGCTAAGCTGGAGTAACAAACAATTTTCTTCTGTCTCACATGAACATGGTGGACTTCACCCAGTGCAGGGTGCAGAAGGCAAACCCCCAGCTAAGGGCTGCACCTTGCTTCTGTGTAGGCTGCACTATGACATCTCTCTCCAGGATGAGCACAAGGGGTTTGCCAAACAGCCATCCTTACAGGCGAGCCTGCACTGTAGGAGGTGTAAAGTTGAAGCAGCCATCTGTGGGCAACACGTGGAAAACCCAGAACCCTAGGTCATAGCCATAGCACCACACCAGCTGTTTCCAGGTGACTGACCAGAGTCTGGACCAGTGACTGAAGGGAACTCACACTCAGACCAGGGATTTGTTAACCGACTTCCCAAACTGAACAATATTCCCAGACTCCCTGTATTAGTCCTCTCCTCTCTGCTTCCTGGCCGTGGTCTCTCTCTCCCTTACCCGTTTCAAAACATGCAGATCTAGTTACCACTGGTTTTCAAAGGCAAAGGAGAAACATTGCTAACCAAACTTCATTTCTAGAGGTCTGTTTGCCAAGTGGCAAAGACTCCTTCCTTATCCCCAAGAGACCGTCTTTGTTTCAAAGGGCAAACAAGAGGTACCCTGCTCATCCACAGGAGACATGTGAAGCCCTGTCAGAATGGATTAGAGCAATAGTATTGACATACTGACAGTACATCTGTCCCTAGGACTGCCACTGAAACCTCTCTTTTACATCTTATCCATGTGTTTGGTCAACCTGAGGTAAGTCTGACTTTGTCAGTTTTAGGTGTACTATATTGCAATAATTTTAATTGTCTACCAGATGCAAGACATCTAACTATATCTACTCTTTGTATATCTTTCAACTTCCTGTATATAATGCTACCCACTGAGGGTTAGTGAAAAGACATGCAATTCATTGTAACAGTCCCATCCACTAGGTTTTTTTCCCCAGCCAGATCACCATGAGAGCAGTCCACAACTATTCTTCTTAACTTATGGAAGTCAGCTTTCATCCCAAATCTTGCAGTTCAAACTCAGTCAAATCTCCCACTGAAATCCAAACTCAGTCAAATCTCTCACTGAAATCATGGTCTGAAAGGTTATAGAATTTGGTCCAAATTTACAAAATCATTAACAGTTTATATATGAATTAATAAGGAGGGAGGGAGGGTATTTTAAATTGCCCTTATGTTATATCTCCTCCAAAGTGTCTACCTGTTTGAAACACATGTGGCTTTTATGTTTCTGTGTACTAAAGGATCTCTTCAGCAGCTGGGATTGTGAAATTGGGTTAATGCAATCAGCTACAAAAAAAAAGATGCTGAACTGGTTGTGGAAACTTATTTTGGATTAAAAGAAAAGGAATGGTTTTTAAAAGGCCATTCAGAGGGGCATGGAGGAGGAAAGCAGAAGACTGCTTTTTGTATGCAGGAAAATCTGATTCTATTTTCTTTAATTTCCATGAACAACATATTATTTAAGCTTTTTTATCTCTTGTCAGCTCTGTGGAAGACCAGACCTAGGAAAGAAATCCAGGCCAGCAGGCAGAACATAATTTTGATAGCACAAATCTGATTAAAAGCAGAAAAAGTGAAAGGTTCTAAAAACAGAGAGAACCACAAAGATTAAAACAAAAGAGAAAAACATTTTGCCAAGTCTTGACAGTGAATAAAGTTGAGGTTCTTAGTTCAGGATCAGCAGACAATCAAGGTTTTAAAAATGGAAAAAACTATAGAATTTGATATTTGTTGGAGATAAGGACCAGACATACAGAAAGACAAGAAACCATGTTAAAACTGGGATGAAATGCATTTCTCTCATGAGGAAGTGGCATGAAACAACAGAAATGTTGTGAGACGGCATTAGGTTTTAGATTGAAATAACAGAACAACTGCCACTTTAGACTGATTTTTACTGGTTTGACAATCTGAAAATCTGAGCAAGCAGGGCTCAGACAGGGATATGGGAGCTGGGATACTCTCTGTCTCAGCTCAAGCCTGCAAGGGCATCAGAGGCTCTGGCTGCCAGACAGCTGCAACCCTGGCAGGTCAGGGGCAGTTGAAGACTTCATTTTTAAGCCTTTCTTGCCTTCCTTGCCCCAGCGGCATTTGCTGGTTATCACCAATTCACACAATCTCGTGTTTATGGCTGTGATCAGTGCATCACAAGCTTTCCTAAATTAGAAAGAAATGGCTGAGTTGAAGCAGTAGAGTTTGGGGCCATCTTTCTGCAGCAACTTGCTCTCATGGCAATTCCAGAGAGCCACTGTCAGCTCTCAAACTGCTTTGCAAAACAAAGCATTGCTTTAGCAAAAATCATGTTGCTAGGAGCACTGTAGTTAGTTTCAGCCATGAAGCTAAAGTCACTGTAAGGCACAGGTTCTCACCATTCTACCAGCGTCACAGAGCAACACTGAGCAAAAAAGCAAAGCCATATGTGCTTCCACCCAGAAAGGCAGAGTGACTTGTCCTCTGAAATTCATAATGGAAATTACCTTGATTTTGCAAGCCAAACTTTGTCACAATTGCAAAGGAAGCACTGCACTGCAGTTGCCAGAGGAGGGTAGGGTGTGTGTGTGTGTGACACTCACACATGTGTAGAGTGGAGGATGGCTGCCTTGGTGCCACCCTATGCTGTTTACCTGTACAGGGGCTCCCACTAGACAATAGGAAGGAGGAAAGGAAATGTCTTTCCAAAGAACTAAATGCATTGGTGAAGCCAAGCAGATGCACACAGCAAATCTCACTAACTCTGATAATCGAGTCTGTAATGCTGCGTTATCAGCTCTGCTACTGAATTTACTCTCCCTTGGCCTTTAATCCAGAAAAAAAGATCAGGTATTTCTCTACCCATTCTCACTAAAACTATTGCTTCTAAGTTCAAGGAAGCCCATATCACTAAGCTGCTGTTGCAAAAGCACTGCTTTCATCTTAGGTCCCCGGTGCTATGACACTAAAATTACTCTACTCTGAACCTGTAGACACACAGCAGACACTGACATTAATGCAAGCCTGGAGCTTGCTGATTTGCTTCTGAGCAGTGACCAGCTGTGCTGATGCAAAACACCGGTACTGAAGTTTGAAGAGACTGGCATAAGGCAAGGGACAACCTTACAGCTCTGACACACACATGCCTGCTAACAAGTAATGGATTCAGCTTCTTTAATGTCAACAAAGGTTTGATAGAGCCAAGCTTAGCTGGTCAGACAAAGAGTCACCATGCATATACAAGATAAAAATGTGCATTTGGTAGGGGATGGGGGTCAGCTCACTTGTAAAATTCTGAGTAAGCTTTCCTGAAAAAAAAACACAAACGTTTTCCCCTCAAATAAATATTACAGTGTGTCTGTGCTTAGTAACACAATATTAATATTGAATTACACTTTTCTTCATGTATCAGGTGAAATGAAGCCTGACATAAGGCTTTTGCAGAGAAGTTTCCTTTTTCATAGTTACTGAAATTCATTTTACAAGTGTTAGACTTTCCCCCCTCCCAAAACTTCTCTCACAAGTAGTGAAGTGGGTTATGTTCTTTTCACACTAATTGCATATAATAAAAGAGAGGCAGATGTGATCTCACAGGACACTGTAAATACATAGTTGATATAAGCACCTACTCCCTTGAAATGCCTGCTTCTTGGTAGAAGAGATCTGCTATTTTTGTGGAGTGTTGTGCCAATACAGATAATCTGGAGTGTTTCCAAGGAGAGGTCCAGAAGAGACAGTCTAACGCACAGGAATGCACACTAGGATAATTTTCCCATGTGTGACACAATCAAGAGAGCCCCAGTAACCCAAACCTGCGGTGGATGGTGATTGACGTCCTGTGAGTAGGGAAACAGTTCTAGGTTTTGATGCCAAATGTTGTTTACTCAGACAGTGCATTTCCAGCCCTGAGGGGCTGATTTTAGGGTTGGAGGGGTGATTATTGCCTCCAGTAAAAACCATTGCAAATCTCACGCACCACAGGCATACTCTGTATCAAGGTACCCATCTTTAGACAGGCTCCTAATCCACCGGGCTCTTATGATGGATAGGCAGCCTTGTCTGGTGCTGTTAGAACTGAGCAAAAGACAGTCTGCCGTGGATGACGTGCAGTTGGAATGGCATTTTGTTCATGCAACAAATGTTTTAAGGTCTGATTTTGCCAGTCACATAAAAAGTGACAAATGCTCATTCAGCAGCCTGAAATAAATTAAAAATTTTTTATCTCTTGCCAATATGTGAAAAGGAACTGACTAAACTAGTGTGGAAAAGGAAGAAACTGAGAGGTGACATTTTGTAAAGCAGGTTTTTAACCAGTTAAGTAAAGATTGTGAAATTTAATGACAGTATTAAAACTGTCTGGACTCAAGGGTGCCCTAAAGTATTCATACCACTTCTTTTGATATCCAGAAAATGGTGAAGTGGAATCGATCTATATTTATCATTTTAATTTTATTTCAAATTTGATACTATTTCTATTTTAAAGCTGTGGCAGGTAGATATGTAGGGTGCTGCTTGTACTCTTTCTTTTGAGGGAAATAACATCAAGCAAAGCTGTGCTTTGCTGCACCAAAATGCATCAAAATTGTAACCACCTCTCTTTAAATAATTTTCATTAAAAATTTCCATTTCACACCTGAACTAAAAGATTTACCTGATAATATGAAACAGCATTTTCATACCGAGGATTTGTTGGACACTTCAGTGTAAATGGTTCATTAAGTTGAAAGAGTAACACACAATGTTGCCTTTCATTTAAAGGATAAAATTGTCCCACTTTCATTCAGTAGGTGAGAATAGACTTTGACTGATCTAGGCTAATACCTAGGTCTGCCTTTATTTGCAAAACATATTGGTTTTATTCAGGAAAGATCAGCCATAAAAGTACAGACACTCATGATTAGAATCAGGACACTGATGTCATTTATTCATGTAACACCAGCAGAATGAGCTCCAATATTTTGGAGATTTTCTGTGTCCCATATTTTCCTCCCATTCACAAATAGCTTTTCAAGGCAGCTAAAAATACAGATACCTTTTTTTTCTTTTCCCTAAGCTGTCCTTCTAATTAAACTGGGCCTTAGGGGAGGAGAAAAAAGAAAAGGTAGAAAAATAATCTTTCTTGGTGTTCCTGCCTGGGTACAATATGTTTTCAGAATTTAGGATATAGGAAAACCATGCTGGATTGACTCCAGTTGCTTGATTTATAGAGGGAATATCCACCCCCAAAACAGCTTTCATGGTTGTTACTTGCCAATTGACACAAATTAAGAACAGATCGTTTTTCATGCAATTTCTTCTTTTCTCAGGTCTCTAATTTCATATTTCTTTTACAGCTTCCACATCCTATTCTCCACCTCCCTCACTTCCTTGCATGCTGCTATAAAAAGAAGCATTCTTCCTTCTTCAGAGCTGAGAAGCTCTATTCAGGACTTGAGTATGACTAATGGAAAGCAATGTTTTCTGATATAACTGAATGAAGAAAGGTTTGGAAAGGATTTTCAGCATGTGTCCTTACATTTGTTTTAATGTACCTTCATGTGATTCATAGGCAATGTTTAGTTAATTCTGTAGAAAAGTAAAAAATTGGCTTTCTGTAGCATTCTGTTAGCTAAGAATAAAAAAAGGAGTTTACCAGATCAAAATATTCACTTTTCACAAAAACTAATGGCAAGTAAGAAAAAGTAAATTATTTTGTAGATCTACAAAAAACAGGGGAGTTAAGGCAGACTGAGGTGAAATTAGCCTACCTCTAAGTAAAAGGACTTGTTTATAAAATCAGGTACCAGAACTGGAAATAAAATTACTTTTGTTTCATCTTTCCTCGTATATAAAATTCTTAAAAATACACCTCATCACTTTGATGGTTACTTGATCCCATATGCCAGGAGGCCTTTCTCTTCATTGCTCTTGCCCTGGCCATCAGAGAGGTATGTAGACTGTAAGAGGGCATAAATTTACAGAGAAAGGAACACATGATGGGTAGTTGAGGCCAGTTGATATAACTGAGAGAATAAAAGGACCATTACAATCGCTAACATGTTACTTAATAATTTTTAGCAGCAAGTGCACCTCTCTGTACTCAAGCACCTTTTACTGGACCTTAACCAGGTTTTCAACATGAAGCTAGAGCAAAGAGCAGAACACATTTTAAAACTTGAACTATAGGATGTCTAAAAGTCTCATATGCACAGTTGAACAGCAGCTTGTAAAGAAACACCCCAACACATTTTTCTCTATTGCCTGACAATTTTAAAAACCCCATATAAATAAGACTGGGAATCTTAAGTGCCAGTGAACAGACCAAGTGTGCTCTAGGACACAGGAATGCTGCAGGCCCATTTCTGTTGATGGGTAACTTCAAAAGTTATTCTGAAAACACATGTATATATTAAAATAAATTAATCAAGATAATGATCAGTTATTTTCTGAAGTGTTGCTAAAAATATAGGGTAAGAAGGAGAATGTTGTGGACTTTCACTAAACAACAGCAGAAAGAAATTCAAAGTAAATTTTAGTAGATTTAGCAAACCACTGAGGAATGACTTAAAATGTTTTGGGACTGTTTAGGAATGAACCCTACAGATCCTCATAGGCTATTAAGTTAACATAAGCCGTAAAGTCAAGAAGTCTACGGCAGTTTCATTACAATGACCAGACATCGCTTGTATTAAGCCGCGCTTGTATTATTGCCTATTAATAGTCAATTAGTTACAGCATAATGTGACAAGTATACTTTCACTCCAGATCAAGCTGCCAGCTTCTTTCATTTTATTTTCCTCATTACAACTGATGAAGAAATAAGAGAAGAATTACAATGCAAAAGGACAAGCTAGGTACAATTGCCATGTCTGCTCCATGCTGGGCTGAAATTCCTCAGTGGACGGTCTTGCATCATATAAGGTATTTGCATGTCCCTGGAGTGTCATTTATTCTTTATTCCTTTATGTAAATTCATGCAGTTATTTGGTTTGTGAGCAGCGTGGTGTTAGTTTTTACAGCTGATTGCAGAGTTAAAGTGTTATGTTTAGAAATACATTATCTCTACAGAAATATTCCAGAGCTACGTCCTCAGCTAAAATACTTGAATGAGGGAGAAGGGGCCTGGAAATGCCAGTGCTTTATGACAATGTGTAGGGCAGAGTCAATTTTGTTGTAGAAAAAATCCTAGTTGGGGCTGTTTATATTAGCATTAAGCTTTTGTTGAACACCTCCCTCATAAAATTGGCCTATCTCTGCATATTGATAAAGCTTTTTGTTTCTCTGTGCTCCTAATTAAGAGAGAAGTGACTGATTATGCCCATGACTATTATTACTGCTATTCAGCTCCCACCTCTCCTATTAAGTATTCCCAGGCCACTAGGTCTGTGGTTAAGCAACATTACCATAAATTTTCCAGGGGAAAGACTACGGCACAAACAGACTCCCAGAGAGAAAAAAAAACCTAATGGCTAGGCTTATACACAGTGTCCTGCAGCTCCTTCTGTATTTGGGGACATCACCAGCTGCTGAAAACCTGTTTGTCTTCGGGCCCAAAAAGAATCTGCAAAGCACGTGCCATGGCAAATCTTGGCACAGGTGGTGCTGGGAAAAAAATGTAGGACTAATACAGATCAATATATTTGAATGTGCTGAACAGAACTGGTAAAAAAACTTACAACTATTTTCTCAGATATTTGTGCGACCTGCTGATGGAACTGAATGCTAAAATGCTCATAAAACAGCTTAGTCTATCTTGTCTGCCTCCTACATAATAACCAGATTTTGCTTCAGTGTCACAGTGTTTGCTTCTTAGTCACAAAATAAGACATTAATTTTTCCTATATGTGCTTTCACAGTACCACTTATATGCAGTTTTGAGCACACACTGTCCAGTGTCCGTGGTAGGCTTAAAGAGACCAGGCAAAACCCCACATTAATCCAGTTTTCATTCTCTTAAGACCCAGACAAACATCTCTGCAGCCCATGACTGCACCAGCTCCCTCCGAGCCCTGCTGAGCTCTGCTCCACTGTGGAGTACAGTGGATGTCCTCTGTGGACAATCTTCATGTCACCTCTGTGTAGTAAGCTATTGGGGCGGTGAGGGGGCAGAGGGGTGCTTCTCCTTTTGTGCCTCTGAGAAATTGAGAACCCTTAAAACCTTTGATGTCTTACAGGATTACAGTAAATAACTGCAAAAAGGCATAATAGGGAACACGTGTCAAAGAGGCAATGTTTTCTAGTCGTAGAAAGTATTGGGAAAGCAATGTGAAAATGAAAGGGTGCATTTGTACCAAACATTATAAAAATGGTAAATCAGATTTTTTTATACTTATAAAAATTACTTTTAAAAGTTATGGCTATCCAGTCTGCCAAGTAATAGACAAAAATATGTAATTAATGTAACCAATAAAAAATAAAGCCTTTCCCCATCCCCTTCATTCAAGGGTAAGAATTCTTTAAAGAAATTTGAAAAAATGTTGAAGAACACTTGTGAGAGGTAAGGAGAGAACAAGGTGAGGAGCAGTTATTTCCTTTCTCTAAACACATTGACATGCAAAGAACTGAGCTCCAAATTTTCCAGATGGGTTTTCCCTGTGATGGAAAGAGTCTGTGTGTGTTTGACGTTCCTCCTGAGTCAGATCAGCCGGTAAGCCAGTCCTCTGCAGAGCAGGGCATAGGAGCAGCTGCTTCTGCTACAGTGGCATCCAGGACAGTGAATGGACTCATGTAAAATTTCTGTTGTGGAGAGTCCTTCATTTTCTCGAGACAACATATGGTTTTGCAGCTTAACTATGCTGCCTGTAGATATATGTCTCTTTGTATAAGCACCTACTTAACACAACTGAAGCTTAAGACTCCTTAAATTTCAGCTTATCAATGCATCAAATGCATGGTTTTCTTGTGGTTATAAGCAACCAAGTAGTCTGCCAGGTGTAGAAGAGCTCACATGACACTCTTCCTGATGTGAACAGAAGAATGGAAGTAACTGAGAAGCTGACCAGTTATACTGACCATATTAAACAGTGGCAAAATCTGTTTATCTGTGATTGCCCTTGTCCCCTGTCACACTACCGACTTCATAATGGAAACCCCCTATATTAAAAAAATGTTAAAAGGAAAGGAAAAATGTCAAAGCCACCACACTGGATGAATGCCAATGCACAAAGTTATACACATGCAAAACCAGTTTATTCAGAATTTCTTTCGTCTCAGTGTGGAGGCCCCATGGCACTGATGAGAACTCTGTGCAGTTGTGTACGTTGTACTTCACTCACTGGGATTTTCTGTGTCTGTGTTATTAACGGTAAGTAGTTGGTAAATGTTTAAATCATGGCACATGGAGATAATATAGAACAGTACTCTCTGTGGTATTATAAATCTCTAAAACTGATTCTTAAACTAGTTGAGATGTAGTCTAGGGTTGCTTGTTCAAGCTTAATTTGACTTATCAGCTACGATACCATTTGTATTTGAAGAGAAACAGCTGCATTTTCAGCTACTAAAGCTGACTTGAGCACTTTATATAAGAGACCAGTTGAATCAACACAGATACAGTCTCTTTCATATTCATTAACTGTCCCAGCTGAAAAATGTTCCAAAGCAAATAAATGAAGCAAACCCAAGCAATAACAGAAGTATAACATTTCAGTGAACGGAAAATTTTCTGTTTCTGAAACCAGTGAGACCCTTCCCCACCCAAGTGACAGAAAATCCTTTATCCCATCATGCAAATGACTAATGGGCTCCTAAAGGTCTTCTAAAGAACAGCACTACTCCCTGTGTCTTAAAGTTACGTACCACTACCCCTCAGAGAGGGCAATAAAAATCCAGGCCAAGAAGAGGCATTTTTTCCTGCTGCTGTTTTGATTTTTTGCCCACTGGAAACTGGGAGCCACCAAGCTGGAGTCTCATATGTGCCTGAGGTGGACGACTCCACTCCTCCACTACTGGGGGCCATGCATCCCAGGGGATGATTTGCAGGATCTCATGCAGAACTTCAGCTGAGGGAGACAAAAAGGGGCTGGACATTTATGTTCAGGAGGCTGGTAGAGTGACGACCCTGGATTAGCCAAAACTAATCATGATATCAAAAAGAGAAGTAAGTTTAAAATTATGCCTGGGTACATGCTTGGAAATCACACCATTCTCTACTAGGAGAAATGCAGGCATTTGGAAAGTGCTGAGGAAAGAAATCTTCTTTATTACTGTACTTCAATCTCATTATTACTAGTTTTGCTTGTGCTGAAGGGAGATGAGGGAGACGAATAGCCTTTGAACAGTAGACGTCTCTGGGCAAAGCCCTCCATGTAGCTAGCCAACAGCTTCTCAAAGCTTCATATGCGGCACTGACATCTGGCACAAGCAACCTGAATCCATCTTTCCATAAAACATGCTGAAATAATGCAGACCTTCCATTGGCCTTTTCCAAACTTGGACAATGCTTCAGTACTGCCATCTGCACCAGTCCTCCTCACCATAGGACAGAACCCAAGCAAAGTGGATGAGGAACACTTTAGTTTTTCTTCTAAATACACATTTCATCAAACATTGAATACAATAGACACACTACCAAATCTCCTTCCTACAAACAGCTTCAGAGAATAAACACATCCAGTTCCCAAAGGAATCAAAATTTTCAGTAATATTTTTATATATTTCATCATGCAGAGCAAAAATCCTAAATAGGATGACAGGATGGTGCCCCAAATGGCAGGTGTGTTGCCAGGTTGGAGACCTCAGAGAGCGTAGTTTTCACTTCCACTCACAGGGCCCAACAGGAATTATATGAAGCATACTAGCAAAGCCAATGATGTCTTTACTGAGCATTTTAATTCAGTATTCTCATTTTAATGAGGCACAGGGGACAAACCTGATATATTATTCAGTTTACAATGCAAGATACAATAGAAGATAGATACTTAGCCTTTAAACTCAGACAAGCAGTAGAGAACAGCATGTAAATAATATTGCTTAGATAGAAATCCAAGATTTCTAAAAAAGAAAAATAAACAGTCGTTCTGCATATATTGTACCTGTTCCACATAATAACAGCAGAGCATTATAAAGGAAATTGGAATAATCAGTTGTACCTTTCTTTACACAAGCAATGTGAGACAGAAATCTACATTCCATTATGACACTCCAGTTGTGTGAGGTGGCTTGTGAGCTATTGAGAATCTTGTGAGCCATTAATAAGTCAGGTAGAAACTGTTTTCAGGTAACATCTGTGGCAATTACTAAATAGAAATTAAAAAGCGGTGAATTTAAGCACACAAATAATTGAGAAACACACAATGTTTACAATAACCGGATTTGAACTGAAAAGAAATGCTTCTCATCTTTTGACTAAAGCATTTTTGAATCTGTTACTATGTAATTACAGAGCAAGGGTAATGAAGGCCAGTGAAGAGAAATTCCAATGCTTACTGCAACTCTTTCTCTTTTCTGCTAACTTCTGGAACAACAGAAGCGACATCTCACTCTATTGCTGTCAGATCTGAGATGAGACAAGTCATCATCTCAGCGGGGAATTAATCATGGGCAGTTGAGAACTCCAGCTACCTAAAAAGCCAATATCATTTGTTGGCTCCTTCCGTAACGAGACAAATACACTCCGAGTGAAAGGGGGTGGAACTGGAAGAACATATAAGTGTCTGTAGAGAAAAGACTATAAGAAAATAGTTTTGTGCTGTGGCACTTGGAGTCACCACAACAAGAAATGGATTCTTAGGTTAAACCTTGATGTTCTAGGGACGCCAATGTCCCTAGGATTCAGTACACTAGGAAGAACAGCAGTGATTACCAAAGTGGTGTTCCTGTAGGACACACAGGGTTCTCCTTTGTCTACAGACAGGCAAAGGACATTCCTTCATCACTTCTTGATCACCTGTCAGAAAGTTATCATCAGTGAATTCCAGAGACTTCATGTATTGCTTGTGTCCTGTTCAGTCATCTCTCCAGCAGTTATCAGGGTGGCTGAAGTCCTCCATGAGGACCACAACCTGTGAATGTGAGGCTTCTTGCAGGTGTCTCTAAAGGCCTCATCTACTTACACTTCCTGATCAGGTGATGTGCAGCAGACACCCATCACAACACAGCCCACACGCTGGTGTGCTCACTAACCTTCAATCACAAGCTGTCAGCTGGCTTACTGCCCATGTGCTGCCCATCTGCCAAGGCAGACCTGCATTCTTTCCCACCACTCTCTCACAGAAGGGGCTTAAACAAACTCCTTATCATCATCTGCCTGGCTTGTCCCTCAAAAAACCTGTATTCATCCATGGCAGTGATCCTGTCATGTGGACTATCCCACCACATCTCTGTGATTCCTCTAAAACCATAAACCTGCAGAGGCAGATAGACCTCTAACTCCACTGTGTCCCCCAACCTGTGGAGGCACAGACACTTCTAACAGGCAGTCAGTCATGCTGGTTTCCTACAAAGGATATGGTAGCTTCACCTTGCTATGGCATTTAGTCTGAATACGGTGCTATGCTGTTTATACTGAAATCCCTAACATGCAAAAGCCTTGCTGATACAACACAGGCTGTACAGAGTCATTCAAATCAGGTTATTCACATTTTCCATTTCAGTAATGGAATATTACCATGGATCTCTCTAGCAAACAGAAGTATATATGCACACACCTATAAAAACAAAAAAATCACACACTAGCAAGAAATGCCAATTCATAATAGTGACAGGCAGTACACTAACAAAGAGCTAAGTTAGCTGCTTCTAGTAAGATTCAGTATGTCTGCCTGAACAATAAATTACTGTTGCTTTAGTGGGTGTTTGTGAGAAATGCAATGCCATTTACTCCCCATATGTAATAATTTTGGGTATTTGTTATGGTTTCATGTTATGAGAATGGCTGCCCTAAAATAACCAACTGATGTATTTTACAAATCCCCAATGAATTTAATGGTGCACACAAGAAATAAATCTCTTTTTGTATTTGTTCAGGGAATCTTTTAATTTGGTTTGCTCTTTTGCCTTCCTCGAGATGGCTGAACACCTGTGTACCTATAGAAACTAGTGAAAGGATTCCATATTTTGCTTTGCTTACACATGCAGCTTTTGTTTTATCTATTAGACTGTCCTTTTCTCAATCCATGAGCTTTCCCACTTCTACCTTTCCAATTCTCTCCCCCATTAGACAGCAGAGGACGGAACAAATGGCTGTGTGGGGCTCAGCTCTCTACTGGAGTTAAAGCATGACAGAGCCATGCCATTCATTGTAATGGGTATTCCCTCACCTGATCCAGCAGGGGTTGATATATCTGAACACAGTTAAGGTAACATGGTCATTAAATTGCCTGACTCCACCTTCAGTTCAGGTACATCGACATCTGGAGCCTGATGATATTGATCTGATGAGCCAGTTGCTTTGCACCTGCACCTATTTCCTCTGGCAGCTTGCCAGCATACACCAGAAAAGATAATAATCCAGCTACTAAAGTAAGTCTTTAAAAGAAACACAAAACAATTAGAGAAGGGTCACAAAAGACAGAATGATAAGACAGAAATGGGGTGACATCAGGCTGGTGTTCAGTCACCAGTGAGATTCCATATGGCTCCAACCTTGGCCCAGTTCTCTTCAATATCTTCATAAATGACTTGGGTGCAGGACTCGAAGGAAGACAAAGTAAGTTTGCTGGCGACACTTAATTGGGAGGAGCTGTCGANCCTCACCTTGAGTGCTGGGGGCAGATTTGAGTGTCACAATATAAAACAGACAATAAACTATTAGAAAGCATCCAAAGGAGGGCCACGAGGATGGTGAAGGGCCTTGAGGGGAAGCCGTATGAGGAGTGGCTGAGGTCACTTGGCCTGTTCAGCCTGGAGAAGATGAAGCAGAGGGGAGACCTCTGCAGTCCACAACTTCCTCTTGAGGGGAAGAGGAGGAGCAGGCACTGATCTCTTCACTCTCATGAGCAGTGACAGGACCTAAGGAAATGGCATGAAACTGAGTCAGGGAAGGTTTAGGTTGGATATTGGGAAAAGGTTCTTCCCCCAGAGGGTGTTTGGGCACTGTAACAACTCCCCAGGGCAGTGGTCACAGCACCAGCCTGATAAAGTTCAAGAAGCATTTGGACAGAGTTCTCAGGCATATGGTGTGACTCTTGGGACTGTCCTGTTCTGAGCCAGGAGCTGGCCACTTCCAACTCAACAAATTCTATGATTTGGTGATTCTATGATTCTATGACTATTTCTGTTGTACCTCCAGAATGTGAGGAGCAGATTTTCATTTATTTCACTAGCTAGCTACTCTAACTTCAAAAAGTAGAAACAGAAAAATCCAGACTCTTGTAAATTGCAGTTTTGCTCAGGAAGGGTATTTATTACAGAAACTAGAGCTCAGGAGTTTTAAGTATTCATGAATTAAAATAATGATATCTGCTGCTGTTCCATCTAGCCTAACACATCTTATGAATACAACCCATCCCTTCCTAGGGCTTCCTGTAGGTCTTAGGGGTTGTTAGAAACTTCAGCAAATCTGTCAACTGCCCACCAAATCTAACAAATAAGAAATCTGGAGAATAAGAAATTATCTAAAGAAATAGAAAAACACTTCCCTTTTGTTTTCTGGATTCCACTTTAGGGACATAGAAAACTTCCCACTTCTAAGGAACGTTATCAAATGTTTTCATACTGAAAATTAAATTATGATTAGACTGAAGACATGGCTGCCCATTTCAGGAAACACTTCAATAATATTTTTATTTTTATAGCCAGAAAATAGCTTGATGAAACCACCACAAAGCTGGTAAAAAGAAAGGAGAAATACCAAAAGACTATTAATTTGTAGTTTGCACAAAAAGGAAATCTTCATAATCTCTGCTTCTAGTTGAGTACACATGGACATGTTAAAAGTGGGTACATTAGTTGTATTGTAACATCTTTTGACAATTTATATCAAGCAAACAAAAAACGGTACTCAGATTGCTGTGCTTGTCAAAAAAAGTAAGAACAGAAGCACAAAGTATGCTATTGCTTTCATTCATTATTAGTCTCATTATCTGAATGTTCTTCTACATATCTTTGGTCTTCCAGGACCATCACCAAATGAGATTAGCTACACTTACCTTATGCAAGGACTATTTGGCCCTGAAATAACATAGTAGGAAAGATGTAGACAGAAAAAGCTGTATTGGCAAGAGGAAATATAAAATATAAGAATTCTGGAAAGTAAGAGATCGTTAGTATGGTATTAGTAAGCTAAAGGACTCTGCCCCCACAGTGCTGACACCAGCTATAATGTAACACTAGTCTGCAAGACAGTAAAAGGCAGTACATCTGGCACAGTTCAAACTATAAAATACGTCTAGTTATTCAGACTCCCTATATAAGGCATATATTACCGTGTTACTACTTTCTAGAAAACTGAAGTTATTAAGCTCTTGGTGGTTTTTTCTTTCATATAAGAGTGTTTGGTTCTCAAGGGTATACAAAGAAAGGAAACGGCTCAAAGACAAATTATTCAATCAAAAGCATGGAGCGTAGTATTAGGATTCCCTAAATCCTATATTCTCTGTATCAGGTTCATTTCTTTTCCTGGTAAATGTAACAAAGCTTTCTCTCTCATCCTTTCATTGCGTTTTCATCCTCGTCTGCTAATCTGATCCTTCATTTATAGCAGTGGAAATCTTTGAGGAGACTTTGTGTGAATTGGTCTTACTCCCTCAAAAGTCAAATTTTGGTGATTACAGAAGTCCCAGCACAGACACCTAAAAAGCATCCTGTCTAGAAGACAAAAACTCTTCTTTGGAGAATTCAATTATCCATTTCGGTCTGAATAGGAATTGGAAGAAAAACAAGTGTTATTGACAATGCTTGATGAAGCTGACAGTATACACATGTAGATAAAAAGGTCAGCGAAATGAAAATTGTCTTCTGAAAACACATTCTAGAACAACTCAAAGCAACCTGAACAAAATTTATTTTGAATCTGAGGTCTTGTCCAGAGACCAATGGCATGTTAAATCTTCACAAGGATATCCCCAAGGCATGCTCCCTGCTGGATTTACATGTGGTAGACCCTGTGTGCTGACACTATTTTCTTTACAGGAAGTCCATTCACAGAATAAAACTGATGCAGCTGACAACACGGAAATCTCTGTCCCTTTATAATATTCCATCTCATTGAAAGGCAAGAAGGTTTTTTACTGATTATTTTTGACAAAGGGAAGAATCCTACTGCATTTATCTCCAGCACGGTATCTGGAATAGGACTACAGTTTAAAACTTCAGGGTAGTGTTGCAAAAACATAGTTATCCCAGTACCTTTTCAGTATTTTCCATAAAAGTAACTAATTATTTTCAGCTCCTATCATTGGCAGGTGTTTTCACAAACTGGGCTTCTGTACACTTCTCTGATCTCTTAATTGCTTTCTACAGTCCCCAAGTACTAAAGCCCTTTCTGTTTTCTTCTCCAGTCTTTCCAATGAATCTGTAGACTTACATTTATTATTATCAGAAAGGCATGAGAATGTCTTTCTCCTCTTCTGCCCGCTCTCTGAATGTTTCCTTTCTGGTCTAAAACAGTCAGAACCTTTTTATATCCAGCTGAAATTTCTGCTTCACTGAAACCTTGAAAATACGTCGAGTACTTTTAAGAAATTAATGTATGTGTCTGTATCATTGAAAAAACCTTTTCTTACAGCAAACACCCAGGCAAAAATTTCAGCACATTATTCATGATATCTTGGTAACCAGTGAACAGAGGATGGCATGAACACAGTGAGACACGAACAGTATTTACTGTGGATAAACTTCTCTGCTTAGCCTAGGCAATTATAATTTGTACAACATAAATTCTCCTCTTTTCTCATTTGTCCATTTCTTGGGATACAATGATTTAGAGAACCTGGACAAGGCTTCATCCTACTTTGAACATGATTACTAAGGTGACTGGGGAAGATTGCAGTCGACCTCATTCTCCTTCCATTGACCTCATCACAAGGCTCCCAGCATCACTTGTGACTGACTCTCAGCACCTGGAAAGAGTTTAAAGAGGCAAATAATCACAAGTTAGAACCTGGATACAATTTTCTCATACATAGTTTCTCGCACAAATTTGAGAGCACAAACTTACCTGTGTGGCTTGCCCTGGGCAGAATACTCCTTCTGAGGGCTAGTTAAACAGCTCATGTCACTCTGCTAGAGTCCTGAAGACTCATGGCATTGAAGGAAGACCTCTCATTACTCGCAGAGCAATAAATCATCTATTTGTCTGTACATGAAAATTAGCTGACTTGTTAAGTGGTACTTGAAGGTAAAATCAGGTAATGTTTCAAGAACAGACACATCTCCAGATTCATGCCACTGCAAGTAACTGTGCTTACCATAGGAGGGCAACTATTTTTCTCTTCGGGAAATTATATGACAAACAACCTGTCACCAAGTCCGAATTTAAGTCTTTAGTCTGGACTATTGCAATGAGAAACAGCAGCTTCTTACCAGCTGATGTCTGAATTTAGGCACCATTTGCAGTGAACCACGCTGTGGAAATACTGGTAATCCTCCACTTCAGTAACCATGCTGCTATCTTCAAACCTGCTGCAGAGACCACTAACACTTGGATTAGGACTGTTTTGTATGCCTACTTTAACGATAGAAAAAACAACTACAAATTGCTACCTGTTCAAATGCATGCAGCTACTCAATGAACTCCTAGATGACAATTAAAATAAATAATCAGATATCAGACTCTAATGATCATTTGATCTGCTAATGAAGAAAAACAAGGAGCTTTCCTGGGTGATAACAGCGATGTAACTGTGCTACCACACAGCAGAGATCTGGTCAGAGCAGCGATGTTGTATTGCAAACCGTTTGTCAGATGGGGGCTTGGCACACTGACACTGTTGGCACTGCAGACTTCCTACTCCCGTACGCATTTTACACTTTCTACCTGCATATTGCAGAGTATGAACCAAATCTTTGAGTTCTAAGAAAAGTTTCTACTGCACAGAGATGCAGAAAAAGTCTCAGAGATCTATTATTTCATCAAAAAACAGCAAGTAGAGATGTTTGCTTACATATTTTTAAGAGAAAATGCAGAGCCATCACCAGAATCTGAAGTAATCTACATTCAGAATTTTGAGCAGCCTATCATGGAGATGATATTGTGATGTACAGTTTCATATGGATTTGCTGGACAAAAATTCAAAAGCATGATAATTAGAAAGAAGTAAAAATCTGTTCGGTAACATTTTTCAAGTTATCAATAATTACACTGTGGGGGTAATTTTAGAAGACAAGAGCCTCCAGCTGGCATATTGGGCTAATCTTTTTGTCTTTACCTGAAATTTATGGTCCTTAGTTACCTAAATAAACAAGAAACAGAACTCGGACAAGGAGAGTAGAAAAGAAAATGTATAGGTTTCAAAAATTATGCCTATTGACAAACCTTCAAAGATTCAAGAATACTTGAGAGACATGACGAGAGAGGAAAACCTGAATATTTTATCCTTAAAGTTCTTAAACTAGAAGATTTTGTAGTGCATAGCCCAATCATTCTAAATTTTAAGGTTAATTCTTTTTTAAAATAGTATGGCTATTTGGGACTTGCTTATTCTTTTCAACGTAATCTTTATACTCTCAGACTCTGTCTATTCTGTGAAGGCCAAAACTCCCATAACCAACAATGAAGATGTCATCTATTGTAATGAAGCAAATCAGCAGTTTCAGGCTTCTGGATCTTGGCGACAAGGCTAATCAGTCATAGCAATCCAAGGGAAAATAATCCAAGAGCAAAAATGTTTGAAAAAATAGCTCTTTCAATGAAAAAAAACATAAAAATACAAAAGTCAATGCCCTCCCATGAGAACTTCAGAACTTTTCAGTAGTGTTGTTTTATGGCGAAGCCTTAAAAAGCAATGTTAGATCTATCTCTACCATGAAATTCATTTGACATTATGAATCTTACAGATTGTTAGACCTATCCATTTTGAAAGATCTCATCAAAAGAAAAGCTTTTAAAGGCTTTACATTTACCATAGCATGGTACTTCCTTTGGATAGCTAACAATGAGCTTGACCAGAATGCTAAGAGTTTGAATACTACATATTCTCCTTTGCATCTAAAGCTAAAACCTCTTTTATCTTTCCAAGTAAAGCTGCTACAGAATTCAGCTTTTCATGCAAGTGACGTACTCTTAAAAACTCCTCTTCGTTTTTCAATGCAAGTGCCCGTACTCAGTTTACCCCCTAAATCTGTGCCCCAAGAAAAACTGATTGACCAAGAAAAGTAAGTCTCAGCTGTCAAATACTAATGTCCTACTCAGTGGAGTCTCTGTGGGTCTAGAGGGAGTTAAAGTCAGAAGAGCAATGGTTTAGAATTAGTGATGGTTGCAAAAGGAGAACTGTGAAACTGTTTGGGGAGAATTACAGCTTAATCCCAGCCCCTGCTGTGCAGCAGTGATACAGGTGAGTTAATTTCTCAGCCACACAACTTCCTGTGACATCTGATGTCTCACAGCTGCACTATACTACAGTATATCCAGCACCAGATCTCATACAGAGAATGAAATTGACTTCTGTGTCTGTCACTAGTCAGAACTGTATGCACATCATCTCACACTGCTTCAATTCCAAATTTCGAGTGTGATTACTCCACTTATAATTAAAGGAGATCAGACTCATACCTCACCTTTCTCAGAATCTGTCTCACCCACATGCAGGGGCATTATCAGAGGAATGGAGCACCTCTCTTATGAGGAGAAATTTAGGATTGTGCAGCTTGGAAAAGAGAAGACTTCAGGGTGACCTTATTGCAGCCTTTCAGTACCTACCTAAAAAGAACCTACAATAAAGATGGAGAGAGACTATTTACAAGAGCATGTAGTGACAGGACAAAGGTGAATGGCTTCAGACTGAAAGAGGATAGGTTTAGATTAGATATTAGGAAGAAATTCTTGACTTTGAGGGTGGGGAGGCACCGGCACAAGTTTCCCAGAGAAGCTGTGGATGGCACATCCCTGCCAGTGTTCAAGGCCGGGCTGGACTGAGTTCTGAGAAACCTGGTCTAGTGGAAGGTGTCCCTGCCCATGGCACAGGGTTTGGAAAAAGATTATCTTTAAGTTCCCTTCCAACCCAAGCCATTCTTTGATTCCATGATAACATACAGGAGAAGCAAGACTAGGAGGACCTCCTAGAGCAACCTCTCTTGAATCATAGAGTGGTGGCCACAGTGAGGGATGGCAGGCATTTAGTTCAGAAAAACTCATGGAAAATGCAATCCTTTCACCTTTGGTGCATGGTATTGATCAAAACCTTTCATCAGACATGAAACCATTCAGAGACCACACACAGAGAAGCACCACAAGCTGCTCCTAAATAGTTTCCCTCACCCTTGCTTTCTCAACTTGTGTGCCTTCTAAGTTCTACAATTGTTGTAATGAAGTCGTACAGCCAGAGAGAGAAGGGCTGGAATACACTTTGGCAGCTCCAGAAGAATCAGCATCCAACTGATCTCCCAGCAATGTATGTACTTGACAGTGCTGGTGCAGAGTGGCAGTGTAGACTGCAGTCCCCAAACGCAGTGGGCTGCCGTCCTCTGTCTCCCAAGCCTGCTGAGCATCTCCACTGAAGGAAGAAATACTGGTAACACAAAACAACCAAAAATCTTGCAGAAGGATGAAAAAAACTTGAACTGCTGTTTCCTGATAAACAGAAGAATAAATTTTGGAAAAAATGGCAATGAATAATAGCCAGATAGGAACTCAGAGACATTTTCAGAAATAAAATGCTATTTGTTATCTTGTGATTTAGGGATTTTGTGTGAGATTATACTTTGTTACATTGCCTAGTAGACTCTGTTTTGCTGTAAAACAAAAATACATTTCAATGAATACTACAGCACAATCTAGTGCACAAGTCAGCCCTAAAATTGTGGGCTTGGCTCATAAATTCACATGAGAGAAATTCATATTTAGATATATTTTTGTTTCAAGATATTGTCCATATCAAGACAGCATCATACACCTTGAGGAAAGAACAGTACTTCAGTCTCTTGACCAAATCAGCATAATTTAAATTATTTTCACATTTTTCCTAAAGCATTATTGAAATTCAAAAGCCTGGTTCCTGAAATAGACTACATTATGTATACACTTATCTAGCTTCTCTTTGCAGGCCTTTCTTCTTGGCAGGGTTGGTATTGAGGAATCATATATTTCCTGTATAGTTGATTAACACTTTATTTTCTCTATTAGGCTGGTATAACACATAGCAAATTTCCTAGAGAGTCCAGTAAAAATTTTGCTGAGGAGGTAACACTGTTGTTCACATCTGAACTTTCTATTCAATTTTAGAAAATAAAATTATTTCTACATCCTTTCCCATCTAAGACAAAAACCCCAAGACCTGGGTTTCTCACTTCCACTCTCATCTCGTATCAGAAATAACTTGCTCACAACTGCCTCAGTTTGTGATGAGGCACACATCTTCCAGTGGTCTTTGCATCTCATCTGTTCCTCCTAGAAAACACAGCTCCTATGATAGACATTTCTAATACTAAACCAAAAATCGTAGCTAGAAATCTACAGACACACCAGAAAGCAGGTTCTTTTGCGACAGTGCTGTGAGTAGAAAGAGACAGTAGGAGCAGAAGGAAATTTCAACTGAGGTGCTGTAGGCAAGTTTCAATATTAGCACAGAAGTAATTCCTATCATTCTTGATACACATTAGCATGTCTGATTGATCGCATGTTTTAAACACAAGTCTCTATGTTAAGCACACAATTCTAGTGGAAGCTAGCCATTTTCACCTAAAAAAGATTCAAACCGAGCTCTTGGCACTCTTCCTCTCTGACAAGGCTATGACCGTTTTTTGGCAAATCTGTGAGAGCAAATGGCAAGTGTCAGTAGTCTAAATTTCACAATATCATTGCACACTTTCCCAAGGTGTACTATATATGTAACAGTAAAATCATGGAACTTGCATTCGTAAATAAGAAACAGATCACACTCACAGATTATTTGTGTTTGTGTATGAATTTCTGACACTGAAAATATATACACACACCTTAAATTAGATATAGCAACTGAAACCTTACCCTTGCTTATAACATGTCTAGAAAATCCTAGAAATTTAAGACAAAGCAGGAAAATTTTCTATGGAAATTACTATTAATTTAAACACTTCCAAGGTCAGTTCTGTTCTGCTGAATTCAACTGGAACTTTATACCTTAGCTATCTCTCATCCTGGCCAACATCTCAGAATTTGATATATATAATTTATAAACAGTTGAGAAACAGATAATGACGCTCTTGGCATTGATTTTTTTTTTTTCTTTTGCATGAGGCACCAACTTTTTCTTCCTGATAACTATAGCAACTAAAGATGGGTAAGATTAAGAGACATTTATTCCAGACTTAAATTTTCGGCTTTGGAGCCTTCAGATGCATTCATGAATTCCCTTCTTTTCCCAGCCTTAATGCCTTGGATCTATGTGTGGAGAGCAGTAAGTAGTTTCCTAGACAACAGAAAGTCAGTGAAGTCTGTTGATGTCCAAATTCAGGGCCATGAGCAAAACTGCAGCCCAGAAAGTTCTAGATGATCTGTGCTCACATTTCAGTTTCACTCTTTGTAAGTAGAGATAGCTACAGAGATTCTCGGTTGTGCCCGTTCCTGTTTCTGCTTTTTTTTTCAGTGGTAAAACAGAGGGTCCATGATATAGGACAAATGATGGAGAAGAACTTCTTCCATGAACCTTTTCAGCCATTTTCATCCATTTTCAGCCATTCTTCATCCAGCATTTGAAACAAATTCCATCCTCCCGAATTGAAGGGCCCTTTCTTCACTTAAACTGACAGATTTTGGATATTAAGGAGGCACAAAGTTATCATGTGTTCTATCTTTACTTTACTCTATTGTTTATCTCACTTATTTTTAGTGCTGATTTTTCGTTCATTTGAAAAGCACAAAATACAGATCTTTGAAAAGACAAGGGAAGTACAATGGCATTCATAGCTAAATATACTAACTAATATGATAATATTTAAAAGTTCATTTGTAAATAGACTTCCAAAAGCTTAACTTCTCTGGAAGATGGCAGCACATGTGCCAAAATGAATTGAAAGAAAAAGCCAGTAGTGTTTTTCATTCCTAAGCTTCTTCCACAGCTTTGTGTGGCTTTTTACCCACTTCCATATTTTCAAAAGTCAGCTTCTACTCTTCCACCTTCTAGTATCTGTCTCAGTTGTGGGCTTATCAGCTGCTCCCACAAGGGGTGTTTTTCCAGAACCATCTAAATCTCTACAATTCCTCAAATCCTGACACAAAATTCATTTTCACACACTATAAAAACTAAACATATAGCAGGTAGATGTCACAATGTGCTTTCTAGCTTTATGTTAGCAAGACACAAAACACAAGCAGCTTTTAAATTCATCACATGGCTTCTCACTTTCTCTCTCTTGTTCCTCTCTCTTGTCTGGCAGTAAACTTTGATTCAGCAAAGCACCGAAATTTGCCGTTGACTTTAAGATGTGGTTGTAATCCTCCCCCAAGTGGCCTCCTCCCCACCATGAACACACGTGTGTGTGAGCACACAGCAAAACACATTTTGCTGAACTGGGACCTTGCACTGTAAGTTTTCTGGGGAGGCACCACTCCTTCCATGCATTTGCAAAGTATCTGGCACCAAGGCTATATGGATACTTGAAGGTGCCCCTCAGTGAACAACAATCACAGTGATGGCAGCTACCAAACTTCGTAGCTTGGCAGCCACATAGAACTAAGTGACAATTCAATGATGTCTTTATACATTGAAGAGATTTGCTGGGAAGTCATAAAGACTAGTATGACACATTTAGATGTATATTGCTATACGTTACATAGAAGGTCTCCTGAAGTCTACCATGCTCCCAGCACCTGACGTGCTAGAGTCCCAGCTCATTCCAAGCATCTGGAACTTCACGTCTAGGGAGTAAGAGACATTGCAACCTAGAGTATGTTGTTGGATTTGAAAATTCGCCCCCAAAGAAAGGCAAAGGTCACATTTTTAAGGTGAACAACACCTTGTCAATTGCTTGAAAATATCTAGATGCCCTACTAAGAGCCCAGAGTCTTCTGCAGAGAAGGATAGATGAGTCCAGTAGAGATGGTGGGTTGACAGACTTCTTATCATTGTGACCTTCTGAAGAGATTACACAAGTATGTAAAACTGAGATGGTCACAGCTAGCTGTCAGTAAAATTTGCCTAATGAGGCGAGAGTTCCTGAATTATCTGTGTCGATGTACCCCTCTTAGTTCCTGCTAAGCGAATGGATTTGTATGTGCTTGCCACTGTGAGCAAAAGTTAGATTTGTTTTGAGCAAAAAAAAGTTTGTTTTTTAAGACCATTGTTACACATTTTTGAGGCAGCATGGTCCACATGTTTCCCATCCTAGGTACAAATACATAGATGGTACCAGATGTTGTCCATCGGACAGAAAGAAGCTAAGCTCCAAGTTGACAGCTGTAGCTGATGAGGTCATCAATACAGTTTAGAGATGGAAAGAGTTCAGTGGAAAAAAACATGTCACTTTTTCTTTTTCTCTTGTTTGAAGTCACTGAGCTTCAGGGTTCAGGGGAATTGTTGCTTTGACTTTATTCTTCTGTAGACGGGTGGCTGCCTGCCAGTGGCAGCTGCATATGGGATCATTTGCATTGCATGAGGAGTCTCTTGTTTAAAGGGAAGCTCTTCCTTCCCTTAGATCATCTGCTTCTTTAGAGTCAGGGCCACTGTTTCACACAGATTGTATTCTTCCTTTAATCTTTTCTCTCTTCTTACTCTGTACTCGTTAACAAGTATCCAAAGCCAGGTTTAGCAGACTCATCTGGGATAGCTGAAAAAGCCAGTCAATGGACAAAGAGGGAATTATTTGATATTCCTGCGGTTACATACTTCTATGAGAGGATTTTTGCAGTGGACATATGCTCTCTTACATCACCATGCTACAAGCAGGAGTCTAGAAAACTGTTATTTGCTGCACACAGAATAGATATTTAACCTGTCTTGGGAACAGTGTTCTGTGTTTGCACCTCATGTAGACAGTGGGGTATCTCTCCCAGAGCCCCACATCAAACAACTGAGTGCCTTTCATCTCCAGGAGCAATGCAACTCATTTCTTTTGCACCTGACAAATCAGGGACAATCAACTATTTTAATGGGTTTTGTGGGGGAAGTAAAGAGTGAGGGATAGAGAAAAAAGTTCCCCTGGAATGATATTATGAAAGCTGTGACTAACATATTAGCAATTTGGCTTCATACCCTGCACACAGGAGAGTGCCTAAAAGTAAAATAAGATTAAGTGACTGTGATATAGCTCAGGCGCTCAAGTCCAAACTTGCTGGATGGTTGCCTTTTCAGATCTGAGGCATACACTGTAAACAGTCCTTTGCATACTTAGGATATAAGTTGTCTTTTTGTCCCCTTTTGTTTCCTCCACCTCCTCTTACTTCCCTCCCAGAACTTTCAGTATGCAAGAGTAGGTGCTTTCCTGTTGTCTAATACAGGTTTAAGACTTGCTATGCATGGCCTCTCTGGTTAAAGACAGACAGCAAGACCCACCCACAAGTAACGGCTGTCTCTGAGTTCCAGTCTGTAAACTAATTTTATCTTCAAAAGGTACGAATCTTATAAACTATAATAAAACCCACAAGTGGACAGACCTAATTAAAGTGGCAATAGCATTTTAATACATACCATCTCATAAAGGAGAGCAGACATGGTTTTAATAAGATCTTTCTTAATGTAATCAGCTAAGCTGATGAGGAAAAAAAAGGGGAGAAACAGACTCTTTAAAAGTCTTGTTAACCTCCTCTCTGTTTTGAAACTCTTTTGCACTCTCCCAAAAGAGAGGAAGAAAAAGAAACAAGGAGAACAAGCATGAGAACATGCTAGACAGTTTGTGAGTTCACTGTGTCTTTGCTAGATATACACACATCAGTGACTGACTAGAAAGGGGAAAGGGGAAAAAAAAAGCACAAAAAAACCAAAAACAGCAAGAGGAAGCATGTCCAGGCGCTTAATCTTTGGGAAGCTAGCCAGATTTCATTTATAGCCAGCCAAGTCAGATTTACCAGCTGAGACTCTCTCTCTGTGTCTGTAAACTGGGGCAGACATGGTGAGTCAGGGAGTCACAGTGAATTACTGTGGAGTACCAGGAAGAACAAAGTGCTGTTAGCAATGGTTGCAACCCAAACAATATCAAAGATCTGCTTATTGATTGTGATCTGTTCTAAAAGCAATTCAAGCAATTCATAAGTATCACAGAAAGAAAGGCGTGTCTGATTATTGTTTGTTTTGTAAGTGGTTTTTGTTTTTTTAATACAGGGTCTGTTAAACCCCTGGTGCATAGTAACTATAGATTCCATTTGGTTCATTCCCTTTGAAGTCAGTTTGCTTTTGTTCTTTACCTAACTTGACACAATTTTCTACAAGCTAATTTGTATGCAGCCCTGGTCAGAACCTGCCACCCAGAATTCTGTATGTGAATTTACCATCAGGGAGAATGAATGTACTGTAGGGATAGAGATGGATTTTGTGGTGGGAAAGTTGGGGATAGAACAAATACAGGAGAGAGAGTAAGAGAGAGAAAAAGAAAGAGGGAAAGAAAGAGAAAGAAAGAGAGAGAAAGGGAGAAAGAAAGAGAGAAAGAGAGAAAGAAAGAAAGAGAGAGCGAGAAAGAAGTTATTGCAAGAACAAATAACAAATACGGGAAAGCTGAAAATACTTGGGGAAAGCCTGACAATAGCATACATCTAATATGATGGCAGAGCAGAGAGAGGGGTAAAGCTACAAAAAACAACTAAAAATCATGCTTTCTTTAAATGTTCTGCATTTTTCAAACTGTTCTGTACTTTTCACACCATGGTATCCATCAACTGAAAACTAAAATATTGTGCAAAACCCTGAAATACTCAGGGACTTGGAAAAGCAGAACAACAAAATTATAGGCTACGTCTAGAGTGTAGGAAAAAAAGTGACCTAGAATTCTGTCTGCATTATGGAGTTGGCAAGACTTATGTTTCCTCTGCTTTGCTGTCACTTTTTTCTATTATCTACCATTCATAATTTGGATTCAAAACCAATTTAGTGGGGACAGTAGAAAAACTTTTGCATGTACTAGCTACTGCTCCTATGTCAAGGCCACTTACGGGATTTTGCCAAAATGTTGCAAAAAACCAAAACCAAATTACTTCTAGGATGAACACTGAATTTTGTTTTGAAATCACCTAGAAGAATCACATTTGGCCTTAAAAAAAATGCTGAACTTTTATAAAGAAATACGAACAACAGCCAGAGTTACAATCAGTGGAAAATATTTTGGAAGGGCTATTAAAACTCATACTTTAGGGCTCAAGCCAATATTTATTATGAGCCAAAGTGAGACTTAATACAGTGGCAGGGAAGGAACAGGGCAGCTTAATCCACATCTGCTTGCTGTTATTTTCCACCACTGTCTTTGAATGGTCTCATCAATCTGAGACAGAGGAGTCTGAAATAGACAGACCTGAAGTCTGATCTATTCAGACAATGCCTGTGTTTTATTAGGTTTATTTTGTTTAGCAGCAGCACTGTTTCTGGCATTGTGCTGTTCCCAAATACAGAGAGCCCTGACTAAGCTGAATCATCATGAGATTGAACTGATGCTGATGGGAAAGCGCAGCACTCTGCAGAGCTCATCATTTCTCATGTAACAGTGCCATGAGAGCTTCTGCCCTCAGCTAGCCCAGTGCTCAGTATTCACATGGACTTCTCACAGCTCCTCTGAGTGAGAAGCATCTTTCCTGAGACTGCCCTCGAGAACACCCCACCCCTTCTTGTTGGACTTGGCAGTTCATCCCTGCCAGAAGAGATGCTATGCAATTTCAGAGTCGGTTGCTGCATTTCCCCATAAGTAGGTGTAAAATCTCCCAAGGGTTCAAATGGTGGTAAGGCTTCCGCTCTCTAGTATGACCATGCAGAGACCTTCCCCACAGCTCACACCTTTCCCCAGCATCTCAAACTCAACACTCAGAGACCTGCCTGTGAACAGCCCAACTGACCAGCTGGCTCTCCTCAGCCTGCACCACCCATGGTAGCTGTGCTCCATATGCAGCCACAGCACATGTCCAGCCTTAGTGAGCCTTCCATACATGTCACTGAGCTCTCACAATCAGCCCGTTGCACCTGCTGCTCATGTCTGGAAAATAAGGCTGAAAAATAGAGTACAAACTCCAAAGCAGCTTCATTGCATATGAGCCTTGAATAGCCATTTCCCAGCCAAAACCAGACCCCGACTGCAGGAGCAGTGCTCTCCAAGGACATGGTCTCCTGGTGGGCATCTCTCCCCAGAAATTCACCCAGAAACTGGAGACCTTGCAGCTAAGCTCTTGGACTTCAGGATGAGGTGTGTTGTCTGAGAGGGTCAGTTTCTCCTCTCTTCTGATGTGTTGGCTGAGGGGTCAACCATGCCTTTCTAATTCACAGACTCAAGCAGGAGGTGGCGGTGGTCATCCTTCTGCTTAGCCTCGGTGTTCTCTGTTTAAGTTCTGGCTTCAGGCCCAGTTTTGGCTCAGTTCTTTGTGCTCTGAAGAAAAGCAACAGTGGCAGAGAGATTTCCTTCAAGTCGTGAAAATGGCAGATGAAGCTGGTGTTTTCAATGGTTATGTTTATCTTTTAAACAGATGATGCAGAGTATCACAGAATCATAACATCATTTAGATTGGAAAAGACCTTCAAGATGATCAGGTATAACTGCTAACGTAGCCCCGCCAAGCCTGTCCAGCTGCCCAGAGGCCAGAAGTCTTCTGCATCCTCCCTTTGCTAAACCATTTTACTAAACTATGAGGCCATGACTGCCAGGTGTCATGTTTGTTGGAAATTTGGTGCTTCGTTTTAGCTTCACACAGTGAATTTTAATGCTATTACTGGAGGGAGCAACCTGTTTATCACTAATGAAAGAAGAATACTTGCTTAATTACAGTTTTCACATGCTTCTCATCTTCCTGCTACTGTTACATAGGCTAGGATATAAACAGCAGCCTCTTCGGTTAAAATGCATTAAAGATCTGATTTTCTCATTTCATACTTTATCTAAAGTAGCGGCTTGTTTTACAAGCCGGACTCTGCTAACTCAAGAGATTTAGCTTTTAATTTGTTTAAACTGGGATTGTCACAAGTGTTACTTGAGCCCTGAAACCTTGATAGTGTTTCAGAACTTCTCATCCATCAATGGAGTAACAAGTATTTCTGCTAATGAACAAATTCATTTTACCTAGATCCACAATTTTTAAAATTATTTTTCCTTATTCAACTATCATTCAAATCATTAAGGGCACAAGTGAGAACAGATTTTTTTCTGCATCTGTCTTCATTTCTTTACATTCCAGAAATCACAAGATACACACAACAAAATTTCTTGTTGAACTCTTTTATTTGTCAGTTATTGAAAGAATGACTATAGCTAGCCTAACAAGCTCCCAATGGTGCGTTTTCAAAAACACTGTTGATTGTGCTTTTCAGACCTGAGTGAGAGGAAAACCTATTTTAAAATAGAATTTGTTGTTGTGGTGGTTTGACACTGCCCAAAAGCTAGGCACCCATGAGAGTTGCTTGCTCACATTCCCCTGCCACAGCTGGGCAGAGGAGAGAAAAAAATTAATGAAGGGTTCATGAGCTGATAATGACCAGGAGAAAACACTTCAAGGGCAAAACAGGCTCAGCTTAAAGGCACAAAGTGAATTTATTACTAACAGAGTCAGGGGAGGATAACGAGAAGTAAAGTAAGCTCTTAAAAACAGATTTTGTTTCCCCAACTCCTCCCTCCTTCACACTGACTGTGCAGGGGGACACGGCGTGGGGGTTTGGTCAGTTCATCATCGAGATTTTCTTCCACTGCTCCGGGAGAGGAGTCCTTTCCCTGTGAGGCCGTGGGGTCCCTCCCACGGGAGACAGTTCTGTGTGAACTTCCCCAGCGTGGGTCCACTCTCAGGAGCAGCAGCCCTACCTCACCTGCTGCAACGTGAGTCCCTCCCACGGGCCAACAGGCCTCCCAAAACTGCTGTGACGTGGGTCTCTCTTTCCACGGGGTGCAGGCCTCCAAGGACAGGCTGCTCCAGCCTGGAAGCAGGGCCCTCTCTCCTCCGGGTCCCCCACTGGATCACAGCCTCCTCCAGGCATCCACCCGCTCTGGCACGGGCACCTCCCCCACGGGCTGCGGGTGGATCTCTGCATCCCCGTGGATCCCCGTGGGCTGCAGGGGCACAGCTGCCTCACCATGGGCTGCACCACGGCCTGCAGAGGAATCTCGGCTCTGGCGCCTGGAGCACCTCCTCTGCCTCCCTCTCCACTGACCTTGGTGTTGCCACGTTGTTTTCCCTCACATGTTCTCACCTCCTCCTCTTCTCTGACTAGAAGCAAAAACCTCTGCACACTTTGTTTTGATTTCCTTCTTAAATACATCATCACAGAGGCGTTACCAGCCTCTCTCATTGGCCCAGTTCTGGCCAGCAGCATGTCCACCTTCAGAGCCATCAGCCATTGGCTCTGCCGGACATGGTGGAAGCTTCCAGCAGCTTCTCACAGGAGCCATCTCTGTGGCCCCCCTGCTGCCAAAAACCAGGCCGTGCCAAACCAATACAGTTGTCCAGGCCAGTAGGCACTTTAGGCTATGTTGCATGTTCAAAATCTCTCATTATTTCTCCTACATCTCTGGTAGCATACTAGCTAGCATACTTCTCCAGAGCTCATGGGCCCCCTCTGTCTACACAAATATATTTTTGAAAAGTGGCATTTTTGAGAATATTTGTGACAATCTCTACAAAAGATGCTGCAAAGCAGGAATGTTACAGCTTCAGCCACTGTTGGGACCTCAAACCAAGGCCCAATCTGCATTGACAGCACAAAACGCTGTAAGATTAGTGCTTTGTGTTTAGGTCAGGTTTTCCGCCTGTGCTGGTTTTGGCTGAGATGGCATGAATGTTTTAGATTTGTGCTAGAGAGAGTATTGATAACTCAAGAATGTTTTCATTATTGCTGAGCAGTGTCAGGGCCTTTTCTGCTACTCCTACCACCCCATCAGAGTGGGTTGAGGGTATATTAGGAGTAGGGAGAGGACACAGCTGGAATAGCTGACCCCAGCTGACCAGATATCCCAGATCACATGGTGCTGTGCTCAGTATTTAAAGAGAGGGGAAGAAGGAGGAAGTGGGGGGGACATTTGAAGTGATGGTGTTTGTCTTCCCCAGTCACTGTTACATGTGACGGAGCCCTGCTTTGCTGAAGATTGTTGGACACCTGCCCATTGGAAGTGACAATTGAATTCCCTGTTTTGCTTTGCTTGCATGAGCGGCTTTTGCTTTACCTATTAAATTGTTTGTAACTCACGATGCTTTTTTACTTCTACCTTTCTGATTCTTTTTCCCATTCCACCAGGGAGGAGTGAGCAAGTGCCTGTGTGGTGTTTAGTTACTATCTAGGGTTAAACCATGACACCCCCAAATATGCCAGCAAAATGCTGTGTACTGACTCAGTGCAGCAGGAGAGGGCAGGGAAGTGTTTGCTTGCACTGCACTTCAGGCGATCTTTCTACGCTTACGTAGGGCTTCAGAAAGGTTGCTGATATGCTGATACATTAAGCTGACGGGACAGCATGTGGTGGTATCTCTATGAGTCATGCCCCTTTTCTTCAATAGAAGTCGTGAAGAATCCATAAATCGTGATAAAACTACCTTTGTTGCCCACAGTATTTATTAAAAGTGTGTTATGTGGCTTACATAAACAAGGTCATGCACTGTCCAGTATTTTAGGAAATCATCTGGAGTTCTCTTATATTGGCAGCATCAAGGCTAAAGTGTTGTTTTGAGAGTTATTTCAAGACACTGCCTCTGTGTGTGCCATGCAGCAGCTTTTTCTATTTCTGGCCACTACACGTATCTGCAATAAAACGAAGTGACTAATGCATAACAATAGTCATTCAGTCTCTCCCTGTTTTGAACTTCTATCTATAAGACAACAGTTTCCCCATTGTATTTGGTATGTGAAGTTGTTTCATAAAGTTACACTTATTTATACAGAGCTTTAAATTGCAGCCTATTTGCAAGGGTTTTGTTTCATATATTTAAAGACTTTTTTGAGCCTGGTCCTGCAGACCATTTGGCCATACAACATACATTACAGTGCAAACAAAACAGCTCTTAGTATCACACACAGGAAGTGTGTTACATGGCTGAATTCAGCAGAATGGACTGTCTAGGTGGTGAGTCCAGCCCCTTGCCACATGCACCAGACCTTAAAGGGTGGTCCTGCAGCAGCACATGCCCTGACAAGATGAGTCAGGTGGAAGACTGAAAGGATATTCCCGAATTTGTATGCAGTTTCTTCACCTGGTTCATCAGCAGAGATGTAGCATCACTCAACTGATTTGCACATTGCCTCCTAGCATTTGCGAGCCCATGCTGAACAGCACAGCTTGGGATATACCACAGACCCACTACAGTAGCACAGGCTTAGCAACAATGATGCAGTTGTGCTCATGGTTGAAGGTCTCCTTTGTGCTTCCTCCTGCCCTAGCAGCATCCTTGCAGAGATAAATTTGCAGGTAAATCCAGTTTCAGTAAACTAGGTCAGGAAGGGATGGCTTGCAACAAAACCTTAACCAAAATATTTCTTGATTTCAAATCCAGCGCAGGTGCCTTGTTGCACTGGTAGAGCCTGAAGGGGCAGTCACTAGAAAGAGGGAGGAAGAATTTATGTTAATATCTCCCCTTCCTATGATCAAACAATTGTGCTCTTGCCCTGGAAAGCATGCAGATGTCCAGTAATGTGGAGCGCACCAGTGTTTGGGCAGGACCTGAACATACCCATAATATTTGGAGAACTTCGCTGCTCGCAGATGACTGGACAGAAAACTACAAAAGGTCAAAGCTGGAAGAAATCATGTCTTGGAATCAATTCAGCTTGTTTATACAGACCTTCCAAATGCATACCTGATGTACTCTTTCAGAGACCACTGCTACTATCAAGCATTTGATGACAGTAGAGTAGTGAAAGGTTGTCAGGAACATTTATTCAATCTCCTTCATCTTTATTCCTCTGTATCCAGGCTAAAGCTAGAGGTAGCTCACAGCAGTAGCTGATGGATTATCTGACAAATTGTTCAAGATATTTGGAAGGGGTTTATTAGTCCAAAGCCAGTGTACACCAGAACTAGACAAACGATCCAATATTCTTATTCCTTTCTAGAAGCCAATGAGTTTATTATGGAGGTGAGCCGAGAACTATCCTGAGCAGTGCCAAATATTTTCCAGAGTCAGAAATTACTGAGAAGAAAGCCCCTTTTTACTGCCAAATGCCTGAGGCCAAAAGGGAACATGGATAAATTTCACTGTAAGAAAAGCTGAATCCAGCAGATGTGGAGGAGAGACATTTGGACCAGTGGTGCCAGGTGGGTACATGATGCCATGTAGAACAGTAATACCTGCTTCTTTAGGCAAAATATTTTAAGAAACTACAAGAAAAGAAAGAGTGCAACTCCTAATTGCCACCTCGTTAGCCAGCACTCAGGGAGAAGGGTGAGGAAAAAACTAATTGCTGGAAAGACAGAATTCCTCCAAATTTCAGATGGCACAAGGAGGACGTAAATGATCCATTTGTTAGATTTCAACACACATCAGCAGTATTTATTTGCAGTTATGGGGGGATCACACAATAAAACATTCACAAGCTTCCCCCTTGGTTGTCTCTCTGCAGAAGTTAAGATCTCAGAAGAAGGCATTCAAAGGCAGCCCACTTTTTTCACCACCACCATGGTTCCCAAGCGCCCTCATAACCACTTTTGGTCACCTCAGCCTGCCCTCTCCTGAAGTTTGGATTCACTACTGCAGCCCACTATGCTTCTTGATGCCCATTAACCTGAGCTGGCGTCAGACCACATGCTTGGAAATGCCACTATTGCCCCCTCTCTCCAGAGACCCCGAGAATGCAATGTTTCCGTGTCTTTTACCCCAGCAAGCACCCTTTCCTCAGTGTTCTTCCTTGCAGATGGCCACAGCATTACAGCCCCAGTATGCCAGCTTCCTGCATGTCCCTGAAATGCATGGTCACCTGGTGACCTAATTTGATGCCCAAGGCTGTCTGTAACAACTGCCTGCATAAGGCTGCTCAGTAAAATGCTTTGCCTTTTTATTAAAAATACCTGAATTAAAAGTTGCATTATAAATCTAATAATTCATTCTCTTAGAAAGGGAAATGCTTTGTACACATTTTCATGGTCCATCTGATGACACAAAATCCATTATAAAGAAGTGACATTCTAGATAATTATGAGTGCGTCAGACCACCAGGTTAGTCATGGCTCCTTCTAGTGAGTATTGGCATTTCTCCTCTTGAAAACTAATAAACAATAATTCATGACAACAGAAACATAATTACAAATCAAAGTAATTATACAGTGCATGTAAAATATATCTCAATAAAAGCACTGTCAGTAAGGTGAGAGCAGTAAGAACAATTTAGCCATCAGTAATTTTGTGGTTGTATCCTTTAAGGATGACTAGTTACAAGACAAGGCAGCGGCCCCCTGTGTAAGGCAGTCATAGACTTGCATGACAACCAGCTAACAGGGACCAGATTTTTAAGCACAGAGGCGCTACCTTGCAAGACTTTTGGAAACATCTAGGTGACATATATGAAGAAGTTATTCACTTGGACAATAGTGAAAGACGTACTTAGGTACCCTAGTCTAGCAGATAATAATTCTTTAAGTCATGTGTACACTAGTGTGCTAGTCTGACCTTCTCAGACATCTCTTGGTGAAGGTCACTGTTTCATGCAATGTAATGAGTTTTAGAACTAAATCCAGTTTCACTTTACTCATGCTCTGATTTTAGAGGTTCTTAGATCAGCCTGGCAGGAGGTCCTGAAGAGAATATTTTTACTTTTCTTCGCCAACTCTCCTCTAGTGGTAGCTGCAGACCAAAGGTGCTGCACAAAACCAGAAATGTACTATTTCCAACTATTTCTTTTGAAGCAGGTTTTCACAATACTGTATTGCTTTGTCAGCTTCAAAGAATAAGGGAATTCTCTGAGTATTAAAGGATGACAGCCAAAAACATCTGCAACAAGTAACAATCCTAGAAGTTGCTTTTCTTTGAAGAACAAACAGAATCAATAGGAATTTAGCACTAAGTGGAAACTTCCAGCAAACAGAGCAAAAAGAGCAAAGAAAGCACAGATTTTCTCTCCAGAAAGGACACTGGGGGAAAAAAAAGAGAAAAAGAAAAACAGAAACAGATCTAAGTCATAGTGATGAGAAATGAGACCTTTTGCTTACAGTGGCTATTACTGGCACTTCTCACCGCACAGGCAGAATGGGAGCAGTTGATCTTTCAAGAACAAGACTTAGCACTGCTGAGATGCATAAGGAAAACACAAGCCTTGCTTTCACATAGTGAAAGTAGAGATATAGCCCACAAGGAGTCCTTGTAGTAACTAATTCAGAAAACACTTTACTGGGATGTGTAAACTGAGTCCTGAAGTGTTCTGGGCGACCTGGAGTGGTTTGGCTCCAGAAACCTGGGCTGAACTTTCTCCCTTAACATTTTTTTTTTTTTGGATACAGATATGATCATAGAATCGTAGAATGATCTGTGTTGGAATGGACCTTTATTAAAAATCATCTAGTTCCAAAACCCCTGCTCCATCCCTCTAATCATCTTGTTGGACCTCCTCTGGACTCATTCCAACAGGTCCATGTCCCTCCTCTGCTGGGGATGCCAGAGCTGGATGCAGCACTGCAGGTGGGGTCTCACCAGAGCAGAGCAGAAGCACAGAATTCCCTCCCTCACCCTGCTGCCCACACTGCTTTGAATGCAGCTTCAGACACAATTGGCTTCCTGGGATGTGAGTGCACATGGCTGGGTCAGGTACAGCCTCATCCCCCAGCATGCCCAAGTCCTTCTAGCCCACACTGCTTTGAATGCAGCTTCAGACACAATTGGCTTCCTGGGATGTGAGTGCACATGGCTGGGTCAGGTACAGCCTCATCCCCCAGCATGCCCAAGTCCTTCTAAGCAGGGCTGCTCTCAATCTGTTCATCCCCAGCCTGTGTTGACAGCAGGGGTTTCCCCCCAGAAGATTCCCATGGGCTCACTTCTTGAGCTTGTCCCAGTTCCTCAGCATGGCATCCTGTCCTTCAGGTGTGTCAGCTGCACAATTCATCTTGGTGTCATCTGCAAACTTGCTGAGGATGCTCTTGATCCTTTTGTCTATGTCATTGATGAAGACATTGAACAACACTGGTCCCAGTATGGACCCCTGAGGGACACCATTCATCACCGATGTCTATCAGGATGCTGAGCTATTAATCACTACCCCCTGGCTGCCACTATCCAACCGNTCCTTCAGGTGTGTCAGCTGCACAATTCATCTTGGTGTCATCTGCAAACTTGCTGAGGATGCTCTTGATCCTTTTGTCTATGTCATTGATGAAGACAT
Organism: Cnemophilus loriae; assembly: GCA_013397755.1. Taxonomy (NCBI): domain Eukaryota; kingdom Metazoa; phylum Chordata; class Aves; order Passeriformes; family Corvidae; genus Cnemophilus; species Cnemophilus loriae. The sequence continues at coordinate 168,871 of VZTF01004192.1, read as the reverse complement.
TGAACAACACTGGTCCCAGTATGGACCCCTGAGGGACACCATTCATCACCGATGTCTATCAGGATGCTGAGCTATTAATCACTACCCCCTGGCTGCCACTATCCAACCGATTCCTTATCCACTGAACAGTACACCCATCAAATCCATCTCTCCAATTTAGAGAGAAGGATGTTGTGAAGACTGTGTCAAAGAGTTTACAGCAGTCCAGATAAATTACATATGTAGCCCTTCCCTTGTCCAGTGATGTAGTTTCTCCAACAAAGGCCACTAAGCTAATCAGGCAGGACCTGCCCTTGGTGCAGCTGTGCTGGCTGTCTTGAATCACCTCCCTGTTCTCCCTCTGCCTTAGCACAGCTTCTAGGAGGATCTGTTCCAGGATCATCCCTGGCACAGAGGGGAGGCTGACAGAGCAGGAATTCCCAGGGTCCTCCTTTCTACCCTGTATAAAGATGGGTACAATGTTTCCCCTTTTCCAGTTCCCTGGGACTTTTCAAATATCATGGAGAGTGTCTTGGCAACCACATCACTGAAACTGCTCAGGACTCTGGAATGTATCTCATCAGGTTCCATGAATTTAGACACCTTCAGGTTACTCAGATGGTCACGAACCTGATCTTTAGTTACAGTGGGAGGGGCTTTGCTCCCTCGGTCCTCGTCCTGTTCTCCATCCACTTGAGAGATGTGAGAAGAGAGGTTGTCGTTGAAGACTAAGGCGAAATGTTGTTGATTACTTCAGTTGTCTCCTCATTTATTGTTACCAGCTTTTCAGCATTGTTTATCATTGTTTACACCTTCTTTGTCTTTCCTTTTCTGGTTAATGTACTTGTAGAAGCCTCACTTTAGCCTTCCTCATCCCATCCATACACAACAATACTGATAAATACCTTTAAAAAAAATCAAAACACCTTAAGTATGTACATTGAAAGGGATTTTTTAAAGGCAAAACGGGAGGGTGTCACATGTGTTTTACTTATTCATATTGCCTTATCTTACTTCCATTTTCTGAAGAGCCAACAGAGATGCCACAACGAAGGCAAACTGTCTTCCTTCCCTTATCTCCTGTTTGAGAACCCCTTCTCTCACTGGTTCTTTCAGTGCTGGCTCAAGGGAGCAGGAGAAGAGCAGAATAAAAAGGACTCAAGAAAGAGTCAACAGATGGCCCTGAAAAGCAGTGGATATGGAAGAAAAATTCCTCAGACTCACAGTAAGGCAGTTTGAGCAAGGTTAGGGAGTGAGGGAACATGACAAGCCAAGACAAAAGAAGCTGCAGCAAGGCGAGAGTAAGCATGTACCCAGCAGTCTTCTGTTTCCCTCCAAACAGAAAGGCTGGGCAGCTATTTCCCCTTCCTTCACCTGTCCCCACCCCTGCTCCTTTCATTCATTTCATGTTTCTCCAATCCATATTTAATGTCCTGGTTCAGTCCTTTCCAACTGTCTCACAAGGGCATTTGGGCTGCTGATGTTAGAATTGCAATGTTTTCTGTTCCTTCTGATGGTTAAGTGCTAGCAGAAATTGATCCTGAAAAGTACAACAAAACAGAATAAACCAAATGAGATTGTTTCACATGGAAAAATATTAAGCTTCAGGAATGGAAATATTTTGTGGCCATGCTGTGGTTTTTAAAAACTTTCCTGTTGAAGACTTTCCCAATCCAAGGTAAATTTTTGAGCACAAGCTTGAGGAACAGCTTTAAGGAGGGAGCGTGACTTTATAAAGCCTTGTCTGTGGTTAGCACATTGAGCACATCTATATCCTGCAAACATGACCTTAGCCCTCTAGTCTTCTCTCTTCCACTTTTTTTCCAGGAAAGTTTCATTATGACTCTGGTTGACATTTCTGAAGAAAGGGAATTGCAGTTCTCTTAATAGTCCTTGATCTGTTTCATCGTCAAGGACGCTTACAAATTCTCATCTGCACATATGAGTTGCCCATCAGATAGGCATGTCATAGTTCACTGTTGTGAGGAAAAGAAAGAGGCCGCTTACGGGGAGTACTGCTCTAATCAGAAGAAAGTGCAGGCATTAGTAGTCCACCAGCTTAGGCTAAAGATAACTGGGAGAAAAACATGGCTAATTCCTCAGTCTCCAGTCCATTCTCACATATTGCTCTGCAATAAAACTAAAGCTTTTGTGCTGATTCCAGACCAGATTGTAGATTGCCTCTTTCCATTTGCCTGACTGCTTACAGTCCCATGTGCTTGCTTAGTGTCAGCTGGAGCTACACTAATCTATGGTGACCTTGCACCTAACCTTGTCCCAAAGCTGTGAAGACAAGGAAAGTTGCAATAGAAGAGTGGCCACCAGTGCTTGATGTAAACTGATTTTGATGGAAACTGTGGAGGTTTTGGAAGGAGGGCTGCATTGAGACACCTTAAGCATTACATACAGGAGTCAATGGTTTTTGTAATTAGGCAGTATCAGTTCCCTTACAGTTTTAAGCATACATGCTGTCTGGCCTATTTAGGAGACACTCCATGCTACATATTTCCATACTCACAGCATTAAGGCTTTGAGAATTGCAGTAGGAAACATCTTATGTTATTGTACATAGAAACAAAAGCCTGAAGTCAGCTCTCTTTGCTCTTGATCCTCAGAAGGACAGATCTGCTGAGGCAACACAAAGGAACTGAACTGTATTTTGAGATGACACGATCTTTAAATATTGAATAATACGTGAGCGCAATGATGTGTGCTGCCATGCCATCACTTATAGACGTCCAGTGTTGTAAACTTTACCTCCCCCGGCCATAGGTTAACTCTTGCCTACCAAAACCCCTCTTTTCCAAAAACAACCACTTTTTTTTTTGTGCAACAGCTGAACAGAATCTGGCTGAGCTCTGTGCCAGAGGGCTGCGAAAAACAAAACGGAGGAAAGGATTCCACTTGAGAGACAAAGCTAAATGCCAGCAGTGTGCAAGTGGACACTATTTCTGGTGCTGTATGTTACTACGTGGTCCATGTAAATGCAATAAATTTATAACCAGAAATATATTTACAAGTATCTAAAATGTAGGCCTGCAAATTCTCTTGGAAACTGTATGGGGTTTGCATGGACAGGCGATTTGGTAACAGGAGGGGTTACAGGGGTAGCTTCTGCGACAAGCTGCCTGAAGCTTCCTCCATGTCCGTCAGAACCAATCCCACTTGGCTTCCAGATGAACATGTCGCTGGCCAAGGCTGGGCCAATCAGAAATGGTGGTAACACCTCTGTGACAACATATTTTAGAAGGAAAATAAAAAGTGATTGGGCAGATGTAATTGCAGCCAGAGAAGAGCCGAGTGAGAACATGTGAAAGGAACAACTCTGCAGACACCAAGGTCAGCAGAGAAGGAGAGGAGATGCTTCAGAGCTGAGATTCCCCTGCAGCCCGTGGTGCAGCCCATGGTGAAGCAGCTGTGCCCCTGCAGCCCATGGAGGATCACAGGGATGCAGAGATCCACCTGCAGCCTGTGGAGGAGCCCCACACCAGAGCAGGTGGATGCCTGAGAGGAGGCTGTGACCCCGTGGGATGCCTGTGCTGGAGCAGGCTCCTGGAAAGGACCTGCAGACCTGGGGAGAGAAGAGCCCACACTGGAGCAGATTTCCTGGTAGGACTTGTGAGCTCATGGGGGTCCCACGCTGGAGCAGCCTGTCCTTGAAGGTCTGTACGCCGTGGAAGAGTGACCCACGTTGGAGCAGTTCGTGGAGGACTGTTACCCGTGGGATGGATTCACACTGGAGAAGTTCATGGAGAACTGTCTCCCATGGGAGGGACCACACACAGGAGCAGGGGAAGGACTCCCCTTCCTGAGCAGTGGGAGTAACAACATGTGATGAACTGACCATAATCCCCATTCCCTGTCTCCATGTGCTGCTGGGGGAAGAGGGTTGAGCTGGGAAGGAGGGAGGGGTGTGGAGAAGGTGTTTTTAAGGTCTGTTTTCACTTTGGCTTATTATCCTGCTCTGATTTTGTTAGGAAAAAATGCAATTAATATCCCCAAGCTGAGTCTGCTTTGTCCATGACAGTACTTGGTGAGTGATCTCTCTCTGTCCTTATCTCAACTCATGAACTTTTCCCTATATTTTATCTCTCCTGTCCAGATGTGGACGAGAGTGATAGAGAGGGTTTGGTGGATCCCGTGTTAAGGAACACTGTGCTCAACTACAAATCTTAACTTAAAGGTGGGTTTTGGGTGCCCACTTGCAAGCTCTGTGCTCATATCTCTTCTGGGAGATTTAAATGCCGGTTTAAAAGCCTGTTGTGGACCAAAGTTTCAGCAGCATTGCTCTCCAGCTGTAGCTTAAGTCGATAGGTTCAGTAGGACAGTAATATTTTGGAAAGCATATGTTCTGTAAGAACACCTGTCTGCAAGATATACCACAACTCTGCTTTCTTACATGAACTGATGTCCACAACATGCACACATGGTCTTTTTAAATGGCAATAGGCTTACTTCTCCCTTATTTTTATGACTAAGTACCTTACAACACGCAGAAATAATTAAAAAGACCAAAACTGAAGGAACAATTACAAAATGCACAAAGTGGCTACAAGCGGCAGGATATCAGTTTGAAAGTTTGCAGTGAAAGTACAAAAGAAGCTCTTCTGAGCCCCAGCTGCAGCCACACAGTGACCCTACTTGCTGCCAAAAATGTCATAGGTGTATAGCACACCAACAGATGAGTAAATGTGAGCAGATAGAGAGGGAGGGAAATGGTGTGAATGGTAAGCTGTGTGTCCACAGTACATTTACTCAAATACGTTTTCATTCGCATCTTACACATTCAGCTAATGAACTTACATAAGCTGTATTTTGAGAGATCTAATTAGGAAAGCATTTATTACTAAATTACTATATGAGGGACTACGAATGGGAAGAAGGGAACATGATACCAAGGAGCTGATCTGAAGCAGATTTGAGGAATTTCTCTGTATGTGCAAAGGTAGTAATGCAGTAGAGTAAAAAGGCACTGCAGTCAAATATACTCTTGTCTTTTAAATGGCTCAACTTGGCATTGCCCTTTAGCTTAAGCTAAAGTTTCTGTGACCCATTAAGCAAATGCACTAAAAACAAGGGTTCTCTGCAGAGGCAGATTTAGGTTGCAAAGTGGAACTTTGCATAAAACCTCAGCTACAGTGAAATATGCATCATAAAACCCTATGATGACAGGAGGTTCTTTAGGTACACACCTTCAGCCAGTAGCTATAATTTTTCCATCATGCAGAAAGTCCTCCCCTAACACCACACACACACAAACACATGCACCCTCCACTCTCTCCCAACACTTCAGGCTCTGCACACAAAATTACAACCACTCTTAAAAAGATCAGGGTTTTGCTGCACGTTGTTGAATGGGTATTCCTCATCTGTTCAGAAGACCTACCAGATTGTCATAAACAATGCGACTGTGCCAGCCAGATGAAGACTGCTCTCAGAGGGTATTTTTAGATCCCATACAATACTTTTGATCCGTCAGACCCTCAGTTTCCTCCTCTCCCAAAAAAGCTTTTCTTTTTGGGCCATATGTTAGGAGATGTCTCAAGCTGCATCTTTCCTCCACAATGTCAAGTGATGACAGGTGAATTGTCACCCTAAGTGCTGTGTTGTATCAAAGGAGCAATTCCAAAGCTGCACTCCAAATGGCTACAGAGGAAGGACCCTGGTGCTAACTAAAACCGGTATTTAGGAAAAGTAAACACTATCTAACCTTTCTCTCTGTCATCTGCCAAAACATTCATTACTTGCTTCATTAATTTTGCTTGTTAGGGCCCTCACTGTTGAGCTATTGTTGTCCAGTGGTCTAATTATGGTTACTATATATATATATATATGCAAGTCACTTCTTTTGCTAAACAGACTGGGTTGGTTTTGTTTGTTTGGTTGCTTGGCTGGTTTTTGAGTTACACATCACACAAGCCATTGTGTTTTGGACATTTTTCTTTATTGTCTGTGAAGACAAAGCTCTGTTGAATGCAGGTTTTAACATCTTCTAACCCTTTCTTAATCTTCTGAGGTGAAATCTTAATTACTACAGCTTACCTTTCAATTTCCCAGTGTACACACACTAATTATTTACAGCTCAACATCACTATCTCCATAGTATTTATATTCTTCTGAATTAAAAAAAAAACATTATTAAAGAACAGACTCTCAGATAGAATAAATGAACCTAGCTTCACTCTCTTCTGTGTATTGACATCAATTCCACCAGCAGGAATCCAGCATTCAAATGGTAAAAAATGTCACTCTTCCCTTTCCCCATTATATTCTGAAAAAGAACAAATAAATCATTCTGCAACTGTAAGAGTATCATCACAAAGACACTTATAAGACTCATGCTTACAAAACCTTTCCTTTCATTCTGCAAAAAACTCACAGTCTAGTCATTATTTATTATTATTATTTTTTAAGTAAGAAAGACAAGTTATGCAAAAGTTCATAAAAAATCACCAAAACAAAAGAGCAACAGCAACATCACTGGTGCAATAGAATAAGCGGATTTGAACTTTCATTAAAGCCTGGAGGAAAGTTTTGTATTGAATTCATTCTTTAAAAAAAGCAAAACAAAAAAAAAAAAAGGAAAAGAAAAAGAGGGGGGTGAACAAGAAGAAAGGAAGACTGAACAAGTGAGAGTTTTGTTGATGGTGGTAGTTTAATGACTTCCCTTTTCGGTGCTCTTTGACTGCTTTCCAGCCGCTCCCCTCCTGGGCCCATTTCTGTGGCACACTGGGCTTGGCTGGGTGCCAGGGTGACAATCAATGTCTAAGCAGCCTCTTCGGCCAGAGATTATTACTTGGGTCCCTTTGTTTTATTAGTGAGGAGGTAGGGGGCCACAGGGGTGATTTCTAAACTGAAACAGGATGTCCCGCTGATGTCCCAGGCTGTGAAAGTCTCCATTTCACTGGCTGTACCGGTGATGCAAGATGGCTTAAGTTAATCCAGGGAGACTAGGCTGCAGATTTCTTCTTTAGCTTTTTTCCTTTAAGGCACAAAAACCTCAGAGGGATGCCGCCTTAACAGACAGCTCTAGGGAGGCTGTTCCTCAGGATAATAAGCCAGCTAGAAACTATCATGTTAAAACCTGTATCTGAATATGCCTATTATACACAGACAGAGCTTTCCAAACTAACTGTGATCCAGTCTCCCAGACAATTATACAAAATACTTCAAGGAAATAAGTGATTGTGCAGATATGCAAAATTACACACAAATGGGTATTAGTCAAATAGTTCTCAAAATCAGGCTTTTAGTTTTCTAATGCCTTGTGTAGCAAATGAAATTGCAGCAGGTTAAAAATCAGAAAATAGTAAATTCATCAGAATTTAGTTCAGCATCTATTGCTTTTGAACAATAAAATCTCAAAAAATGGTATGGTTTTTATGCATGAACAACGTTTACTGAGTATATTTGTATTGTCCACGTTTTTTATTAAAGAAAATAAGAACAGAGCCATGCATTAGAAAATGTTCTAAATACAACATTGTTAAGCTCTTACACAGAAAGCCTTCTCTAATAAATAAGTAAAGGTTTTTTCTGTATATACTGCTGGTATAAAAAAATCTGATTCACACTACAGTTATTTTTGGCTGGTTTAGCTAAAATATGCCACCTCTCCTTATCACGAAAAGAGTTTCTTTGCTGTTGTCATTAATTATCTGTAAACATAGTGTCATATTTTACAGGTCACTTCTATTTACTGAGCTACATTATTATATGGGTACTAAAAGCTGACAAAATTTAGAATATTCAGCCTTCACGGTTTTCCAGCCATTCCTCAGTCCCTCACCAGAAGAGAGCAGCACACTAGACAGAACTTCAACCACTTGCACAAAATTAGTCTCACTGGGTCCATAGCAAAACTGGTGTTGAGCAACAGGCTTCCTCAGACCCAAATCAGCAGCTGATTGGCCCTGCCCTGAACTATTCTGGATATGTACCATGACAGTGGTATTTGGTTTCCTACATAGCCCAATGGATTTCAAACTGTTTGCTACTGGGAAAAGGAAAATGAATGCACAATTTATGTCCATACTTTGTGGATACGAAATGCAGTAACATGGATGAATGTAGAATTACCGGAAGAAAACAAAACAACAACAACAACAACAAAAAAGACAGGGAAACAATGACCCCTCTACCCTTACATCCTTAATACCTTAAAAAGCAAAAATTAGAATAAAAGAGAAGGTTCATCAGCCCAGAGAGGCTTAATGGGCAGACAGGCTTTGGCCAGTTCTGAAGCACACTACAAAACAAAGTATGCAGATCTTAATTTCTTGCTTGAAACCTTGGGTGCTGCTTGCAGGCAATAGAAGATTAGGTATTTCCGATGCTGACACCTGGGGAAAAGCTGTATTTCACAGCTGTATTTAACAGCCACAGCTAGGTGCCTGGGCAGGAACAGCGAATTCACAGAAAAAGAGGCTTCTATCAGCCCTGAGTTTCTTCCATCCCCAGAACAGACTCACTGCAGTTTAAAGACACTTGTCTCTCCTTGTGATTCTCACTGTCCTGGATCTTCCTGCTTCAGCACTAACACAGCTGGAAATGCTTTAACAGGAATAATGTTTTACCAAATATATAGCTACTGCCGTTGTCATGGAGACCTTGTAAAACTGGAATGGAGAGAGGAAAGCAGCATTATCAGTACAAGCGATGTGAGATGTTACCCAAGAGGCAGTGCCTGTATTACAGTGTAAATTGCCCTTAGTCCAGTCATGCTGCTGTCTGTAATCCAGGCCAGCTTCCAAGACAACTAAACATCATGTAATAAGTATCTCACACTGAACACTTTGGTGAAGAAGAGAAAAGCAAAACAGCATCAACATGAAAATCTACATGTTTGAATCATTCTGAGATTTCCTTATCGCTAGACAAAGAGAATCTGTACCTGCCAGGCAGATGCTTCAGGAACTACTTACAGTTGGATTTCCCACCAGGAAGAGCCAAGAATGAGCCAGCTTCCATCTTTCTTCTGGTTTCTTTGCTGTTTTATTTCCATACACCATCAGTTATGCTTTTCTGACTTTCATATTTATTTTTATTTTAAAAAGAGCACTAGAGTCATTAGATGCAATGGCTATAGTCAAATAAATAACTTGGAAACGTACATATATTACCTTTTCCACTTGGGAAGTAATGAAGATTTAAGGCAACACAGAAGACAGACACTTTCATTTCACAGTCAGGGTGAAATATCATGTGTGCACATGTGTATGCTCACACTATGATTGCTGAGGATGAAACCATTCCTGAGGAAGGAAGAATGAAAGATGTCAAAATCGCTCAAGAGACAGACACACAGCTGGATGTTGCAAACATATTTCACCTTCACTGCCATGCAATACATCTGCTATTTATTTCCAGATATCAAATAGTATAACAGATCAACATTTTTTGCTTTTATTAGTGTATAAATATGGTGATAACCACCCCTCTGAGCTGTGTCTACGCTCAGAGCTGGAAAGGAAACTTCTATGTGTCCATCAGTCCCCATTCAGCATTGTTCCCTATATCCCTCTAGGACTGCACCATTTCAATCACTAGTGATCCTATCAGCATTGCAAAAGATCATTACCATCCCTCCTCTTCTTTAGAGACTTATTTTTCACTTCAAGAGTAACACATATGCTCGTATGAGCACAGATGCTTATATGAGCATGAATTTTAATGGCTGTGTGAAACTGCATGCACAAAGTACCTGAGTGAGAGCGCACAGACAATTCACACTGAACGAATGCAGTACGGATTATTCCTTTCCTTACAATCAACTTGTTTAAAGAATTATTTCAATTCCTAGATCCCAACAGCTAATGACAGAGAACTCCGCTGCATAACGGAATTTCTTTTGCATTACTTTGTGATTATACACACCAGAACAAATTATGATCTATAGGTGCACAGAAGATTGTTCTGGCTATTAAAAAGGGAGCAAAAGTTACTGTGCACTTTAACTTACTAAAGAAAATTTTGTGGGAGTAATTGGGCTCAAAAGTAGATGGCTTAGTTATGTGTTATGATATACTCTTAGGGTTTTTTTTAACTCACTGTGACTCTGGCATGTCAGAATTTTTTACCATAAACTGTATGCATATATTTCTGTATGCCTGAAGATAACTTAAAGTACATTTTTGCTGTCTAGGGCAAGATTCAGAGACATACAGAGTAGAGGTTATTCATGATCTCTGATTTCATCGCTGATCAAACCTAGCCATGCCAGCAAGTCATTTGTAAGGATCTCCCCAGCTGTTCAGACTACTTTCTCTCTTGAATTTGAGAAAGCCTCTGGCAAGCTCCTTGTTCAGCTAGCCTATGCTTTTTATTTAAGCCCATGGTCCACTGAGACAGTAGAACCAAACCACAGTAAATGTTCAGAGCTCCGAGCTCAGTTTTAAATAAAAGCTGATTCTGAAGATGATGCAGAACTTGTGTGCAGTGAAAGCAGTGGGGATTAGTTCTCCACCTCGAGTCCTGTCACAATGTCCCAGCTTACTGGTCCCTGCCCCCACTTTATTACAATGTCAGACAGCTGCAGCAACAACATATTACAGCCAACAGCTTTCATGCCACTGCTAGTTCTTCATGGCTTTGTAGTAGCCTTTACAGGCAACATTCACTCTGTGTGTGTGATGAGAGGAAGGGGAAAAGTGAAAACAAAATGTGAAGTGTTATCTTTTTTCTTTCAGGATCGGAAAGATCAGACAAGGCAGCACTCAGCTTGCAAAGACATCAGTGCAAAGAGCTGTGTTTGAAAAAAGTACTCTCACATCACAGGGTGTAAGGAATGCTGCTCAGGGTGGTTTTCCAAAGGCTGGAACAATCACTTTTAAATTGTCACTTACCTGTTCCCCCACCAGAGAGCAGGGAGTCCACAGCGTCTGAACCAGCTATTCTTCCCCCAGGCTCCCTAATATAAAAGCTAACTGCACACTGAGGGTGACAATGCCTGCTCATGTGGGGTGGTTGTCATGTTGGCTTTCTTTTTTCTTTTTGATTCATACTCAGCGCTCCTAATTTTCCAGTGATGGAGCAGAACTCCTGGCTACCTGTTCTGTAGGCAACCGCAGGATGTCTTCCACCAAGCAGTCACTGTGCTGTGCTGTAAAATGATGTTGGAAACACAAATGCTGCTTTGAATATTTAATATCACTGAAAATACAGTGCAGAGTATTGGTCTGCTAAGGGCGTAGAGAAGTCACAATCAAATTATCTTTTATTTTCTAGACAAAATGCAGTGAAAACTAAGCAAGCACTCAAATATTCAGTAGTTCACAGTGATCATAAGAACGTTTTTCTTCTTCTATAAACATTCTTTCCTATTGTTAATATTTCTGCTTGCTTTCTTAGTTCATAAAATCATAGAACCACAGAATATGCTGAGTTGGACGGGACTCACTAGCATTATCAAAGTCCAACTCTTGGTCCTGCACAGATTCACCCAAGGGTCACACACCATGCACCTGAGAGCACTGTCCAAACACTTCATGAACTCTGTCAGGCTGGTGCTGTGACCACTTCCCTGGGGAACTGTTCCAGTGCCCCCCCACTCTCTGGAGGGAGAACCTTTGCCTGATATCCAACCTAAACCTCCCTGACAGAACTTCAGGTGCTTCCCTCAGGTCCAGTCACTGGTCACCACAGAAAAGGATTTAGTGTCTGCTCCTTCTCTTCCCCTCAAGAGGAAGTTGTAACTGCAATGAGGCCTCCCCTCAGTCTCCTCCAGGCTGAACAGACTAAGTGACCTCAGCCACTCCTCATATGGCTTCCCTTCACAGTTCTTCACCATCCTCATGGCCCTCCTTTGGATGCTGTCTGATAGTTTACTACNCCTAAACCTCCCTGACAGAACTTCAGGTGCTTCCCTCAGGTCCAGTCACTGGTCACCACAGAAAAGGATTTAGTGTCTGCTCCTTCTCTTCCCCTCAAGAGGAAGTTGTAACTGCAATGAGGCCTCCCCTCAGTCTCCTCCAGGCTGAACAGACTAAGTGACCTCAGCCACTCCTCATATGGCTTCCCTTCACAGTTCTTCACCATCCTCATGGCCCTCCTTTGGATGCTGTCTGATAGTTTACTACCTTTTTTGTATTGCAGTGCCCAAAACTGCCCCCAGCATTGGAGGTGAGGCCACCCCAGCTCAGAGCAGAGCAGGACAATCCCCTCCCTTGCCCGGCTGGCCATGCTGTGCCTGATGCGCCCCAGGACAGGGTTGGCCCTCCTGGCTGCCAGGGCACTGCTGACTCATGTTCAACTTGCCACTGACCAGGATCTCCAGGTCCCTTTCCACAGGGCTGCTTTGCAGCATCTTGTTCCCCAGTCTGTCCATACATCTGGGGTTGCCCCATCCCAGCTGGTAATATCCCAATCATCTGCAATTGAAATGCTGAGACTATCATTTTTTTCCTGTTTTTTTGGTTTTGGGGTTTTTTTAGGGTTTTTGTTTGGTTTGTCAGAGTTTTTTGTTTGTTTGTTTTTATGTTAGACATGTCTCTGATTTCCCAGCAATATTATCTCAGACATGCTGTTTGAGAAATCTTAGAAAGTGCCTTTTAAAGCATTATTCTTACATGCTTCACAGTGCGTTTCCATTATATTCATTGATATATGGGTTGCATTTACCTAATTCCACGTATTGGTACTGTGTGTGAGACTGGCACAATGTGGGGGCTCTGCCTTTGCCACATGCAACTGCAGCAAGTCCGCTGTGAGGTAGAACACTAGTGGCTGCAGATGAACAGAAAGGAACCCATATATTGTCAAAGACTCAAAATCAAAATCTTTCAAGCATTCAGTGGCTGAATACAAAATTGGTACTTCAGGACAATACTCTGTGATACATAAAAAGATGGAGACAGAGAAAAGGAGTATTTGCCAGGACAATGAGTTTCTCTGTTTGAGACAATGAAAAAGGAGAGGAGAATAACAAGCCTCTGTAGCTATTTTAAATGCAAAACACTCGAGGTCAGTGTTTCCAGGGTCTGTGGGTTTTGGATTTTGTTTTTAGGTTTGGTTTTGTTTTGTTTTTTTCTTTTATATGGTGACTCTCCTTCATTTCTTTGGTTTTGAGAAGTAGTAAAGATGGCACTGAAAAAGTCTTGGTCATGAAATGTGTATTCTGGTTCCTTTTCTGCCACTGACCTTCCACATGACCTGAAGCAAAGAATTCTAAATCTGCTTTTTCCTGTACTCTAGATAGCTGATTGCCAGTCTACTTTCACAGATAATAATGAACATTAGGGATTTCTCCAAAGGTTTGAAGATGTTCCTCTGTAATGCAGTAAAGACCAGTACTATGAAGACTAAGTCACATTTAGCCTTCCATGAGGTGGCTGTCTCAGTGGATGAGGGACGTCAGTACAACTTGTTCATTCTTGACTTTAGCAACACTTTTGACACAGTCTCTTATAACTGTTGAAGGTGAAGTCAGATAACTGGACAGTGAGACATGATGAAAACTGGCTTAACTGCCAGGCTTGGAGAGTTGTGCTCAGTAGCATAAAGTCCGGTTGCAGGTCAGTCAGCAGCAATGTGCCCCATGGGTGGATCCTAGGGCCAGTATTGTTTCATTCCTTCATGAGTGTCCAGAAAGACTGGACAGAGTTTGTAGGTGACACAAAACTGGAAGGGGTGGTTGCTAGACCAGCTGGGTAGATCAGCCATTCAGAGGTACTTGGACAAGCTGGAGAAATGGGCTGACTGAAATCTCATGAAGACTGACACAAGGAAATGTCAAGCCCTGAACCCAGAGAGAAGTTAGCCCATGTGCCAGCACATGCCTGGATGCTGACTGTCTGGAAAGCAGCTTTTCAGAGGAAGTCCTGAAGAGTTCTTGTGGACAGCATCCGGCTACGACTCAGCAATGTGCTCTTGCAGCAAAGAAGGCCAACAGCTTCCTGTGCTCCATTAGGGAAGTGCCAGGAGGTGGGGGGAAGTGATCCTTACTCTGTGCTCAGCACTTCTGAGACACATCTTTGTGCTGGACAAGCTCTGCTTTCCACACTAGAAGGGTGGCGTGGACATAATGGGGAAAGCACAGTAAAGGCCAGGAAAATGAAGGAACCAGATCATCTCTTATACAAAGAGAGAAAGAGAGAGAGCTGTGGCTATAAAGTGTGGGGAAGAGCAAGCTGAGATGCATGTGTGTAAGTATCTGATAGAAAGGTGTAAAGAAGACAGAGAGAGACTTCTCAGTGATGCCCACTTAAAGACCACCAGAAAATGGACACAAACTGAATTTCAGGGAATGCTACCCAAACACCAGAAAATCCTTTGTTGTGATGAGGTTGGTCATGCACTGGACTAGGGTGCCCAGTGAGACTGTGAAGTCTCCACCCTTGGAAATTCTAAAACCCTGTCTGGACTATGACCCAAGCAATCTGCAGAGGTTAAGCCTGCTCTGAGAAAGGTATGATGGTCTAGATATGTTCAGAGATCCCTTCCATCTTCAACTGTTCTGTATGTATTGGGATTAGCCTTGCAAGCTAGTGGCAGAGATATCCCCTGATGGTTAGTTAGCAGCAATTTTTCACAAAATTTCTAACAAAACTTACAGAAGCAAAAAATCTTTGTTGTTGTTTTTGTTGGAATAGCTATTCTGGTCTGTGGTTTGGTGGTTGGCATTCTTCCCCAGGTGATTTAAAATGGACAAAAAAGTTCTTTTCATCAACAATGAAACAAAAAGAAATTGCTAAACTTCAATTCAATTACATTCTTTCAATCACAGATCTGCTCATATCATGACCAGGTCTCTTTGTTCACCAGTTGCTGCTTCCTGAGCCTGACTCATCTGCCTGACCACAGCCCTGCCACCTTCAGCCTCCAAGGACATGGGATGATTCTGCTCCTCAGTCAGGAAAATGCATGTTTTCTCTGCTACATAGACTTTGCATGATATAGCCCTGCTTCTGACACAGTGAAAAGAGATTACACTGAAAGGATTGTTACTGAGGGTTCAGGTACACCAGCAGCATTAAAATAGGTCTGTAATCGCTTCCAGTATATTTTTCGGCATCATTTCAGAAAACAGTAGCAAATTTAATGGCTCCTCAAGACAAATCTGTCTCAGCATGCCCATTACTGAGAGGTGGTGGCTGAAGAGAAATATCCCATATGGACTGCAAACAGTCATCTTCCTTTTCCAGTTGGAAAAATACTTAGAAATCCACATAGTGACATAAAGGGATTTCCATCTGTGGCTTGCTTCTTAAACTACACTGTGTCAATAGGATCTCATGGAAGAGATGAAAAACAGTCATGAGCTGAGATACTACATTTTCTTTCTTTGTGTTCTCTGGCCTAATCAGTCAAAATTTAGAGATAGCAATGTTGCACTGAACTATGGTCAATTTCAGTCATGCCTGTGAGAGAAGCTTTAAATTCACCCTGAGAGAAGAAATGGTACCCTGTTTCTATATGGATTTTTTTATTCATTGGTATTATATACATGGTGTTGTGTTTGGCATAACTACAAAAAAATAAAACATTCCACATTGCAATTGCCATATTTTTAAGAACATATGTCTATTTTTCCCTGCTTTATGCAGTGAATAAAAAGATAATATAATGCATTATCGTTCATCTTCTTATAGAGCAGAAACTTGGGCTACAGCAACCAGGCTTTCCAGCCCTGTTGCATTTGTAGCTCAGGGTAGCTCCATACAGAAATAAAAGGCAGAGATAAATTTCTTGGGACTTTTGACAGTGACACAGGATAAGACTAATTTCTAACATGCAAAATTTAAGAATTTAAAACTGGTATCAACACTTTGACGGGCCCAATTTAAAAACAAGCACAATAAATGTAATTTCATCTACATAACATCCAAGCATACCCATCTGCTGCTGAGACACACAGCTGTTTCTTTTACTTAAGTAATGTTTCTTGTCAGTTATTTTGAAGAGCGGGCTTAGAATATATTTTACGCTTCACTTTGTTCTGATCATAGCAAAGGTTTAGCCCAAAAGGCACCTGAATTTTTACAACAGTTTGCACATATTTGCATATGCTTCAACACTGTTCCAGAGGAGAGAAGAGGCAAGAGCAACTTACCATTCCCAAGACAAAATGAAGACCCAGGTTCTCAAGGCTGTCATAACATTTTCTACTGAGATTTACCATGGCTTTTCCATAGATTAAGGAAATAGTACGTAACATAAAGGTCAAGACATCTTCTCCCCACATGAGGAGGCTGGACTGCAAAAACACTGACAACAAAGCAGAAGTAAATTCATTATCTAAATTAACAGATGTGATGTATAAAATTTTTTACATTTATTAGCTTACAATGTGAAGACAAGCATGTTATCAGGATTCCTTTTTCAAAAGCAAAACACTGCTGGCTAACAGTTTTAAAATGTTTAGTGTTTAAATAAGGAATCCAGGCATTTCGCTGTCCACTCCGCATGAATATTCTACCATGAGAGCTGCAGTTGTTTCAGATTTCCTACTTACACCAAGTGGAATTGATGCCAGACAGCAGGTTTGCTTGTACAGCTGAGCTAAGTTTACAGCCCCTCTCACTTTTATGGACCCAGAGAGCTGACTGGCTCGCATGCTTCATCCACTTGAAATACAATCAGGGCACAGCATGGAGAGGAAAACTGTTGCTGAAGTCAGAAATTATTAGATTTTCATCAGTTTGTTTCCGTAAAGCAAATGTAGTGTTCCCAGTGTCCCCAGTGTTTTCAATGTCAGCTCTTCAAAACTTACATTCAGTTAATCATGCTTATTATGCACAAGGTCACGAATGTTACTGTTACTGAGCGTAATGCTTATAGCTAGGTAGCTAAAGTTAATGCAAAGTCTTTACTAAACTGCTGAATTTCTGCATCTCCTGTTAATACAGTAACTACAGGATGTAAATAATGGAAAAGTAATTCTATCTTTAATCATATGCATAGTTTTTAAGAAAGACTTGTAGTATAGGAAAAAGCTTATCAAATGTAAATGAACTGTCAGGACCTTCAACATGAGTCCTGAGGAGTGTTTCAGACATCATAAGTTCAAGTACGATCTCTTTGATTTTTCATCTTATTTTAAGACATAAACACCAATTGTCATCAGCTTTTCATGAAGTAACAAAGAAAACAAAGGCCATACTTCTTTTTTTGTTTAATAATAATAATATTTATATGTTTTGAACGGTAATGTCCTTACTTTACAGGCTACCCCTAGAAATTCTTCATTGAAAAATATCTACCTCTAAAAACAGCAATTATATCAAAAGATATTATAAAAAATTTGCTAGTTATTAAATCCCAATTTGAACACAGTAGGCCAGTATAGATGTTCTGTAGTGTAATATTTTCTTCACTGAAGTTCCATTGAAATCCAAGAAGTCCTGTGGAAGCTGTAGGAAAATCGTAACTGGCATATCCAGTATGAGAAGGAGATATCCCAAACCAGAACTCTGGTAGCTTGCGGACAGAGTGGTAGCAAGAAGTCTCACAAGGCTGGATGCGGCTCATGAGCAAGTTGTACTAATTCTACCCATGTCTTTCTCAGATGCATACTATCACCAGTTGTTAGGCAATTTAACCAGTCTGGTCTGCCAGTTTCAAAATGCCTTACCAATGTCTCCCCTTTCCCACGCCACAGGAGATGTCTGAATAAATGCTAGTAAGAATTTCAATCTTTTGCCATTGTCTGGGTACCAGCCACATTAGTGTGCTTTGACTTTGAGGTCATCACATCCAGCATTTGAATGTCACATAGTCTGGGATAGAGGATTTCAGCAGCTGAACAGTGCATAGCTCCACAGAAAAGCAGAGCATATCATTTCCCTTTAAAGTATGACAGGAAATTGTATAGGCAGAACACAGATTATCTAAAAGTGGTGCTTAACAGAAAGATCCAAATGCAGCCTTCAGTCATGACAGATGTTCATGACCAGGATTCACTGCATATCTCAGCAATGGGAAAAATGTGTTTACAGAGACTGTATACGATGAGAAACCAAGAAGTAAATAAAGCGGCATTTGATTTTGGTCTGTAGCTGAACTAAGATATTTGGTCCATTCTAAGGATTATTGCTGCATGGTAAGTTCCAGATGCAAGGGAGGATGTTGAATATACTGCTGGATCATATTCTCGAGGTATTAGAGGTAAAGGTTTTGATTTGGAGGATGCATGAGGACTAGGTGTGCAGCAGAACCTGACCAAGG
This sequence comes from Cnemophilus loriae, assembly GCA_013397755.1. Lineage (NCBI taxonomy): Eukaryota > Metazoa > Chordata > Aves > Passeriformes > Corvidae > Cnemophilus > Cnemophilus loriae. Next base: position 150,730 of record VZTF01004192.1, on the reverse strand, counting down.
GAAGACTTGCAGAACCTCCTGCAAGAAAGAGATGCTATCCAACATCAGTAAAGGTAAAAAACACTGCAGAGTGAAGACAGTGCATGCTGGACTTGAATACAGACCTTTAGAATATGTCTAGAGATACCCATTCTGAATTGCCATGTGGAAAAGCATAGGTTTGCAGATGATTTTTGCAGGAAAATATGTTCAAAGATAACTGAAGTTATGGTTTCTCATCTAGTTTGTCCATTTCCTCACGTCATTGGATGGTATCTGACACATTCTTTCCATGGCAGCAGCACCATGTACTACCAGTCCTATTAAAGGTGTATGGACAAAAATTCACGCAGTACAATGTATTTTGCAGGTTACTGCTGTCTTGTAACTGTGCTAAAGGAAGTACTGCATTTAAGAAAATAACATGGAGTGCACTCATTTGTATGTTAATATGTTCGTACATTTTCAGCCAACAGAGCCTGCACCTCAGCAGGGCACAAATGTCAATGACATAAATTCATGAGTGTCCTGGGGTGACTGTATGGTCCGATATCCCAATCATCTATGCTGTTCTTTTGCCCACAGATGGGTTCTATGCCTAAAAACTACATCCAGGAGCAAGGGAAGGAGAACCAAACCAGGACAACAAGTTACTTTCAAAAAAGGTAAGTTTTCAGAAAAAAAAAACCTGCAAGAACTAAATTCACAAGGTTTTAGAAATAATCAAAGGCATTTCTGAAAATTACCAGGTTTAGCACTTGTATTTATTTCATCAATAAGCTTGTGCTAGTGTTTAAAACAGGTTGTATTTATATAAGCTAGGAAAGTATTCACAAGGTCATATCATTTCACTGTGCCATATCTGTATTTTGTAAACTTCATTGCATACTATTGCTTCTTATTTTCATCTTCTAAAACAGATCAACGCAAAACAAGAAGTAGAAAGATAGGTCATTGCTTTGCCAGGCAGACAAAGTTTTGTGTTCTCTTTAGATTCAGTTCAGGATTAAATGGATAAAATTTTCATCTCCATTCACCAAGGGATCAGACCTTTGTTTTAATAGCTCCTCCTGGTTCTACAAAATGGTTGACAAACCATTAAGCCAGCATCCCAGACCTCTGCTGAAGATAGGGCACTAATTAAAACACAGAGAGTCATTTCTAGATATCACATGCTGTTGCCATGTTGAAGAAATTAGAGAATCACACAGAATGAATTAGGTTGAAAAAAAGCTCTGAGATCACCGAGTCCAACCTGTGACTGAACACCACCATGTCAGCTAGACCATGGCACTGAGTGCCACTTCCAGTCTTTCCTTAAACACCCCCAGGGACAACGACTCCGCCACCTCCCTGGGCAGCCAATTCTAAGGTCTAATCACCCTTTCTGTGAAGACATTCATCCTAATGTCCAACCTAAACCCCTCCTGGCATAGCTTAAGACTGTGTCCACTTGTCCAAAATAAATGTAAAATAGGAATTATTTTAAACCTGTGAAATATGTCTACCTGTGCTACAGCCACAAATAATTATTTAGGAAGCTATATGCAAAGTAGCTTTCTACATACAGAATATAAAAAAAATAGAAATTTTTAACAATGACACAAGGCTCTGTCCAAACATTTGAAATTCATATCCTCAAACAAAAGAAAATTATTTGTTAAAACGGGCTTTAGATGCTTTAAGGACAGGGCATCATTATCATCTTTGCATTGCAGATCAAAGACTGAAAAAATGTGGTTTAAGATACATTTTTTAAACCAGAGTTTGGGTACAATGCCTGCAAAGTACTTAGGATAATATCACAATAGAAACAGTATTCATTTCTATTTATTCCTTTAGAAAAACAAAGAAACTTCAAAAAATGGGTTTTATGATAGCAGGAAAAAAAATCCCAAAAACCAAAAAGCTGAAAGAATACTTCTTTTCAGTTCCAAACTTTGATCTACATGTTGATTATTGCTTGATAATAACATCTGCTTGGCCTGCTGAATCCCCACTTTAGGCTTACCACAAGGTAGCACCTCAGTGAATCACTGTCTTAAGTGAAAAGGTAAACATTCTTTCAAGACTATTTTTAAAGCATTTACAATAACAGGCTACCGACTACTAACCTTGATTTACTGCATTCTATTCCCTAGAATGAAATTATAAACCATTCAGACTGTTTCCGCATTTCAGTTAACATTTATGGGTATTTTATTTGCAAATAGAAGTCTGTCAGGGAACTCCTTGTTGTCAGTGCTACCTGTCTACATGATCTTTGGTGTGCTGCTTTTACAGATCCATTGGCTATGTAAAGCTCGATTTTCAGAAATCCTGAAAATTTACTACATCAACAAAAATCAAGTAATCTAAATTAAGGAATAATATTGAAAGATATTCTTCTAGCACTATGTTACACCTTATACAGTGGCTTGTACCTATTTAAAACTGAGGTAATGAAACCCAACCCTGGAGCGGAACAGTACTTTGTACCCCACCCAAAAGTGGTGGAAAGCCATGAAAATGCTGTAACTTGTTTCTCTGAGCTTACAGACAAATGCTTTGAGCCCGTTATTTATAGCAGAACTACCAAAATCATTCACAGGGGGTTTATTTATCACATAATTCTATGCTGCTCTGGTGATCACTTTCGTGGTGTTTCTAGGTGGGATTTTCACAGGGTTTTGAATTTTTTTTGTGGGCTAGAGGTGGTAATCGCCAAGCAATTGTCTAACTATCTTGCATGCTTCTCAGTGTGCACAAGGCATAGTAGATTTAGATCATAGCCACTAACACTAGAAACATTTGCTTTTGACTCTGAAACAAGAACTGCTTCTGAATTCGTGGGATTTAAAATTCAAGACCCACAATTCACATATATTTGTTTCAATCGCTCCTTGACTGTTTTACTACCAAAAAAAGTGACATTTTGAAAAGGCAAATCAACTGTACATTCCTTTGGGAAAAAAACCAAACTGTGCAGATGTCTCCAGTCTTCTCCTCCATTTTCATAAAATATGAGGTGGCTGAGAACAAGACAAGGGGAATTTAAGATCTGAGTACTCTTTTTCACTGCACACACATCTATTTCATCCAATTTTCTTCATTATGATCCATAGCAAAAGACATTCCTTTGCTTTTAAAAGCAGAAAAAAGATCAGATGTGAAGCTAGATGTGGAAGACAACTAACAACCCACTGCAGGTGCATCTAGTGGGGAATATTGCCAAGAACTTGAGAACTCTGACATTTGGTTTCATGGGAGTGAGGGCCTAACCCATGCAAACTGATTATGATCATGATCCCTTCATCAGAGATGAGGGCCCACTGGATCCGGACATGACACTGGCCTGTGACACACACTTTGCTTTAGGATGCTTTGTGTATTTCATTGCTCTTCACATAGTATTTTCAATGAAGAAAAGCAGAAAACCAGTAGATGGGAAGTTTTCTCTGTTCATTTTAGTCACCCCATCTTTTTCACTAAATACAACAGGAAAATAAATATACTCACTTCCTCTTTGCTTTCCTCCTTGTCTTATTCCCTATCCCCAAATTTGCCAACAAGAAGTTCCTGTGTGTTGTTAGCAGTTGAGGAGAACAACCACCTTCTCTAAAGAAAACTGTGTCCTGAACTCTGAGGTTCATAAGACAACAGACTTCCAGTAAAAACTAGTTAATATTTGTATATCAGCTGCTCCCTTTACCTTCCTCTCAAGGACTTTCAGTGGCTCCTGTGAGAAACAAGGCCTTAGAGTATATACACCTCGGCCTGACAAGGATTTCTGTATCATAAACAGTTAAAATGGGTAGTAGTATAATAATTATGGACTCCCCATGGTCTCACATATTATAACCTCCTAGTTCCCTCTAAGTCAGGAGAGGGAGACCCTTTCACCCTACATTGTTTTTAGGGGATTGCAGTGAAAATTAGTAACCAAGCAAAATACAGTGGATTTTTAAACACACACACACACACACACACACACACACATATATATATATACGTATATATATATAGGTTTATACATATGCACATAAAAAACCTATGGTGCTACCTTGCCTTTAATATTGCTGGGGAGGCAACATTCACATAGTTATTTTTCTTATTTTAGCATTTATACATCAGAGTCTCAGTGCAGGGCTGAATCTAATTAGCATAAATGCAGCTATGTGAAGATCAAAACCCATTAAGATGTTTTGAAGATTGAAAAGGCTGGAAAAAAAGGCTTAATTGAATGCAACCACAATGTGCCGTTAGTTTGAAGAGAAACTTAAGCAAACTGCAGGCTTCTAGGTATATAATTCCATTTTAGGAAACCTAAGACAGTGAACTCTCATTTGCTCTAAAGGGACTAGCACAGGGACATAAGACACTTGCTGGCATAGAATTACTCACATTATTCAAACTGCCTATAGATAGATTATTGTATTTTGTGCTATTAACTTCAAATATGCTGTTTCTCCATATCTATCTTACAGCATTAATACAATATTCATTAAAAGATTGCCCAGTAAAAGAAAACTAGAGTACACAAAAAAAGAAGTAATCAGCTGAGATAACTTTCTTTTCTGCTCTGCATATTTATGCATCATTTGCTTAAAATGAAATTTCACTCAACCAACCACCCACTTAGTTTTCTACTGCGATTATATTTTAGTGCTCTTTGAAAGAGTGGGGGTTTAATTATCAGCCATTAGTAAATTTCTATGTCCTCACCAAAGTCATTGGCAGAGTAGGAGAGACTTTTCTTTCACTATGAAGTTACTGCATCTCATCTAGTTTAAAACCTGGTGTCTGTATCTTTCTTCAGATTGTTACCCAGGCTTTAGTTTTGTTTAGATGTATGGGATGGCGTGGAGAAAACACAGAGCCTGCAAGGAGTGAGGGTGGGAGACTGGGAGAAGCATGGGAGCACTCCTCAGATTACAGTGCCAGACACAGCACAGCAAGCTCATGAGTGTCTGGAGCTGCAGACCTGAGAACACCAGGGCATGGGACAGGAATGTGAGACTTGTTCCCCAATGAGCTCTTTGGGTGTCTGCTGCCAGGGGATGGTTATGGACGCCTGAGGGTTCTCTGGCACAGGCAAAACACAGAGGAGAGAGCAAGCTGGATGTCTCAGTATTCAAGCCTTCAAAGTCTGAACAGACTTCAGCTCTGCACTCGATGCTGAGCCATGCAAGATTTGAGCCCCTCAAGATTTGAATCAAACCTGGTGGTTTCTTTTTTTTCAGCTGTTAATCTGCGGCTATAACTAGAGGGTTATGATTAGCAATTGCACTGTGAATATTACGTGCTTGGATAATCTTTTGTTTTAGGGTAAAGACAATCCAAAGATGATTGGGCAAGAGCCACCAGGAGTGAAGTCAGCAGCAGTGAGCAGTAGCTGGGGTTAAGGTAATTCTGACAGTGGGTGATCACCACCATTGACTGATTGACCACCTACTCAAAATGGACTCCAACCCCAAATGGAGATGAGAATTCCACATGTGGACTAATTAGCATGAGAAGCAAGAAAAACAACTAGCATATAAGGGTTTGAGTACTAATTACTAGAAAAGTTATGTAAAGTTATTTAATTTGTAGTCAATGAATACTGATGCATCTGTTTAATAAAATGTATAAATAGTGCAAAGTTCTGATGACTGGTGAGCCAGGCTTTTTATGGATTACCATCTAGCTCCCTGCTTTGTGCAAACTAGAATAAAAATTGAAACACCTCGCCTCAGTGTCTGAATTGGTGTTATGCACCAGGTTACGAGCCTGTGTTCATGACAACACACTCAAGTACAATTAGCAGTGTTGAGAGAGGGTGGTTGCATTTGTTTCACACAGTCTCACTCTCCGGGACATTGCAATGCAGTATTTTCAGCTTCCTGTAGGCAAGCACTTTCCCTAAACAGCAATTTTAAAAAACAGTATGTTGAAAATGAAAGCCTTACAGTTCATTTTATGTCCACTGCTGCTGAAGGAAAATTGCAAATGCCAAGCCGACCTAGAGAGCCACACATCCTGTTCCACCTCACTGCTACTCTGCTCCCTGCCAGCCTCCATCACAGTCTTTGAACCAGGAGCAAGACATAATAGTAAAGACAAGAAACAAAGGAAAAGGGAAGAGAAAGGAATAAAAACTGGAAAACAAAGAATGCTAGAAAAAAGAACTATCTTTTTTAAAAGCCAGTACATGATTAATGTTTCAAAGAAATTTTAGTGAAAGACAAAAATCTTGAAGCTATTTAATATTCCAAATCAGTTACAGACTCATATTTTCACATGCATCTGTATAAACTGTATACATATTTAGTCATGAGCTCTCTCAAAGACATTTAAATACAGTTTAATTGTCCCTTTTTTTCTCCTTTTTATTTCTTTTTAACTACTGAAATCATCTTCTTTAATTGCATGCCAAAGCCTGAGAGTGTTTAGTGGCACTTGAAAACGTTGACCAAATAAGCAAACCAATTAGATTAATTGGCACCAGAGGTACTGTGTGCTTTTGGATAATACACAGATGGAAAAAACCCTCATCATTTACTAGTTTTAAGACTCTGTTTGCAAAGCTTTGTTTGTTTTAAGGATTATGTCTATGTATCCTGCTACTATTGATTTTCACAGAAGAGGAATGGGATGTACACATCCTGTCACAATGTGGGTCCACAAAATATCTTCCAGACTGAAAAATACAGACCCAAAAAATATTTATTACTTCCCATTTCCAGTCACAAAACAATTCAGAAAGCATATTGTGCATGCCTCTGAAGAAGAGAGGGTAGAGGAGAGGGTCACAAAATAACTCCTCAAATTATTAGGAAATTATTTATATTTATATTTTAGCAGTGCCATAAACAGATAAATGCTTAGGCTTACACACAGGTTCTAACTTTTCTGCTCTGCTTTTGAAGAAGTTCTCTACTTTTTCAATCCTTTTTTTCGTTAGTCCCCCCTGTTCCGTATCATAGGAAGATCAGTAGGAATTTCTTTCTGGGATCGGCACCATATAATCTTTACAGCTACCCAACACTTTATAGCACCACATATCTTTTAAATTCCTATATTGTTCCTTCAGAGTTCAGACTCTGCAACTTATGCAACAGTCACAGTAGGTAGCTGCAAATTCTCACTTTTGCATGTTGCAAAAAGTGACTGGGTATCATGGGTTGAAACAGCTAGCCCAACAGCTATTGCACAGTTGGTGGCATATTGCAGAAGTTATACAGCTCTTTTGAGCACCCCTAATACCTGTGAACTCTATTTAACTGAGAAGCAATGAAAAAAAGTTGTGACTGTAAATATTTTTTTCTTACTGAAATTTATTAATAATAAAAAGTGTTTCAGAAGTCCCATGTGAGATAAAGGAATACTCTTCTGTTACCATACTAAAACTAGAACTGAAAAACCAAGAGGCTGATGACAGTCAGAGGGAAACTGCTTGTAGAAGCAGCATTAAGTTTCAACAATCATTCCCACACTGTACTGCTGTGCATAAATCTGTGTCTCCATCTAAACTTGTAGCGAGCTGGGAATATATTGTCAGCTCAGCAGAACTGGTAACCTGGTGCAAAGCAGTTAACAAGGGTAGAGTAGTTGCAGTCCTAGGATTTCAAAATCCTTAAAAAAATGTAACCTAAGTTGACTACATAAATGCTCCATGACTCCAGTTCCATATGACACCATAAGGGACAGGGTCAAAAAATCCACAAACCTTCTCATGACAGCTGCTTCTTGCTGTAGCACAGGCTGGAGCACCATGCTTGTAGCAACTGGAAGATGAGATCACTGAGCATGGACCCTGCACACTTCAAAATCCTGTCAGATCTCCTGCTTTGATGAGGACTGGCTGTGAGGCATGAGAAGAGCCTATGGCCCATGTACAAAGAAAGGGCATTATTTTGATCACGTGTGAGATATGCCTTCCCAGATGTGTAACAAGAGAAGACGTCAGGAAAGACGAACTGATTTTCTCCATGATAAGATGGCGAACTATCCTCAGCTTTCAATCTCAGACATGAAAACGTTTACCTTGCAGACCTTATCAGTGAATGCACTTTTGCATTCACACTTCTAGCCCAAGGTCTGTGACGATATGGCACTGTCTGGAATCAGACCTGGGCTGTCTAGCCAACAAACAATGGGCTAATGGAGACTCATTGAAAGAGTACATGATTCTGTTTCAATCATTTGATCTATTTGTTTCCCTGGTACAATAGTTCTTTTGAAATCGGTGCATTGCTTACAACAAGTTCAGTGCAATTGCTCATGGGCATCTCAATTTTTCTTATTTTGTTTTCATTTTATATATATATTATTTAGATGGTGAATTTCTCCATGATGTTCAGACACCAGTGGAGTGCTGTGCCTAGTCACAGTGCTGTGTAAGCAATAATTCAATATCTCCAAAGTACTGTAAAAGTGATTTACAGTGAGTGACAATAAGTGATTTAATAACTGTTTCAGTTAAGGCTGTAGGGTATATAGTAAACCTATCGCCTGCAAAACCTGTTTCAGCTACTGTGGCTCTCTGCAGATCTGTAAAAACTCACATGTTTAGCTACCTAAATCTGGAGACAGCAAATTTACCTGAGAGTTTCAGATGCTGTAAAGAGACCACACTATTAACAATTCATTTAACCATTAATAACAATTACATTTTTATTAAAATTTTTTCTTATATGCAATCAACTTTTAATGCTTTCAGCAGTAATAAGGAAATAAAACCCCAAAACCTCAAATGTTCACTAACAAACAATAGTGGTTGGGCTTTGTGTCATAAGAAAATTTATAAAAAAGCCAAACGCCCCCAACCTTTAGGCAAAACCAGCAGACAAAACACTAAATATTTTCAGGTGCATTACCCTTCAGACTAGTTTTGCAAATACCAAATTCAAGCTGTACAGAAAATGTGAAAAATTGAATGAGTTCGCTGTATACTCCTCCTGTGATACAGAAAGAATAAATATTGACATCCTCCAGCTGAATTCTTTACTCTTGATTTTAAAGGTTTCTCAGACCTCTGTGGGGACTATATACACTACATATATTGTGGGGTTATATATCAAAAGTATAGAGACCTACTGCTGTATCTTCGTTTCTTGAGGTCAGAAATCCTCAGGATCCAATCCTGTTACAGACTCAGGCAAGTTACACGCTATAGGAGGCACATGGGTGTTTTTCTATAGCCCCAGTACTATGGTACATGACTGGGGCAATTGATATCCATGACAATGACATGTAAATAAAATAGTTATGCATGTGGAGAACGAAATGGGGTAAAAGCCTCAATGACTGGAGGACCCTTTTGAAGAGTAATGTTAATGTCACTTGTATTCTGTGGAAATGTTTACAATGTTGTTTTGGCAAAAATTTTCACATGGTTGTCATTCCTGTTCACTTCCAGAAATGACAGAAATGTGAGTTATGAAATCTATAGTGCTTTTCTTTCATCTCAGAAAAGAGAGTGCAAACTCTGACTTTTAAATGCTTTTGATGCTTTTAAAGCCAATGCTCAATACAAGGTTTGTTAAACTGGTTAAAAAGAAAGTGCTTCTCTACCATGTTTCAGCATTTGGGGTTGAAATCCAAGGCAGAACAGTCTGAGTGCTATTTTTTGTTTCTGTTGCTTTGATAAGGTAAAGACAAAAAGGAAAAAAAAAAACCAAAACTACTACAGATAAACTGGAGGATTACCAACAGACATTAAGTAGGACATAATGAATCAGTAGCTCTGCTGAGAGTTTAACAAAGGCACCATTGTTCTGCCACACAACAGAGGTGAAAGGTTAATCAGAGGCAAGAGTATACTAAAATTTGGGGACAGGAAAAGATATTAAACCTTCTGAAAAATATCAAAAGCTCACTTCTGAACTTTTTCACCCTGTTTCTTTGGCATCTTCACGTCCCCTGGAACAAATCAAGATATCCTGATCTCATTAAACGACTGTTTAACTTACTTTTCTCAGAAATGTAATCCATACAGCCTTCGTTCTCCAAGTGAGGAAAAACTGTCATTTTTCCATATCAACTCAGTTTCCTAGGGTACAGGCTGCTCTTGTGTTTCAGCTTTTGAACACCAGAAAAAGTTTCAGTAGTTTCACATTTAGAGCTGCTGTACTGGGATTTTGACAGATTCCATAAAACAGCGTCTGATATTCCTCTTCTTAAGAAATACTCTCTGAAGATTAGCCCCACAAAATGTCATTGTATTGGTTTGCATTGCTCTTACTCCTTCCCTCTAGTAAGTTAACATACCCTCAGCCACATCAGCCCATTGAATTTTTTTTCCTAAATAAATTCTAACACTATTGTTAATGTCTCATGCTCTCTCACCTCAAGTTGCACATATGTCAACACCCTGCATTCCTACCTGTCTCTAGCCCAGTCTCCAACCCCTAATGATTTCTTATGGTATTCCCATTGAAAGCAATTAGCAGCAACAAAGCTCATTCCCTCCTTCCTGTTAGCAGACACGGTACCTTTCCTCTCGGCCTGTTTGCCTGCAGGCAGGACAGTTGCGAAGACAAGTGCTCTCTGTTCTTGTCACAGGTCCTTGGCAAGAGCACTCCATGTGCCTCCTTTCCCTCCAGGAGACAAAGCCAGTACATTCAAGAGGGTATTATTAATCAGCTTCCCACTTTGGTGCTATAACTGTTTCTACCTTCAAAGAAAGAGCGTTTCACCTCTTTTTCTTGTACATACCCTGTACACTGCACCAACATCGCAAATGGGTACGTTATTGTTTATTCTGTTCTCTCTGATCAGCCTCATATTTGAACAGCATGAGTTAAATGTTTCACCAGTTTTCTACTGCTCCCTTTTCTTGTCTTCTCCTTCCAATTTAGAGGAAATGAGAATTTATAATTCCTTAATTTAGAACATGTTTCACTTGAGTTTTCAGCCTCAAACAGTTCTTGGTCTGTTTTGAGATACAGTGGCAACTGCATGGCTTCTAAATGGTTTATACTTGTTCCGGCGTCCACTGAAGTTTAGAGGACAAATTTTGACAAATCTTTTCAGACATTCTGTGGTCCTTCTGGACCACACTGACCTTCTCCTTCTGAAGACCAGCTATAGGATACATGGAAATAGACTTGAAGCTGCATAAGAGGAAGTCCAGATTGAACAATAGGAAACAGTTCTTCACCCAGAGTGGGGCTGGGCCCTGGAAAACTGGTTCCCTGTGGAAGTGGTCGCAGCACCAGCCTGACAGAGTTCAAGGCGCATCTGGACAACAACTTAATCATATGGTTTAGTGTTAGGCGGTCCTGTGAGGAGCAGGGAGTTGCACTTGAAGGTCCTTACGGGTCTCTTCCAACTCAAGATATCCTGTGATTCCTGACAAAGTACTTTGGTAGGAGGAACAAATGTCACATTGGGAAAAAAAGGAGGAGAGAGCATATCCATACTCTGTACTTCACGTATCTGCATTAAGCAGAGAATACAGTTAAATTAGAAACTTAAGTTGCAGTTAAAAGAAAAAGAAAACCATGCCCTGCCAGATACTGAAGGAAAAGAAGAGTATGTTTCAGTTTGGTATGAAAGTAAACAAAAGTATACAGCTTAAATAGCGCAAGCTGGACACAGAATGAAGGGAAGATCACTGATTTTAGGGACAAAGAACCAGGGACAATTTTCTGTCATGTAGCATTCTCAGATTAAAACCAAATGTCACTCAGACATGATTTGTAGTTCAGCAACACAGAGTTAGGAGCAACCACACAGAGAAATTCAGCATATGTTATGGAGCTGGTTAACATGAATGATCACTAATGACATGTCGGACATGAAAACTCATTCACCAGATCTCCTGGAGCCAAACAGAAACTTCCGTTGGGTTTTATGAATCCTACTTATCATACCATCAGCCTGGATTTCTTCAAGTCTTTCTATAGCTTGACTCCCATTTTACATTTCACCTTTTATGGTAAAAGAAGTCACTAAAGCAAAGATTCTCTCTGTCGGGAGAACTTCCTAGCATAAAAAAAATATTGTCCAGAAGATTTTATGTGTCATAAGTCCTTGGCCTTTCAGGGAAAGTTCAAAGAAGACCACAGTCCTCTTAACCCTTTATGTCACACAGAATTTGTTGCTAAACAAACCTTACATTTCATTCATCAGTTTAAGTTTGTATGTCAGTGCGTAACTTGGTGTTATTTCATTTAAAAAAGGATATTTGTTGCCTAGCTTTCTGTCTTGAAAGAGAATGGGGGGGAAAAAACCCACTAAAACTCACCAAATTATTCTCTGTTTATATACCCTCCAATAAAGAATGTATCTCTAGCTCTCCTCCAGACTCTTTGTGCTTCTCTGTCAATAGGAAGAGAGAGAAAACCCTTGTGACTGGTTACCTGGCACCCCCATTCATGAGAAGAAATTCCCCACACTGGATGACAGATGCTTTTCTTATTCTAAACTGCACAGTAGCCATGGGTCAGACTACATACGATTGAGCTTTATGGTCTGATAACTGTCCCACTCATAATCACCCAGATTTTATTTAGTCACCATGGACAAAGTTGAGGGATGCTCAGTGTCTTCTTCACCTTGGACTTTGCTGAAAGGATCTACCAAGCCTTCATGTCTAGGGATAGAGTCCAAGGAAGAAAGGAGGTACCGGGTTTCAGTGAGGAGTTCTAACATCTCTGGAGCAATCCTGTCCCCCATGCGTGCATAAGACCTGAAAAGACACATCAACAGGTGCTAAGCAAGCTGGCTGACACTGTAGCACAGCTACACCCTAACAGCTTTACAGGTCATGACTACTGAAAGGCAAACGTAGTACCGATCTCTTACAATCAGAAAAGAAGGGTGATCTGGTGAACTACAAGCCAGTTATCATCTTGGTTTCTAGGAAATTTGTTTAGTCAATCCCCTCGGAAATTTCTTCTAGGCATATGAAGGTGGTGGTTGTGGCAAGTAACAACATCATGCATTTACCAAGAGTAAAAGTGAGAGCAGTGGATGTCATTTACCACAGCCTTAGTAACCAACTGATTCTGCCATGATATTTCCATATTCGGGTTCAGGTGCTGAGGTCTGGGTGGGGAGACAGCTACATGAGTGAAAAAGGTGGTTAAGTGGTTAGGTGTAAAGGCTGGTGATTAGTGGTTTGTGCTCAACCTGGAAACTGGTTAGGGGTGGCATTCCCCATGAGTCTGTTGTATCTGTCCTGTTTTACACCTTTATCGGTGTCTTGAGGGAGAAGATGTAGTGCACCTGCCTCAGCTTTGTATATGACACCAAGCTGGGGTGCCTGTAGTCAAATACTTGATGGCAGGGCTGCATGACCTAGATGGGTGGGATGAAGGGGATGACAGTGACCCTATGAAATTTAACAAGGACAAACGTTGAGGTCTGCTATGGAAGGCAGAGTGCTGCTGTGCTGCAGACTGGGTCTGGGGAGCAGCTCTGGGGGAGCAGCCAGGTAGCAAGCTGAACAGGTGCCAGCTGTGCAGTACGTGAGAGCCATGGATCATCCCCTCTTCTCTCTGCTCAGACCACATAAGAAATAATGCTTTAAATACAGGAAAAACATTGACAGACTGGTGAGAGTTCAGGGAAGGCCACCAAGATGATGGGGATGGAGCTCTCTCTGCAAAGACAGCCTGTAGGACCAGGGCTGGTTCAGCCGGGAGGAGGGATGACTTTGCGGGTACTGACAGGAGAGGATGGAGGAGACAGTCGGTTCTTCTGTAGTGTGTAGTGGGAGGGTAAGAGGCAGCAGCCCAAGAGGTGACACCTGAGAGGCTCAGGCTGAAGATAAGGTTAAGCTTTTTCCCTATGAGGACAGCCCAGCAGTGGAGCCAAGGCACAGGGAGGTTGGGTTGCCTGCTGGTCTAGGCCCTCCAGCTAAGCTTGCTCTGGGCAGAAACTGGAACTGGAAAGCTTTCCAGGTCTGTTCTTATTTAAAATATTCCATTATTTTGCTTTTCTGCTAACCTACACACTCTACCTCATGCACTTACCCTCTTTTTCTCCACTTAGACCAAATAGAGCCTTGGATTAGAAAAAAATTAAAACCATCAGGCTGTGGCAAAACAAAAGCATTCAGGAGCTTTCTAGGAAAGTTAACAAATCTTTATCACTACTTCGATCCTATTAACTAAAATAGGTTCTTACCAGATTCTAGAATGTGTAATCCGTTCCTTCTATTTCCTAAATCTCCCTTTCAGAAATGACCGATTTCCGTGATTATTTAACCAAAGGTACCATAACACAAATACCAAAACCATTACTAGTCCAGTGTAACACAGTAACCATTGTAGTTGGATAGCCAGGTTTTGCATCTGCTCTCCTTCTAAGAAGCAACAATTGGAATTTTACCATGGTGTTGGAGAGCCTCACTGCCCAGTCAGCCATGGTGACACAGCAGCATTACAGGTTTTACCTTAAGTTTCTCCTATTCTATATACACCACAAGTTTAGTAGGAATTCCGAAGGCTGCCTTGTGATTCTACATTAAGACCTTGATCCTGCAAACAAACACGTCCCTGACAGCCAATGTAAGTCTTACAAAGAAGACTGTAAGCCACACGTATTTGTTGTCACAAGTCTGGGAGAAAACATAGCATTATCAACTCATTTAATAGATATTTCAAAATCAATCACCATACCACAATGACAGAGGCACATGAATCCAGTGAAGCGTGCTGCTGAGGTGGGAGTGCTCAGCCTACAGAAGAGAACACTCCAGGGTGATCTCATGTGAAGAAAATACATCGATACATATGGAAGGTCAGGAGGTGATTAGAGACAGCCAACAGGTTTTTACAAAGGGCAGATCATGACTAAGTTAATGGTCCCCTACAGTGGAGAAGGGAAGAGCTAAGGAAGCCATTTTCTGTGAGGCCTTTGATAAGAAGTCCTTCAGAGCATTCTTGGTACTAAATTGGGAAGATGTGGGTTTGGTGAATGGACTGCTAGTGGCCAAAGAATTGGCTGGAGGGCCACATCTAAAGAATTACAGTCCTCAATGTGCCAGTAACAAACTGCTACTGCCACAAACCTCAAGGGTCTGGACCACGACAAATAGTTTTTAATATCTACATCAAGTCATGCACCCTCAGCAGTTTCCAGGTGACACCAATAAGAACAGTGCAGTAGATGCACTGGAGGGCATCCAGAGGGACCGTGAGAGGCTTGAGAGATGGGTCTGGGCAAACCTCACGAAGTTCAGCAAGGCCAAGTACAAGGTTCTGCATCTGGGTCAGGGCAATGCCAAGTACAAATACAGGCTGGGCAGAGAAATGGAGTGAGAGGAGCCCTGAGGAGAAGTGCTTGGAGATACTGAAAGACCAAGAACTGGATGTGACCTGGCAACACAACCAACCACATCCTGGGCTTCATCCAAAGCAGCGTGGCCAGCAAGGCCAGGGAGGTGATTCTGCCCCTCTGCTCTGGGGAGATCCCACCTGGAACCCTGCATCCAGCTCTGGGGTCCCCAGCAGAGGACAGGTCCAAAGAGGGCCATGAAAATGGTCAGAGGTCTGAAGCACCTCTCCTGTGAAGACAGTCTGAGAGAGTTGATGTTGTTCAGCCTAGAGAAGAGAAGGCTTTGGGGAGCCCTCACTGCAGCCTTCCCATAACTAAAGGGGGCTTATTTGAAAGACAGAGAAAGATATTTTACCAGGTCCCATAGTGACAGGACAAGGGTCAATGGTTTTGAATCGAAAAAGGGTAGGATTAGATTTTAGGAAGAAATTCTCGACTGTCGGGGTTAGTGAGGCAGTGGAAGAAGTTGCCCAGAGAAGCTGTGGATGCCCCATCCCTGGAGATGTTCAAGGCCAGGTCAGACCGAGCTCTGAGCAATCTGGTCTAGTGGAAGGTGTTCCTGGCCACAGCAAGGAGGTTAGACCCTGGTAATTTTTAGCAGTCTCTTCCATCAGAAACCAATCTATTATTCTATGATATAGTATGTGCATTATTAAATATATAAGAAGAAAAATTATCATTCATATAAAATCCAGAGCTAACCAAGTACATTTAGACTGTAAGGCAGTATATCAAAACTGTTGAAAAGGCTCCTTTAAAATTACTTCCATTTCCTGTGACTAGAGGGAGATCTGTACCAGTTTTGGTCCTTGGAGAGAAACTACTCATCCAGGAAGAAGAAAAGCCTATTCTTAAAGGAATAGTGACCTAAGGCTTGTAGAAGTGTGCCCGGATGCTTAAAGCTACATTTAGTTTACTTGAACACTCGGTTCCTGAGAAAGGGCCAGCAAAAAGAGCTTCTCAAACAATCTGGCAAAAGCCCAATGGGATTTTCAAGGAGAAACCATGGAGCTGCACCAGATGATCTCTCAAGGTCTCTTCTAACCTCAAAAATTTTGTGAAGCAGAGTCAATCTTGCTTTCCTTGCTTTAACTCTTTTTGAAGAAGAAACTGTAAATCCAGTGCTGACTTAGGCCATCAAAGTTTTGGCAGATATTTAATGCATCACATTGTCATGGGAAGAGCTTGAGCCTTGGTGTTTTATTGTTAAAGTCGCTATCTTTAGAAAGTGAATCAAGAATGAGAGAAGACACTGCATTGATGGAGAGAGAACAACTCTCTCCCACCCCTTCCTCCTCCACCTGTCCCCCTGAAAATATTAGTCTGCAACCACAAAAGAGTAAAGGATAAAGACAATTCATCTGAGCAACCTATCCTCATACCTGTGACAATGCAAAGAGAAAGAGGTGTTTAGCACAGGAAAGTCAGCCGACACTCAATTAAGTTTTTACGCAAGAGACAGTCGAAAACTAATTGAGCACCTTAATCACTTACTTCACTTTATACACAGGCTGAGATTCACACATTTCTACAATAATAAAAAAAGCATTTTTAGGCTGCCCTGCTTGCAGTGGTCCAAAAGACCATCAGGCCACATCTCGATCTTAGACATGTCCACTTTCACAGAAGCTTACTCTTAATTCATCCACTTACTTACTACACACTGTGCTAGCAAAACCTGACACTAATGAAAGCAATATTAACTTCTTCTTACATTCAAGACAATTTTTGAGAGAAAACATTTCAAAGGCTCATACTTAGACAGAAGTAGAAAAAAAAAAAAATTTAAAAAAAAAATAATAATAATAAATAAAGGAGTCACTACCATGTTTCACTTTTGTCTTATGCCCTTTCCAAAGAAACAGCCACATCACAATAACCCCACCCCAAACCTAACCAGGTGCCTAGAAAGCGTGGAACTTACAGCTGGGGACTAACAGATTTGCAAAAAAAGAATTAAAATGTTTAGCTGAATAGGCAAAGTTAAAACGTAGCTGCTCATAAAAGTT
Organism: Cnemophilus loriae; assembly: GCA_013397755.1. Taxonomy (NCBI): domain Eukaryota; kingdom Metazoa; phylum Chordata; class Aves; order Passeriformes; family Corvidae; genus Cnemophilus; species Cnemophilus loriae. The sequence continues at coordinate 133,490 of VZTF01004192.1, read as the reverse complement.
GAAAGAAAATGACTGCATCTTGGATAGCCTGGGTGGTACTGGCTGAGCATATCATGAAGGTTTCCTCTGCACCACTCAAAAACTAAGCCCTCCCGCAGCATTTTGCACCATTTTCTAGACCACCCACTCAGATGAGGATACACAAACCACATGTGCTAGGAATGTCTGCCCTGCACTGAAAGCAATAGCAGCATTATGACCCTATTCCTTGCACAGCCAGGATTTTAATATAAACTTGCTTGTATTTTCAATTCCTTTGATTCTTTAATGGTTTGTATGTAGTCACTGGCTATTAGATGCTTAACGATTGGAAAGAGGAATGTAATTGTAGGAAAACCCCAGCACTATCAGAGTAGAAATATTTTAAGCAAATATTTCTTGTCCTTTTCCTCTCCGAAAGAGATAGGCTTTATTTCTAGGTCTTAAAAGCTGTATCTGACATTTTTACAAACCCACTCTTTCCTAAATAGGACTCAGACCTCGCATTGTCCCTCTGTGAGCAATGATAAAAGCTAATAATTTATTCCTTGCTGTGTTGAGAAGGGTGACGTTTACTAGCAGAAATCCCAGCTTTATAGCATCAGTTTTCTAAAGGAACATAGGAAAATATAACCCATTTGATGCAAGATTCAGGAAACGGTTACTCCCAGTCAGAATCATACTGAATGATAATAAGAATACATCTGCTGCATTCACAGGCCTACATTTGACTTCACTCAGATTTCCAGACTGGAAAAATTAAAAGTAAATGAAAAATGCAAGATTATCGCTTTGCAGTACAATCAGCCTGGCTGAGGTAAAACATAGAATGTAAGTCAGATGCAATACTGAAACAAATGTGAAACAGACACTAGCATCCCAAACAATAAAACACCTTAAATTTTTTTATGTTGCTGCAATCTCAATCTCCCTGTGTCTCTACTCACCAGCAACTGCAGCAGATTTTACAGCAGCAAACCAAGGCAGTTGTATTACTGCATCTCTTCTTCACACCTTTTTTTCTTTCCTCCCCACTCCGCCCCACACCTCAGGGATTTGTTCTCACTGTGGTAATACTTCTCTTTCCTGTCTAGTCACAGTGGCATTTCTTGCTGCTCAATCAAATGCAAGGCCCTTACAGTGAGTGTGCTTTGATGTTAATTTATCTGTCCAGACACAGAGCCAGCCTTGTAAATGTCATTGGTTTAGCAGCGTTAACGCACTGATTAACTCCCAGGCATGCACAAAAGCACTGCAGATATATGTTTTAGTCCCTGTCATCTGTTCGTGAGGCTTTTATCCTCAGCAGTAAAGCTTCGTGCAGTGTACAGAGTAGCTTCCTGGTGCACACTACATTCTACTGCACACTGCTTGACAATTAAGAAAACGATCGAGGCTCATAAAAACACATGCCTCACACTTGTTAAACTTTAGAACATGTCTTATTTCACTGCTTATTTTTGTAGTTCCTGCTAGCTCCTGCTGTGGCTGAAAACCTGACACAATTTTCATCCTGACGCTTAATTTCTGCAAACCAGAGACCAATGAGCAAACACAAAATAGACTCTGTAGACTGAAATAAGAGTTTACTAAAAGATAGTTTGTTATTAAACTGCAAGTGGTAAAAGATGGGATATGGTGTATATGAACAAATCAAACATCCTACCATCAGAGCAGTGTCTGGAGTAAGATAATGCATACAAGAAAAACAAATGAACAAGGCAATTTTCAGACAATTCTACAGCTTTCCCATCAATTTTGCAAACTAAGTGACAGGTCTTGAAATCAATGGGTCATTCAACAGACCCCAAAACACTGGTATAGATTCTAGGAAAGGAAGATTATACCAAGTAAGGACCAAGGACTCAAACTAGATTGTGAAAGTACTTTATTTCACTGTGAGAATGGGAAAGAAGAACAATGGGTCAGGGAAACCCCAAGAACTTGTAATTTCCTTCCCAGAGACTAAAAGAAACTTTAATAGAAGTACATTGGGCTCTCCAAATGCACTGTACTGTGTGCATTTTGTTTCTGAAATTGAAAGCATAGACTTTTCCTAAAAACACCAAACCAATGAAGAGAGAGAGAAATGATCAACCATTTCTTACAGTCCAAAGGCTGAAGAACTGAGCACGGGTTTAGTTTTACCTTGGAAGACTCTCTTCACTTAAGTTTACGAGAGGAGGAAAGGAGGCCCCTTCCTCCTTCCTAGCTCTTTTTCTTTAGCATGGACTAAGATGGCCTTCAAATTTAGATGATACTGAAGTTTTTGCAAAGCCTCTCAGCTGATTAGAATTTGTAAGAAAAAAAATTAAAAATAATTTAAAAAAAATTAAAACTTGTCTACCCAATTGGACATCCACTTTCTGAGGAGGCAAGTTACTAGTGAGAAAACTGTCTTTGCTACTGGGTACAACTACTGCTCTAGTAACAGTGGCTCATGCTGACAATTTCTCTAAATATTGGAATTTACTGCTAATCTCTGTCTGTCTGGTCCAAATTCTCTCATATAACTTTTAAACAGCTTTATGTTAAGTAAAATTTCAAAACTTTTGTTGCCAAAACACCCATCCCAAAGATCAATGCTCATAGAAGTTAAAGATTTGGAAGGGTATCTTCCTGTTTTTCCTCTAAGAGAAATATGAATGTCTGAAATTAAGTGAGCATAGATTTATTTTGTTTCTGTATACAAAATTAGATGAAAATAGCTAACTTTAAAATTTAGATCAAAACTTAGTCTCTCTATTTCTATCAGAGTTTTGTGAAAAAGTCAACACACACATTGACACCAACAGTCTATTTTCTTCTCTCTCTCATTGAATTAGAAAATTAAGGAGTTTAAGGACGATCCACAGTTTGCATGAAATTCAGCACTGATTTGATACTGTAATTGCTGTCATCTCCTTTTCATGCCTATTTACCTAGTTTCTCTTTTCCTCCACCCCTGTTCTCAGTGTACAATAAAGCTTATCTGGTATTTTAAGGGTAAAATAATTCATTTCACCATTTCTAAAAAAACAGTGCAATAGTCGTACTAGAAGTATCCCCTTCTGAAACTCAATGAGTCTTTACCACGAGACTTAGTTAGAAAAGTCTAAATGGATAAATTTCCATATACATCTGGTATAACTAAAAGACAGGAAAGTTGAACACACATTTGTAGACCAAAAGTTTTTAAGGTTGCTTTTAGATTACCAAACATTTTTATATAAAACAATCAATAAAAATTGAAGTTTATCCCCTTTACATGCACCCCTTTTCCCTTCCCCATCATCACCTGCCTTCTGTCAATAGGAAAGTTAACATTACACTCCCACTCCTCCATCCCCTCCCCAATTGCACATTAAGACATGGACTTAAAAGAACAACATAACGCTTCAAGTATGCTTCATGCCAATCATCAATAAGAGTCATAACATTACTGAAAAAGTACACTTATTCTTCAGAAGCCTAAGGAGGACTTCCTGCGGAGTATGATCAAACAACATTTTAAATAAGAAAAATGCCCCCCAACCCAATACCGTATCGTGCCCTTTCAAAAAGAGTAAAGTGTAAAATTTTCTTTGGACTTAAAGAAACAGTATTAAGATTTACCATCTGAATAAGAAATAACCCCAATAGTTTTTCAGTGCTGCACGAACTGTGCACATGAAACAGTAAGTCATGAAGATACTACTGTTCAGCTCTACACATAGAGATTACATGTGGCATATAAGCATACACATGACATACTGGCCTGTCTAGCAACAAGGTACATTTTTTAGTCTCGTAAACCTGAATAAACCTTTGCATCCAGAAGTATTTTTAAAATGATTATTTTCTCTTTTCATTTAGGAATTTGGACTTTTAATATAAAGGTGATGATTTCATCAAGAAACCATCAGCAATATGAGAGCATGAAACTTTGATGTGAAACTGAGTACACATCCTCTCATTTGATCATGCACAAGCAAGGATCCTGATTTTAAGAAATAATGGATGGTATGAAAGAATACTCGTTTTTATAGACAAGAAATTCTTCTGGAAACACAATCAGGTTATTGAACAGATACCAAAATCAGGAAACTTTAAAAAGCATATATGCAGGTGTGTGTGTGTGTGTGTATATATATATATATATATATATAGGTGTGGCATACATGTATATATAAACACACACATATAGACGATATCATACATGTATTTATTCCAACATTTAACTGTATAACAGCATATTTTTTTTCTTTTCAAATAAAAGGTTTTAATTTAGCAGTTGTAAAAAAAGGAACTAAATCAGAAAAAAATCCCCAAAACAAACTAAGCAGATCATATACTATATGAACAAACAAAAAGGTTATGCAAAAAGTTTTACGGTAGACGTGAGTCACACACTGGCAGCAGAAGAGTGTTCAAACTTGAAGTAATAAATAGCTCCAAATTAAGAATTTTCTACAACATTTTCTTTAAAGACAGGACCAGTACTTTTATCATGAGCTCCTGCAGAACACCTTCACTCTAATATATACTAAATTTTGCAACATTTAAACAGACACAAGAATGTAGACTGCAAGAGTTGCCAGATTCAGGACAGTATACACAACATTTTTTGTTAAAAGTCTTATTGGTTTATTCACTGAGACTAGACAGCAAGTCATATGAACCTATTTGGTGCACTTTTAACCATGGTCAGTATCAGTGGATAGAATCAAGGACCTGCAGTCCAACTCGCTGTGGTCCAACCCACTCTGGTAGACAGGAAATGAAATATAGGACCACTGCTTGGTCGCCAAGTTTGTATCTTGTTTCCTGGAACTGCAGAGGTGGAATCAAGACTGTAGTGTTTTAATTGACTAAGCAAGAAGTGGCATTTTAATATGAATAAGGTTACTAGGCTTGTGAAAATACTGCATCAAAAGAGCACACAGGGACCCCCACTACTTGCAATATCTGGTAGTGTCACTCAGTGACTCACTGACTTTAGGATACATGTATGCAATAATAAATAGATCAGTTATGTAGTAAGGCAGTGTGTTGAACATGCACTCATCTTGTGGACTTGAACACCACAGAGAGAGATACATGATATCATACACATTCATTAAGAATAAGTATTTTTGTTTGTTTTTCTGTGTTTGTTTTTCAAGGCTATCCAGGCAAACCCTTCCAGAGCATTTTCTTCTTGAGAAGAGTGGTCCTCTGAGTCTAGTCACTTTTTCTCTCCCTTATCAAGAGACTAGCTTTAAGAAAAAATAAAAGCTGAAGAGGTTTTTGTTATTTTTCCCCTCCATTTTGGTCGCATCATTCTGCATATGTCATTTAAAGAACAGTTTTTGATGCAGCCATATGCTGAATCCTCAGGAGGTTCCAGACGTTTCCAGATAACTCTGTAGTTTACGGACTGTGGTTTTGTCCAGTGAACAAAGATCAAAGTCAAAGGTTGTATTTGTGATATGAAAGTGTCCAGTTTCTTCTATAAGATTTACTATCTGAAAGAAAAGAAAAGATGCAGTTGGAAATTCCAGAAGTTTTACGTTCCCATTGTAAGTATTAACAAGTACCATATGAAAGGCCTAAAATCAGCCAAACTGCCCCAACACTTGCAGGTTTAACCACTATCCTTATCATTAACTTTCTTTCTGACATGCATTATTGTCCAGATTACAGTACCTCGGGGTTTTTTTTAGATCATAATCAACCATAATGTCAGCAACCCATCTGCTGTTCCAGCAAACCTTAGCACTGACAATATATTTTTTCAAATGTTCAAAGAAAATATGATTATTTTCTAAATCAGTTTAAAAAAAAAAGGGGGGGGGGCAACATTATACCCTTAAACTGAAACAAACAATTTTAAAAATCCCAGGTAGATCTCTGGAATATTTATTATGTGCATAACTGCTAAGCAGTTTACATTAGGAAATAATTGGCATAAGCCTTTCTGCAAGCAAGGGAAAGAAATAAATCCTTAGAGAGTCTAGTCCATATAAAAAAAATATATATTCAAGAGCTCTTACATGAACTGTTAGTTCACACACTTGCAGTCACTTTTTGAGTAACAGAGTTAAATCTATATTTTTTTTAGCCAAATGAACCATGGAAGGACTCCTAGCAAGGTTATAACATCACTTAGGTTGTGGGGTCTTCATCCTTGGAGATGTTCCAAAGTCATGTGACATAGTCCCACGCAATTGGCTCTACATGTCCCTGTGACCTCCAGAGATTCCTTCCAACCTTAACCATCCTATGATTCTGTGAAATCAACAGTAGATACCTAACTTGTGCCTTTCTGCAGTTGTGACATTTTTAGTCTCTAAATTGTGGTTTATATTTTCAAAGAGTGGTCATAACACGGAACTGCTGTAAAAATAACTCCAGATATGTTAAGTTCCAGGATGCACACCTACCTCAAAAAAACCACTGAGCACCTCGAAAAGCCAAAGCATTATTTGTCACAGACGGCTAACACAGTGCCAACACACTGTTGCTATAAATCTCTTACGCGCTGTTTCATTCCAAGAGACAGACATGCCAAGGGCACACTCAAAGGCACCCCACCCTGAAGCAGCCTCTGGGTAGCTCATGGACTGACAGAACAATACCACTTTTCTCAGTCCTTCCAACCACCCCTCGTGCAGCACTCAGGCTACACTCCAAGTCCTGTCTGCAACCTCCAATTTGAAACCCATTTAGTTCTGGGGCTTCCACATACCCCTCCACTGAAACACTACTGCGAGATATTCCTTGATTGTTTTGAGCTTTATTACTCTGACCGCAATTCCTTTTCCACAGCTGGAGGAGATACAGACGTATACATACACGGGTTACAGACTGTACCTTAGAAAGACAAATCTGGTAGGAATAACCAACTTCACAAAGAACAATGAAATTAAACTAAATATTTTCTAAATTTTCACTCTCCATGTCATTATATAAACAGATATTTTTTCTTCTCAGAGCACAGAAGTAAAGACTATGTCAATGATAAATGAAATATGAAATGTGTATTGTCAGGCATGGAATGACACAGCCCAGGACAAATCAAATAGAATGGAAACAAGATAAAATAATAAAAGGGAAATGCTTGTTACAATAAAAATCTCCCTTTCAATCACTCTTTATTTTTAAAAGTGGGAAAAAATAAAAATAAAACCTGTTTGATTTGGTTTGCAGCTGTCCAAAATTCTGAAAGTACCTGGAAAAAATCCTGCTTTTATTAACACATCATTTAAATCTGTACCTCTTGATTTCAATATCTTTTCCGTATGGGAATTTTTAATCTAAAATTACTAACTTCATTTGTCTGCTTGTTGATTCATAGATTCTTGAAACACTTTTTCATCCCCTACTGTTCTGCAATTGACACAAGGAAAAAAAAATCCAGTGGGAAAAAACTGATTGATACCAGAAGCAAACTTTGATATGTATTGTTATTCTCATTTCTGGCACTCTCTTGAGCCTCATCTAAGAGAGAAGCAAAGGTAAGCAGTCAATCCAGCCTCCTTTTGTAAAGTTTGGAATCTAATCTTGGGCTTGCTATCCGAATATTCACTGTGAGACAAATAAATGGCTGCACAAGAAGTTTACAGAAGCAGAGGCCAGGAAAATTTAGCTACATGAACAACTCTGTCTAACACTTCCTTGCGTTACTGTGGAAGAATACAACCCCTAGTAACCCCCACTGCAATATACTTGATTTTAGAAACAAAGATTATACAAAAGTGTTAACACATGTATTTTTAAACAGCTCTGCATATTTTAAGAAATGGATAAGGACTTCTATTGATCAAGTTCTGCTTTGGGCTTTTAAGCTCTAGGTCAAGGGAAACATAAACATTTTAAACATACCCCTCACCCAGCCCCCAAGAGATACAGTCACTATGTCTGGGCACCTGGCAAATGACTGAAATGAACCCCAAAGACTTTAATGGATGTACAAAAATGTATCAAGATAAACCCAGACAGCTCAATGAAAAACACCTGCCTGTGTGCTAGTCAATGAGGAATTCATGACTTACAGTATTAGCATATGCATCCTTGTGCTATTCAGAAATTCTTCAAAAAGAATAAAAGGTTGAGCTTAGTTGCTAGGAAGTCTGACAGTTCTAACATTAAAAACACAGCATAAAAATGTTTTATTCCAAGAGCTCAGGCTGCAAAGAACAAAAATATCCCATTTGTTCCTGCTGTATAAGCTTTGCTTTTCTTCTGTAAATTACGTCTCTGTTTACATAATGTCTCTCCAGCTCGGTTTCATCATTATCCATCATAGTATAACTATTTATCAGCCTTTAAACAAGCAAATGAGTGTGTTTGTATAAGGAAGCCAAAGTGCAACTAATGACAGTCATTTTTCAATTTATTGAGGGTTTTAGGCCATGTGATAGTTTCCAGACCCCCAAGCTGCCCCTGGCAGAAAATTCTAAGAAGATAGTTGCCATCTGAAATTAAGCACCTTGGGAACACGAGCAGTGTAATTTTCAGCCATACTGCATACTCTCAATTTCTTCCTTACGCCTGTGTTGCCTAGTGCACTGGCTTTCAGGTTTTTTACCAGCTGAAGATATGACTTCTGATGCCTCAAAATAAGATACAAAATCTTACCAGAAATGTTGCTGCCTTTTGTAGGGTCATGCTAACATTTTCTGCACTGAAAATGCAGAGTTAGAAACACTGCTTTAGCCAGACAAATTTGAATATACTTGGCATGCAGCATTAACATCTGATTGCAGACTCAGTTAAAAAAAAAAAAAAAAAGAAAAAGAAAAAGGCCTCAGCACTGTAAATTCCAACCTCTTTCCTTACAGTGAAAAATGTGGCAGAGTAATTTGTTTGTAAATGTAATTTCAGACCAATTTCTGTCCTGCCATGGTCCAATATTCATATAAAAAACTGCTCAGGTGATTCTCACAGGACTAATTTCTTGGTCAAATGTTCTTCTTCACGTCTTCTCCGTCTCAGACAATTCTTATATGCCCGTAAGTAGCATTTAACATCAGAATTATTTCACTATGTATCTAGGCACTTGCAGTGCAGTATCACATCTCTCCTGTCTTCTTTCTCAGCTTCCTTTAACAAAGTGTCTCAAAGAGAAATGCCTCTCTTGGGAAAAAGCCCCATTCACAAACAGATACATTTTTTCTCACTTCCCATTTGGCTGCATTCTTGTTTGCTGTCATGCCTATGGACTTGGTAACAACTGAGATCGAAAAAAAAATTTAAAAAAGAAAATCCTTTTCACATCCCTCAGTGTAAGTTTGAAAAGCCTGTGCTTTTACATGTTATCAATGCCTTCACTGTTCTTTTGAAAGTCCCTTCTCTGAAAATTCCCTCAAAGTGTCCATGCAAGAGACTTACCTGCCCTAACATAAACTAACAAGATGACAACCGCCATTTAGGAACGCATGACTCCATCACCATTCTGCTTCAACGCCAACACCACCTCTAAAACTCTCGCAGCTGTCTACAATTTTCTGTTGCATATTTTTGTATTTGATCCCTCTTCTCATGCAGCAACCACAATCCCATTATGCAGTTTTGCACCTTGCTGTCCTCACCTTTGTACTTCCTACAATCTCTACATGCTTGTATTTCTTAGTCTAGAAGTTTAATATTAATTCCTAGAAACTTTCTCAGCTCTGTATCTTTTTAATTTCTGTGCACACTGGAAGTACCTTACATTAACTACGTAGCTGCAAAGAAGTAAGGACAGTTAAGATGGGATGGCAGATTATTTTCAATGTAGAGAAGCACTGATTCTCTGCAAGTTATCCATTCAGTATTAGGAAGATATTTCTGTAAATGGATAAAATCATATGAATTTATGAATTGCAGAATATTAAGGGATTAAAGGTTTTAAAATGAAGCTATGTTTCATTTTATAGCAGCATAGACCATTCACTAGTGCAGACAGGCTAACAGGCTACTGGTAAGTAACTTGGCTCTTCCACGGACTCCTAGTAGACCTCTGTAGCTAGTATTATGCTGCTACCAGCAGAACTGAGCCACTGTCCCAGCCTGCACAGTCTGGCCATAAATCCAGCTTTCACTGGGGCTGGACCAACAGCCTGCAAACGCTCTGAAACACGAGAAACAATCTGCAAGAACAATTTCCCCCAGAAAGGCAACACCAGTTCTACATCAACCAACCTTTCATAATGTAAATAATAACGTATAAATAATACAGCAATGGACTACAGCATTAAAATGTCTCACTCTTAATGCAAGTTGTGAGGCAAAGTTCATGAATGAATGCCTTCCCTGGTTTGATAAATAGTCTCAAGAGAAAAACAAAATCTAGTTTAAAATGCACAAGAAAATACTGTTCTTTCTCATTTACTCAGAATAGGATACTCTAAATTTCCAGCTCAGTTATATTTCTTTTCACATTATTTTTCCTTGTATTAGTAACTTCCCACAAAGCTTACTATAACAGCACCTCAATATTAGAATGAACATAACTTAGTGGACAAACCTATTATTTTTCTAACGAAGACAAATTCTTCTTCACCACCAAATAAACGCTGCTAGTGAGAAAGAGAATGAGGGGTTCAACTTGAAGCACTTTACTTACTTTGAAAATATTTCTTAGGATGGCTGAATAATTCCAATTGGAAAGGATTTTGCTAGTCTCAGCCCCTGCTCAGAGCAGGCTCAGTTGTGGAGTCAGATCTGGCTACTCCAGGCTTATGCTGCCAGGATTTCAAAAGCTCTAGACCACCATCATGGGAAAAAAAAGAAGGTTTCTTGCTTGTTTTTGTATTTGCTTTGCACAAAACATTTTGAAGTTGATTTTCTTTCTCAAAATTCCACATGAAGCCACCTAAGCCTTGACTGTCCAGGCTGGGACAGTGGCTCAGTTCTGCACTGGTAACAGCATTACTGGCCACAGACGTGTACCACAAGTGATACCAGCTGGAAGCTATGCCTTGGATAACTGCAGAAGTGAGTGCTCAGGAAGCAAAGACAGGGTACGAAGTTACAGCACAGTGGGTTTTCCAGATGCAATTTTAGTGTGAACTTTTTGAGAATTAATGAATAATGTGAAGTGGACAATGTGTTGCAATTCCTATCTTCTAGCCTCCTGCAAAATAATTTCCCAATGTGGATAAAAATTTAGCTCTGCCACCATTCTGAAAGCATGCTTTGTTTCCCTTTGTAGGAAAAGGAAACTTGGGAGGCAACAGTACATTAAATATGAAGGGTTACCAATGTGCATCACTGTGTGTTATAAGATGAAATCTGACAAAGCTACCAGAATTCATCTTTAGTTAAGGATATCCTTAACCAAGATTTTCTTTTTCAATGGCCTTTCAATAGTTTTCTCATCTTTACTCACAATATAAAGCATGAACTAACAAAGCAGTTAATGTTGGAGCTTGCAAAATATCATTAACACACTTAGTCAAGAAATTTGATGAGTGATTGCAATTATTTAGAAGTGGTAAAAATTTTCCTCTTTACAACATCTCTAAAACCGGGACATAATTGTGCTAAACATAATAAAACCATCTGTGCTACAATTGTATCTGCTTTGTTGACAGTGCTGATTGTTTAATCTTCACAATTTGCAATCCAATAGTACCTGACAATACCACCCAAAACCAAGAATCCTTTCTTTGCTCCTACTATTGCATAACCTTTCAATGAATTTGGAGCCTTTTTGGTTTGTACATTTTCGTATTTCACTCATTCTATGATGTCAGAAGATTCAATGAATAGCTTATATTTTTCTTCAAAGTGAGCTTTGCTTTGAATTCTATGTTTTCTGCTTGCCATAGAAAAAAACCCACTTCAATTGTTTCTGAGACAAGGCTGGTCATTTTCATGAAAGAAGGAACAAGACTTTTAGCAAGTCACAGTGCACAGCTATATCCATTCTCCCATCCTGTTTTCATAATTATTGATACAATATGTTAAGAAACGTAACAACAAACTGCTGAAAAACTTATCCCAGGCTTTTTTTTTTTTTAAATTTGTCATTTAGAGAAAAAACACAGTTTAAAGTAAGTGCAAAAAATTCCCTAAGCTGCAGTGTAAGAGGTAATGGACTTTTATGGACTATACAGGCTTGAGGGCTATGAAACCTGGTTACGGAGTTTTAAATGAAGGCAAAAAAAAAATAGCTGTGAAAAAAATAGCACAATTTCAATGTGCACACTGTGATAGTGCATGAGAGTGCTCCTCACCTGCTGCAGTACGTGTCTCTCTCTCAGTGTCATTAATCTTCTGTGGAGCTCTACTAGTTCATCAAGATACGCCTAGAAACAAATCCCCCCCATAAACAACTTGTTAATTAAGTCACAACAATGTAATTCATAGACTTCAGATGTCTTCAAAACCAGTACAAATAGAAATCTTATTTTAAATCCTGGAATCATATAATATACTGAGCTGGAAGAGACTCAGAGGGATCACTGAGTCCAGCTCCTGGCTCTGCACAGGACAATGCCAAGGGTCACAGCATGTGCCCGAGAGCATTGTCCAATGTCTGAGTTTCTTGAACTCTGTCAGGCTGGTGCTGTGACCACTTCCCTGGGGAGCCCACTCCAGGGCTTTTTTTATTGCTCTAGGTTAAAAACCTTTTTCTAATATCCAAACTCCCCTGACTCAGCTTCATGCCATTTCCTCGGGTCCTGTCACTAGTCACCATGGAGAAGAGATCAATGCCCACCCCTTCTCTTCCTCTCAGGAGGTCTTCCCTCAGTCAATGAGGTCTCCCCCCACAGTCTCTCTTCTCCAGGCTGAACAGACCAAGTGACCTCAGTGGTTCCTTGTAAACCTTCCCCTCTGGGCCCTTCACCTTCTTTGCAGCCCTCCTTTGGATGCTCTCTAACAGCTTTAAATCCCCCTTGGAGTATGGCACCCAAAACTGCACACAGGACTTGAGGTAAGACCAAACTCTTCTTTGTGGTGCATTTTTTTTATTAATAGTCTGGCATTCTCTAGCTTAATACAAAGCAAATATAAATTTTTGCGGTTTTTTAAGATACTTCATGCTGACAAAAATCTTTATAGGTGGTCATTTGCTATAGAAGATAATCTCTGTATCTCAACTGTGCCAGAAAGCATCAAAAGACTGCGGATGCCAAAATAGCATCTTTAGAAAACATATCCCACCTTTCCACGTAAGAACCAAACCCAAAGACTCAAAATCAAATCAATCTTTTTCTCTAGAGGTATGTAATTATTTTCTTTGCGCCAACAGGGAGGAATAAGGAACGAAAGACTAAGGAAGATTAATCCACAGGTAAATTCCAGTGCTTCTTCCCTGGGATGTCAAACATGTCCCACCTCTCCACCTTATTATCAACTTCCTCCTTCAGCCCGAGCCATCAAAAACTTCTTTTTTTTTGCTTGTAAGCAGAAAGAGATATGGCACTCAACCTAAGCAACCAAAAAGCAAACCAAAAGATCACTAAAAATCTAGTACTAAAAGTACTAAAAAGTACTAAAATCTAGTGCTAAAAATCTATCTACATCAGATAAAAATCTAGATACTAAAAATCTAGATGTTGCAACTTTCATCTCTTGCCTCACGTTATCACAAAATAGACACTAATACCAAACAAAGCAAAACACAAGCCTTCAGAGAAACTTGTCCATAGTGGGCAGTTGTGTTATGTCTGCTCATGGAAGGATTGAGAGCTCTTGCCCACAACCAGTAGACGGATTTTGAATCAAACTACCTCAGCGTTAAATGGCAACAGTTGCTTCATATCATTTTAGTTAACATGCTAAATCACAATGCTACTTCCTAATGCACAGCCTTCAGAAAGGATTCTGAAAAATAGATGATATTTTTTTCCCTAACTGATTGATTTCCAGGCTAGGAATACATCTGTGAATTCTCATCTACATCTCATTCCTCTGTGAAGCACAATACAAACTCATGGTGGACAGTAGATAAAATAAACAGATGGCAGATTCTCAACCGGTGAAATTTGCCAAATGACCTGATTGAAAAGAAGAAAAAAAAATTCAAAATATGAGAGAAGATAGAAGAATTACAGACAGAAAACAGAGAAAAATCTGCACCTAAAGGAATCCAAAGCAAAGATGTACTAAGATTTTCATTCTGTAACAAAGGTTGGCATTTGGTAAGCACATTAGTATCATATTTTGGAGTACCTTATTGCTACCTCATTGTTATTTACCTTATCACAATCCCCATTCTTCATTTGTTTATCTGTTTTGTTTTGCTTTATTGGACTTTTCACTTCTAAAATCTGGAAAAGAAAGAAAATACTGTAAAAATTAAATGCATCACTGGATACAATAATATATGGAAAATTCTGCTGTTAATAACACAAACTCAAAACTGAGCTTTTAATTCTTTAAAATTAAAGAATATTATCTACTCATATTTTTCAGAACAAAAAGTTACTTACAGCAGAAAATGCTGAGGTACTGGAATGAGGCGACAGTGATACTATTAATCCTTAAAAGAAGGAATTTCATGTCATTTAAAGCCTTCTCAACACTTTTTTTTCCCTATCTTTCGCATGCTGGTGATTTGGCAGATACAAAATTATGCTAAGGGTCTCTCCAGTGTCTTTGAAATGTCACATTATCACTGTACTTTTCCTGTTCTTTTTTTCCCCTCAATACTATCTCTTTTATTTGACAACAGAGGTTTTGAAACAGTCCTTGAAATGACTGCATGAGTTGTAACTGAAAGAGAAAGTGATTGACAGTAATTTCTTTTGCCCTTATATGGTACCCTTCCTTCAATGCCACTCACATCCATTTACTATCACACATACAAGCCAAGATTGCTTCATCTGATACTGAAAAAGATCCAAGAAGAGCACACCAGCAAGCAGCAGGACACCACACTTGATCTGAAGCTTTTAGGACTAAAGGCAGAAATATTTGGGGGGAAAAAGAACTGTTGATTGTTCTTTCAGGCTTTTCCACAGAGAACACTCTTTTGAAGTTAAAAGAAAAATCACCATACCATTCCTAACCTAGAATATAACCAGTTCTTCTGAAAAATATCAAAGAAAACTAAGTAATCACAGATAATGGGAGATTATGTTTCACAATTCATTGTGAGACTAACATCACTAGCATGATTAACTCCAAAACCATACTGAACAGCCACAACACAGCATAAACCTCAGCAATTAAAACAAGGAAATAAAGCCTATAAGAACAAGTCTTCTAGAAGCCTTACTGACATTTTCCCCCAAGTCCTCTCTCATTTCTCCTTCCCTTGGTATAAATGATTAAGCTGCATATATGCTCCCTAGGCTGACCAGCATGTTAAGAATACACATGGCAGACAGCTATTTCCCTATCTAGTGAGAGTGACTGCAGATCTGAGTTAACCTTACCTGATCTACCCAGCCAAGAGTGATACATGTTCAGAATCAAAACATACATTTTTGAAGAATAATTTTAGTACTTCTGTTCAACACTCTCTGGAGTTATTGCTGTGTAGGCCAGTAGAAGAAAACTTTTCTCTTGGGAAAAAAACCCCACCCAACCCTACAAAAAACCAGACCTTTAATCATGGATTCAGTACATTTTAGATGCTTTTATTGTTTTCATTGGAAGAAAATTCTTGGTTTCAAATAGAACCTTGCCAAGAATAGAGTATATGTGAAAAAGCTGCTTCCTTAGAGTGCTCTTGATATGTAGTTAAAATTTAACATCTTAAGCACTCTTTAGATGAGATACAGCACTAATCACGTCTAAAGAAGCTTATACAAACTCTGTCTTAGCTCTTCAGTTCCATAAAGGAACTTAGTTAACACAAACCTGGTTTCATCAGTAAAAGGTATCATTCTGGCAAGCAGCAGTAAGCTACCAAGAAGAGATTTCAAAAGTGCCTATAGCCCACACAATTTGCATTCTCACAATGCTTCCCAAAATTTCCAATTTGCAGCTCGATTATAAAATTTTGCCCAATTTAAGAAATGTAAGAAGGTATGTGAAGGTATTTTAGCTGACACACAGCTATTGTTTGGAGTGTCTAAATGTGGAGGTAGACCTTCTACTACATCACCAACAGACAAAGAAACACAAAAGATATGACTGAGCGGGCTGCTAATATTGAGACTCAGAATTACTTAACAATTACTCCGGCTCTTTAGAAGCCAGTCTTCACTAAACAACAAGCCATAGACAGATTTTTTTTATTTTTCTTGTGCTTATGTGACAGTAAATGCAATATTCTTCATCCTTATAGCCAGCTTTTTAACCTCAAGACTATCTCTTAGAAACTTGTAACTTTTGTATAGACAACTTAGAAGAGCCTACAGTGGTAGAAAACAAGAATATTTTCTGTACATGGAATCACCTTCTCTCTGTGCACAAAATACTTCCTAGTTTGTGGGATTTTTTTTCCCCGCAGTGTATTTGAACTCAGATAACATGAATAATAATATTTGGGGTTTGTACTACAGCTTGTATTGGAAATCTTAATAGAAAAACAAGGGCAAGTAAATAATATCTGCCAGATAATTGAAGCAACTATAGAGAAGAGATATAAAAAAGACCCACCCATGAAACTCACCCTCTAAGCCACGAACTTGTGTTAGTACAAGTAGACACTATTTTAACTATATCACAACTGTAAGCAGCCATTTATTGCCAGTAAGTGTCGTAACAGCTTTGCATATGATACAACTTACACTGGGAATGAATCGTGACTTCTTAAAATAACTGACAAATGGTGTACTTTATTTTATAAAAAATGTAAGGTTTTATATTTAATTTTATACTTAGAGAGTCTTACTCACTGGGGGTAAGGTACCTCCCAAAAGCTAATTCTCATTTGTCCCTGAAGCATTTCGCAACTCTAGGTAATTTACTTTCTTTTCTTTGAAAAACCGAACTACCCTATGTTGCTACCTCAGAAATAACAACCATGTCAGCTCTTAAACAACTGGGACAAGTACTCCGCTGCGAAGTAAAAACTATTGAGTCTTCTACTGGAATAAAAAAAAAAATATGTATCTTTCTAGATAAACATTGGTGGGGGAGATAACAGATGAATCAATAAAGTCTAGAGTTTGATGTTGTTGGGGGTTAGGTTCTTTCCTTTTGTTTTTTTTTATTCAGGGAATTTTGTCCCATAAGTTGCTACGAACAGTAATGACTGGGTACTTAAGAAAGACAAAAGAAGTGGCCAAGGTCAGGGGAGGAGGGCACCTGGCTGCACTTCTCTTATCCGGGGGTTTCTCTTGGAGGGGCAGAGATACCTCCAGAACCGGGCTGGTAAAAGTCGGGGCTGGGGCAGCTGCTGGCTCTCTCTCTCTCAGCCTTGGAGGGGGCGGTTGGAGCTGCTGCTTGGGGAAGGGAATCCGCTGCCACCGCCAGAGCCCNGGCCCTGCTGCGAGTTTCGCTGCACTGCAGCCCCGCCCCCCCTGCCTGCCGAGCCGTCCCACGGTTCAGGCACAGCAGCGGAGCTTCTGATACATCTTGTCCACCACCCCGGGATTTTTGCTCATTCCTGCCGTCCCAGCTTGCTGTTTCTGAGAGTCCTGCTGGGCCACCGGGATCGGCTGCCCCTGGGCGTTGTGAAGCGAGCCTCTCTTCCATCCTTTCCCTTCTCGGTCGAGCCGCCACTACCNCAGCGCCCCTGCCGGCTGCGACCGTAACTGCACCGAAGGGGAGGGTGCCTGCGGCCGAGAAGGGGTCACGGGGTCTCTGGTTCTGTTTGTTGGTAATGCCAGAGTTGTTGGTGGTGGTTTGTCTTGTTATACATACTAGTTAAGAACTGTTACTCCTATTCTCATATCTTTGCCTGAAAGCCCCTTAATTTCAAAATTAGAATAATTCGGAGGGAAGGGGGTTACATTTTCCATTCCAAGGGAGGCTCCTGCCTTCCTTAACAAACACGTGTCTTTCAAACCAAGACAGATGTTTACTGTGTCTACTGCTAACACAAAGCCAAACTGCATTTTTTTTACCTGGCTGTTACTGGTTTTCAGTACAGGTGGTGCTGGCTCATGACGCAGTGGTGAGGAAGCTGAGCTGCTGTCACTATCGCTGCCATCACTCAGACTGACCCTGTGGAAAAAAGAGCCACAGCATTACATCTGCACACAAAGGGCTGTCAAATGGGGTTAGCCAACCTGGGACTTTGAGGTAGGGACTTATAATGACCAATTCCTTGCTAAGCAACCTATTGTTAATCTAAGTCACATGGTAGAGAGGCATCTGAGCAGGGCTGCACTCCAGAAAAAACTCCTTGTGGCACAAAGAAGGAGGCTGCCTGTCTGCACTTGGCTAAGACAAAGTGTCTAGTTTACAGCAGCTAACATTACAGAAATGGTTAAACACCTACAAAATTGAACTGCTGCTCCCTATCTCGCTACACAGCTACATCAAAGTACGAAAGAGGTCTTAGGGATACTTTTCTGCTCTTCTAAAAGCTTTCCAAACAGCTGTATTTCCCATCTGAACACGTATTTTACTGAAAAGTTCCCTGTTTATTGTCGAAAGTAACACACTTTTTCCTGATTAAAATTGAAAAACTTAGCATCTCAGGAGAGGTCACATGAAAAAGCCCCACTCCTAGTCAGTTTCACCCTTCAGTTACTTACGAACAACAGGGAATATTTCTTTGTTGGAAAAAGACCCATTAGTTATTTGGGATAAAAAGAAGTAGAGAAACAATAGCCTTGAAGTTCCATTAATGAACTGAAACAAAATCTCCACACTTGGAGACAAGTTGAGCTTGAAATAATCCTTTACACAATCACTGACACCAACAAGTTCTCAAACAGCTAGTCATCTTGGTCTTTTTCTTCTTGATTGCACTTCCACTTGCAATCACAAGACACTCACCTGCGACTCCTGCTTCCTCCTCTTGTGTTTACAGGTTGTTCCAACTCAGAATCATTGTCCTTCTCATCTGCTTCATCTGATTCATCTTCATTATCATCTGAATGCAGATCTTTCATTATAGTCCTCAATGGACCTGAAACAAGAGAGACAATAAAATACAATGAAGTTTACTTCCCAGTGTTTTGGGCAATTCACCCAGCTTTAAAAACTACCTTCCCCATACAGTGTTGAGAGAGGAGAGTCTTAAACATTAAACAAATAAAGCAATGCACTGGGGGCTTATACTGCAGGCACCTGTCCACATATTTGTGAATCTTGACTCACATGAGCAACTCAGTCAGCTTCAACAGACTTACTCATGACAATGAAGTGACTCACATGTTCAACTGTTAGAACAATTTGCACCCTGGACCACAGCTGAAGTAAGTAAAATACTGTCATAACAGGAGAAATTGACATGAAATGTATGCTTGTTAAAAGCATGCTTTTTTTGCATTGCTGGGGTTTAGCATTTTTTGCTTTCTTATTATATGTGAGTAAAGGTCTACAGGGACACATTGATCAGTATTAGTACATTTGTTAGGTTAATCCATGTATGAGAAGTTGGTTCTAACAAACCATTCTGACTAAATTGTCCTGTCAAGGCAGTCATTTTGTCTTCTTGGTTTTTATGTCTTTTAACTTAAGCTGTTCCCATTATTTCAGGGTCAGTTTCAAGTGGAGTAAGTACTTCACGAATGTTGCTAAGTATGAAGTACATCAATACCACTCAACACCATGTTATCACTTTTTCTGAATTAACAAGAAGGTACAAAGCTTGACTTGCTCACAAAAGTGCATTAAACTCAGTTTGGGTTTAGATTTTTACTCTTTTTGCTCTAAGAGACAGTTACAAAAAGAATATGTTCAATAGATCTGGAAAGTGTAACACTACAGCTACTTGAAATAAAAATGGGCAAAAGCAGATTAGAAGAGGAAAGAAAGTAAAATGTCCTGGTACCACAGAACATTTAACTATGAAGTACAGCCCATCTAAGACATGAAGCAGCAGTTGAAAGCACCAGTGATGGCTGTAGGAATAGCAATTACTATTACGGTTGTGTAATTCCTTCAGCCCAAGAAACACAGTACTAACATGAACAAAGTAAGCCTGAGAAGAAGCTTTCAACTCTGTTTGCTAATGGGGAAACTAAGTCAAGGAGTGTCCTCCCTGCACACTGCCAGCAGAGAGGGTAGATGTCTATCAGTCAGTGCCATACTCATAACAGGGACAGTGCTCCCTTCATGGGAGGAACAGTTTTATGGACTATTCCAGACATAGCAAATAGGCATTTTGACTAGTTCTGTGCAAGTGACTTCAAAGCTGTTGTTTGGAATGATTTATCACTAAGGCTGCCCTAGAACTTTTGTAAATTGGCACAGTTTGGATGGGTTCTGAGCAATAAACCTTTATTCTGTTTTCACACTCTAGGAGAGAAAACCAGATGGTGCTGATGGGCAAATTCCTGGTTGACCAGACATTTGTACAGGTGACAGCATGGAAGTGCTTCTTGTCCACACACCCACTGCTGACATGCAGAAGCAGCTGAGCTGTGCTCCATTTTCTGTCCCTGTTTGGATATCAGGCAGACAATGCTCAGCTATTTGCAAATGACAACTTGTAGTCTGACTGAATAACTTACCATCTGACCCTTGAAGGAGGGAAAAGGGCTTTTGTAGGAGCAGCAATAAAAAGAAACGTGGACTCCTGAGCTACATCCATCACTGACAGCCTCATAAGCATTGAACAACCTGTCATTCAAACAAGTTCTCCCTTATTGTAGGAGCACATCTGGGAGTCTGAAAAGCACATTGCTAGCTAACTTTTCAGCAGCCCTTTCTACCAATTAGCAAAGCATTAATTTTTAGGTCTTTTTTTTTTCTAGCATGGATAGCAATTTTCTGCTCTTCGCTAACACTTACTCTAAAATTCCATAACAACCTTTTTAAAGGTTTGAAAAGTGGTTACCTCCTAAGAGATCAGAATAGTTAAGGAGAAACTGAAAATCAGGAGTTGCACATGAGCAAGTTTTCTTGGTAAGGAAACAGATAAATATCAAAGTAAGCCCCAAGGACAGAAGAACTTGAGGAAACTCAGGTTAGCCCACTGCTTACGCAAAAAGAGGTGAAAAAAGTTCATGCTGTGTTTTTTTGATACCTGAGTGAGCACTGGAGTCTAAATGCAACCAAAAAAGAGCAACAGTCCTGGCAAGTAACTTCCAGTTGAGGGAAAAAGCATGGCTTCTGACCAGAGCACAACATACAGCGTGAACATGCCATGGTGTGCCTGGTGCTCCATACGTTTGATATACAAATTCGTGGCCTGGGCAATGAACTCGCTTAGTTAATTGTGGTTTCTGGAAATCCCAGAAAGAAGCAGGAACCACTATTTACATGGCAAAAAAGAGAAGATGTATATACCATTTGCGCTTCAGAGCTGTTCACATCAGAAGACAAATCTCCCATCTACTGTACATAACGTATATGTACAGTATACATATTTTATACAATCTTTTCAGATTGTGAACTGAAAGACAATCTGTGGTATGTCTTATATATGATCCAGAAGAGATAGATGGGACCAGTCCGCTCAGAAGAAACTATTATGTCAACAAGTTTTTTCCCAGCAAAGGCAACAGATGCAGAAGTGAGTATCCAAGTCTTTTGGCTTGTAATGGACAGTTCATACCACTAAGGTTTTCATGAGAACAAAAATGGGGTTCAGCAGGAAGTGTATCTGTTTATTCTTAGGTAAAAATCAACTGGCTGAAGCCAGTCATTACCACAGTTCACTTCAGCTCTTGCCTTCTTTCACACGGAGTAACACTGCCAGAAAACAGCAGAAAATCAGTACCAGTCACCTACAGAAAGGCAGTAGGACAGATATGCATCACGTGACAATCTATTTAAAATCAGTGTGCCTGAGGCATTAATGTATTGTCATAACCTTAAATCAAGGCTACCATTGAGGAATATAAATGGCTAAAACAAACTATTTTGCTTAGTCAAAGGCTGCTTTTTTAACGCTCCTTATCCAAAGAACAAAACAAAAGCTCATTAAGAATGTATCGGTTGTACAATCTTATAAACCAGGCAAAGAAGCCAACCAGGAACTAAGAAGTTTAATAGATCATGTAGAATGAATATTAACTTATTTACAGAAAACATGCTTTGGCGAAGCCTTCAGGAAGAAAAATGCATTCTTTACTGAGTTTCAAGTAAAGTGAAATTATTAGCCAGAAAACCAAAATGCAAACTTTAAGTCTAACCATCATCCTTCCCTGCCATGTATTTGAAGTAAATACTGTGTGCTCTTAAAAGTTCCCAGTACTATGGGACGATCACAGCCTTTGAAAGGGTCTACACAAACACATCTGTGAGTTTCTGTTGGCCGCCCACGGGAAACCACACTCTTCCAAGGCTTCAGACGGAGCCAGATGCCATGCCACCTAATGCTGCAGAAGGACAACTCAGAAACAGAAGCTCTTTTGGGCTTAGCCTCTGTTAAGTGATTGGCATGTATTTAGTTCTTCAAAACAACCAACCTTCACACCCTTTTCTCAGATTCACAGTTTCTTTCTCTCCTTTTATTTTGCCCTTACAGCCACATCTGAAAACAACCTGCGGAAAAGTCTCTAAATCAAAACTGTGGCCAGTTCAGGCAGTGAAACACGGAAGAAAAGAGGTAATGAGATGCCACGAGTTCTGTTTTTATTGGCCCCTTCATTTCATACATTCCTTCCAATTTCTTTTCCTTTACTGATACCTTGTTGTCTGTTGTTTTGAGATGGTGTAAAACTGGAACTGGAACTGGAGCTGGAACTGGCAGGACTGGGCTGTTCAGACTTAAAAGAAAAAAAAAAGAAAATAAATAACATTTTAAGAGACATTTTTTTGCCTAAAAAAACTCTTAAGGTTAGTTACTGCCTAAAGCATTCCGTCAAGAAAAAAGAACTGTGGGGCCAAATAATACTCAAAGACCTTTATTTCAGGTGTCAGTGAGGCAAACATTGTGTATATTACTATTGCACTCACCATACATACACACTACTACATCATATCTAGTTCTTTGCTAAAGCCTAACAAGAAGTTTCCAATGCCTTGTTTGAAATATTATACAACATGAGAGCCTAAATGAGTTTATAATGGACCTAAAGCATCTATGTCATTGTCATACTGGACATGCAACATTTTTCACATTAGCAATGACATTGTGGAACTGAAAAACAAAAGACCTGACCAGACCACACTAAATGCCAGAAAACCTCGGACAGTTTTCTTTCATCTCCCTTAGAAAATAAGTCTTAATATAGGGATTCAAACGAAACTTTTATGCTGTTACTGAATTTCTGCTAATGCTAACACTTTCCATATGTATCAAAAACTCTGCAGATTGTAAATGTGATTGAACCAGAAGATAAACCTAGTCACAAACAGAAATTATCTAGAATTTACCAATTACAAAAGAGAACTGAATTTTTGAACAGGGTTATTAAAATCAGTGTATATTATTTAACAAACAGTTCTACACATTTTTTTCCTACTATTGTTTAAAATGTGTAAATTTCCCTTTAAAATTAATGAGAAAGTCCTATTACTTCATCAAAAAATTGTGTATGTTTTGCTTAGTGTTTATGGCTTATGAGGGCAGTACTGAAGAGTCTTGCTTCCTGCTGCCAAGTTGCATGTCTCCGTATAGTTTTTGGCTGATTCCTAGACTCAGTGGTACATACTTGCACACTCATCTGTGTACATGAGACAAAGTATGAATCCAGTATGTGGGCAGAGGGGATGCTAACTGAGAACACAGAACAAGAAGGTGGCTGTATGGAAGGAACAGTGAAAATTGGATTAGGAAATAATGGCCTAAACATCTACTATTGAAAAGAAAACCTGCTTACACTTTAAACTTTATACAACTGCATTATCATGATGTGTTATCCAGGCTAACAAACATTTTCTGACTCTCCTTGCCTCATGATTAAGACAGAACTAAATTGTTCTCAAAAATGACAGCAGAAATATCCAGTCTGTAAAACTCAGTTTTCAGGCACACAGGCTACCTAAGCCTAACAGTTGCTTTTTCTCCATAAATCAATCTATTGTTGCCCTTCATAATAGAGCAGGCAGATTTACTGCCTTTTGTTGCCTTTTCTCACGATGAGAGATGCCTATTTGGGCAACAGAATGCTTGAGAAAAACACCATTAACATCTGCTCTCCTTAAATCAACACCAGCCCCAGTTCTCACAGACACACAGTCAAAATACAAACTCCATACCTGACTGTGTGGGTGTATGACACTTCTATACAACAAAACCCAACCCAACCAACAACACAACCCACTTCAGAGTACCAAGAGAGATTCTTACACGGTCCACAGCATCAGACCTTTTTGAAACACACTTCAGCATCACTTGGCACTGCTCCAAAAATCAAGCACTTTTGAAAAAAATTTTTTTTTCCTTTCTGAGTTTCTGTAAAGCCTGACAAGACTTTTAGCTGTAAAATAATCGTGATAATATGAAACAGACTGCAGTGATGAAGAACAAGAGTCAATGCAAACTTTAAAGACATCAGTAAACTAAGTTCAGTTGTCTAGCTTCAGGCTACTCTTAAACATCTGTTTTATCTGTCAATTTCTGCTTCTTGCAGCAAAATTACTAGCTGAGAACTAGTTTCTGCAGATTTCCATTAACTGTATTTTTCCTTTATTAATTTCAACATGAACTTTAACTTACCTAAAGTCCATTCCCTTAAAAAAACAGCAAACACTATAAGACTATCAGATTTGGCTTTCAAATGCTCAAACTCTAAAAAGAAAAAAATCACATAGGTGCGGGGACCATTTCACTATTAAAACTTCATTACTTTCTTTTTAATTGGTTTACTTGAAATGAAAAAAGGGGAAAAGGCCTAGTCTTATTCTCATTATAAGGCATGAAAATACCAATGAAATTGTTCCGTGTCAAAATTTTCTCCCAGCATTAACTAATTGGGTCAGTATCACAAGAACAAATGAATATAAATACATACAAAGTTGTATATTTTCCTGGTAAAAATTTTGCTCTGCTTTAGGAAGATAATTTTGAGAACTCAAACCACAGAAAGTCCTTATGAAACACATATGATCATCCATACATATTTAAAAAATGTTCCTAATAACTTTTGAAACTATTTACAAAACTTCCTTAAACAGCCCTATCTGAAAATTTATTCCAAAAAACAGAGATTAGCATAAATATTAAAACTGTTAAGTATTGGAAATGAAACCTTCATTTTTTGCCTGAGAAATCTGGGTGAGAGCGCACCCAGAGGAAACAGTTGCTTTTAACCTAAGAAAGAATGTTATTAACAGAAAAGACTTGCCTGTTCAGAAGGAACTGAAAATATGCCTTACATATATGAATATGGATTAGTGCCGACAGCACCCATACTTCTGGTTAACTGAGGGTGTATTTTGTCACTTAAGCAATGCTTTTTGACAGTTTTACAGGCTTTTATCCCAAGGACTTAGGTATTTATGGCTTTACGCACTTGGGCTTTCTGCTCATATTCACTGATTCCTAATCACCGAATTTTTTTTTTTTAATGGTCTGAAATTAGCTAAAGCATGTTTTTCAACAATAAAAGTTTAAGACAGTATCAGCGAAGAGTTTCTCTCATATGGCCTTTTCCTGTTTTACCAGCTTTCTCTTTCTACAGATAAGCTAATGAGAGTTTGGGCCTGAACTGTTCATTAGTGCAATGACCCCATATGATTTACTGCATTCTTAGACAGTCTACTTCGTTTTAGTGCTCTCACAGTGATGAACAGGAGACAGTGACTTCTTTATTAGGCCTGATTGAGGGATTCTGTGCTTTGAAACTGTTCAGCAAAAAAGCAATTTTCTTCGGCCCAAGTTTTCACTGAAAGGGTACCTTTTTAACCAGTGATCTTTCTAAATCACCTGGCTTCTGCCATTTCCAAATTCTTGTCTGTTTTCACAAGTAGTTCAACAACCCACTCTTGAGCTGCAAACAACTTTCAGGCAAACTCACCTGTTTATGACAAAGGATATAATGGAGCTGTTTCTGTAATATTTCGTGGTTGTCCTAATTTGTACAACTTCTTGGGGCTGTCTGGTGCAGGGCCAAGAGCTGGACTTAGATGATCCTTGTGGGTCCCTTCCAACTCAGGATATTGTATGATTCTATGACTCTAAAAATAACCCCCAAATTTCAAGCTCTTTATTAATTCTTACATTAAGAAATAGAAGATATCTGTATGTGGGTGACAATGGTTTTTCTTGCCTTTCCCTGAACCATTCTTGAAGGAAGCTTACAAATTGTTTCTTGAAGCAAACATTAAGTGGTATAGCAACATCTCATTTCATATCAGTCAGTCTACATATTTCTTATTTTTTATGCATGATAGTCTAAAGACTTATGTTTCCCAGTGCTATATATACTGAGAAGCCTATACACTACTTACGCAGCTGAGCATTGCTTCCACTTCCACTCCACGCAAATTTAGAATTTCAGGAAGGAGGAATATGCTCCTGCAGGACAAGCCTTTTTCTCTAACAGGACTTCTGTAATTACAACTTCTACTGCCACTTAAGTGTTCTGTAAGTGACCTCAGCTTTTAGTAGAATAATTCAACCTATCTGTAGGTCACACAAGAGGTTCTTACCGAACATCAGAAAACAGCCTTTCACTGTGAGGGTAACCAATCATGGGCACAGGCTGCCCAGGGTGATTTTGGCATCTCTCTCCTTAACAGATATTGAAAAAACCATCTAGACAGGGTCCTGGCCACCCAGCTCAAAGTGGCCCTGGTTGAACAGGGGAGGTAGACCAGATGACAGTCAGAGGTACCTTCTAGCCTCAACGAGTCCGTGATTCTTCAAATTTGAAATGCAGCCTTCATTTAAAAAGTAGTATCCAGAAAAGTCCTTAATTGAACCTTTGCAACTGTTTCTTCTGAACAACTGCACTGGAGGAAGTGGGATTTGCATTTCCGTAGAGACTGTCCTACTGAAACATGTATCTAATTTTGAAAGAAAATACTTTTCCTTCTGTATTTATGAACAGATTTTATTTTACCTTTATAAATAAAAAGTAAATTTGAGACAATGCTAACATGAAAACTCACAAATACTCAAGCCTTACAGAAGACTCATGAACAGGAGACAGCTAAAAAATGCAGACAAAAAAAATCCTTTTGCAGAACATGGTACAAAACAATTGGAACATGAAGCACTAGTGAAGATTGTTCTATAACCTGTAGGGTATTTTTGCTGAAAATATCTTACTGGAAAGAGAGGCAGACACATAGTAAAGCAAGCAAAGAAGTACAAAAGGG
The DNA here is from genome assembly GCA_013397755.1 of Cnemophilus loriae. Lineage (NCBI taxonomy): Eukaryota > Metazoa > Chordata > Aves > Passeriformes > Corvidae > Cnemophilus > Cnemophilus loriae. The sequence continues at coordinate 106,349 of VZTF01004192.1, read as the reverse complement.
AAGATCAAGGTTTGCCTTGTAGAGCAGCTGAATACTACAGTTTCCATGGATTTCATGACTATAAGATAATGAGTAAACTAATGATAAGATAAACTAAAAATGTGTATGGTCACATGAGTATGAACATGGTCCTTAAACACAAGAGGCAAACTGATGGAAGTTCTCATCAGATAAGCCTAACCAAGAAGGATAAAGACTGTCCTGAATATGTAGGTAATGCTGGCAAAGACATGGTTATACGAAGGCTTTTCAAAACTGTCACTAAACACTGTGTCCTTTAGACCACATTTCCCCAAAAGCATGTGAAAAGACATCAATATTTGTGAAGAATTGATAAAGTATGAGCAGCGCAACACGGGGAATTTAACCGGTCTGTATTCCATACAAAGTCTGAATTATATGGGAAAAAAATGAGGCCAAATGATACAGGATGAAGATATGCTAAATAAATTACTTGTTGGAAGAACATTGCTCATTTTATAAGCTCAGTGGCATGAAAGCCCTGTGATGAGAGGACGGCAACTGTCCCTCTGCACTTCTTTACCTGTGGAAAGGCCAAATTAAGCTGACAAGCAATACTCAGATACTGATTTTCCGAGAGTTTGACTTAACATTTTAAACTTTCCCTTTGAGAATTTCCACATATTCTATACACAAAGCTGTCTTAAGCCAATAAAGGAAACATGTTTTGGAAAGAAAGAAACTTCAATTTTAGCACTAAATACAAACCAGAAAATTCAGTCTAGGTATTAAAGCCAAGGTGAGAGCTTCATTCAACTAATCTACCTCTTCTGCTCTAATGGGATCAATAATGATAGAAGATAGGTGGTATTTGTTCTGGCCAGCCCCTTCAGCGGCTGTGGTGGAAGCCAAGACTTCCCAACTCCCTTCTCTTGCTCTATTCTATCTACTGTGTGCCCTATGTTACGTGTCAGCACTGAGAAGGGCAGACACTGACGCATTCACAGTTCACTGTTTGAGAAATTAAACAGACCATTTGCTGTCACTTTTGGGGCAGCAGGAAGGTGGTTCACCTAAATTCTCCCATATCTGAGGTTCTAATGTTAGGAGTCCACACACTCCTATTAACAAAAGAAGCAACTGAAGAACCATCTACACACAAAACTGCCTTTATGGGTATAATTATGTACTATGGTACATCTCTCCATGTTAGAAATTTGGTCTTCTCAGCAGGTACTCAAGAGACTGCAAATTCACCACGGTTCCCCTCTATTCTTATGTAGCTCAAACTCTGTAGAACACTCCCAGCATGATCCTACACTAAAACTTTATAATGTGGAAAGCTTGTCGAGGTCATACAATCAAGTAAATACAGACCTAAATACATGAAAAACAACAGTTGGTTCTTTTTTTTCTGAAGTCCTGCTGCACAGGCTCTTGAATTTATGTCCCAGAAAACTATATTGTTCAAAATTTAACTATAAACTACAGAGAGATCAAATGCAGATCTTTGTTGGCCCTGTCAGTTTTACAGCAAGCCTCATTGTATTTACTTTTCCCTCAAACTTAACTTCTGGGATTTAAATGATTGTCTGAAAACCTCAACTCTCATTTACTGTACATTCCAGTTCCAGTGAAAAGCTGTAAAGAGAAAAATACAAAAATATACGCTGTACCCTAAAAAATTCTTGAGTCTCTAATACAAAACAAAACTCCTCAAACTATTTTTCAAAATGTCATAATTTTTAGCCAGTCTTGTGATACTGTAAACTGAACAATGATTTTTAGATGTCATGTTTGGCAACAATATGCTCTATACACATTTTTCTCTATAGATCTGAAACATCTGATAAGAAGGTTCCAAAGCACTTGCTCTATGATAATATCATATGTTTGTGTAGTAGTTTTCACAATAGATCATCTATATTATATACACACAGACCATGCAATGCTGATTCTCTGAGAAAAAACCCCATAGAGCAGATTTCTATTATCTTATCAGTTCTCTACCATTTACAGCTGACACATCTGCTTGCTGTAACCTTGCCTACACAAGTACTTTTATGGAAAGAATACTACAAAAAGTAATCCTTATTTAAAGCTCCTTATCTCTGCTTCTCTGATTTAAAATAAGTTTTTGGTAGTGTGATCTGAGCTTTACATTAATAGAGTTTTGCTTCTGTTTCATAAGATGTAAGACTGTAACACACAACAAAGACAATCTCTCAAAAATAAGAAAATCTGATACTTGTTTATATTTAAACTACATTTCACTCAAATTGTTATAATGTAGTGTAACATATTTGTAATGTAATTGATAATTATCTGAGTAGGTAGCTTAACCACTGAATGAAGTTATTAAAAATACTGGGCTATAATTACATTATTTGAAATACTGGCTAAATTAAGATCTCATGTAGTACAACCCAGATCAATCTTGAGTTTTACACTGTTCAAAGGATCAAAAAGGGAGTATATGGCACAAACAAATCAAGTTGAAACATCTCGTCTACCAACTGCTTCCTTTAGCTAGAATTGTAACATTTAACATGCAAAATTTTATTTACTCTTACTAGTCCTCTCCCAAAGCAAATTTAGGTCACCGAGAGCACCAAGAACGGCTTCCTCCTTTGGCCTTTTCCTGCCTTGAACCCAAGCAACTTCACAACTGAATTGTTGTTGTCCAGAATACTCAGACCACAGCACTTCACTTGATGATATTTTACTCTTCTTGTGGAAGACACAGTGCAATAAGCACTATCTTGAAACTATGTCCTTTTCATCTACAGAATAAAGCTGCATTGTAGTAACTAAAATCCACTAAAGCAGCATAGGCAATGGAAAAATATCATTCATACACTGAAAGAAACTAAAATTGTCACAGCCTGTATCTACTTCTTTACTTGCCACAGTTTAGACTGTAATACTTTTGCAGCTGATAATTTGAATAATGAAACACAAACAGGTTACTGTACGTAACCTCCTCCCACTAGTTAGGTAATACCTAAAATGACCTCACACAGAGCAGCAAAATCACTTGATTTACTTTTATCCTCATCAAAACTGTTCACCAAGTATAGTATTAAACAGCATAGATTTTGCAAGGGTCTTCTGATTGGGGTACTCATTGTTGAGGCATTGATCCAGTTGCTACTGACCCCAGTTCTGGTCATCCCCTGATATGTGAGTCATCTTTTGTCGGAGAGCTCAGGCACTGGTGAAGCTGTCTGTTAACCTCCGCAACAAAACACAGCTCTGCTGCTGATGGGGTACCTATTATCAGTTGCCTTTAAAGTCTCCTTTCATGTCGCTCTGAGATGATGACACAAGTTCTGTGGGTATGTAAACAGATTCTGTGAAGTGCAAATAGCTCCATTTATCTTTATCTTCTAACTCTGCTGTATGAAACATTAATTCCTACCACACAGGGCATCATTTCCTCACATTTGCCAAATGGCTTGCAATACATTAAGTACACAGTAAGCAATTCCTTCACGTTCAGATATCCACAGCAAGAATAGGTAACATGTCTCAAGATAGTTCAAAAAGCCCTATATACACATTCTGGACTCAGGCAGTCCTATCTTACTGTGCTACACGTGTGCAAGGACTGTCATTTTCATTAGGGCAAAGACAGCATTAATTACCAAATTTCTTGGTCCCTTCATAGCTGCACAGTGTAAAAACAAATCTGATCAGCAAAGCTACATGCATCTACTTGTTTTCAGCCCCAATGGGAATGAATGGCATGTGACATTGCTGCTCAGAGAGGGGCACTAGAAACCCCACTAACATACCCAACGCCAGAGGAAGCACAAAGTACACATTTCTGTCAGGCAGATAAAGATTTCTATTTTCAAGGGAAGATGAAAGTCTGCTTAGAGGCCTTCAACAGAAAATGTTAGGTTTTAATACCAACAAAGCTGGATGTTTTACTCAAAGTTTCTCTGGCTTTTGGGTTTTTTGCATTTGGTTTTGGGTTTTGGAAGGAAAAAGCATGAAGTAATTAATTTTGCGACATCTTTTTCTAACAAAAATGTAAGCTGTACTGAGGTATTGACTAAGCCAAAACACTACTACTGAATAATGACTCAGTGAGTTAACACAAATTCACACCAACATTCTTAAACTGTGTAGCAGTTTTTCTATTGCTGATGTGGTGATCTCGAACTGCCTTCAATGAACACTCAAAATATTATTAAAATTGGTTGCCAGTATGACACTTTCCTTAAACAGCAACGGCTGCCTGGCAGGGAAGGAGTGGATAATGTTGTCAAGAGGGAAAGGCAAATGCCATACAGAGGGCAAGAAAGAAAACTGCTTGCTTACATCTGGTTTCATTTATTTCCTGTGCCAGGCTCACATGCACACTTCAATACTGGAAGCACAGTGACACACGGGCAACATCATCCTTGAGTCTGAGGCAAGCAAATTATGTCCATCAGGAGCATCCCTTGCCCATTCCAAGAGGGACCCCCAGCATCCCTCCACAGTGCCAAACATGCAGCACAACCCCAGGGCTCCACAGCACAGGGAGGTGAACAGCAGTGCCTCCCTCATCAGCAGGCAATGGACAGTGATTCCTTCTGCACAGGCATGAGACAGGGTATACACTCACTGCAGCAGAGAGCTCAAGCAGCCATTATCTTGTGTTAGTAAAATTTAAACTTCAGGGGATTACTGAGTCTTTTAAACACAAAAATTAAATTGTGTACTTATGGTGTGTACTGGAGAGGGCGCATGTCATCATCAGAGTACAAGCCTCTGAATGGTCTTTTGATAATATCAAAATTATCTAATGAATTTCAGGGAGAATTTGGCAGCAAACTTTCAAAAATACATGAGTAAACCATGACATTTTTGCCCCCCTCCACCTCCAAAAGAACTGTAAACTTACTGGTTCCACATAAAAAATAAAATGGCATAAAAGCCTTGAATAGATCTAAATACTGTAGATAAAATGCCAGCTGATAACTAACAGGTGATGGATTTGATTTTAAATACGTGCAGCCATTCTTCTGGATCACAACATAATTTATTTAAGTAGATAGATAAAGCAACTTCAAGGCAATGAAATCCCTATCAAGAAGATCTCACTTCATTATGATTAAAATAAAATATCCTGTCTTTAATATTTTATTATTTTGACTGCAATCCATCTTGGCCTCTCGAAATTTTCATTACTTTACTGGACAGGAGATGAAGTATTTTTATGCCACAATCCCCCTCTCCCCCCCCAAACAATTAAAGTATTGGCACTGCACATACCCAATTAAAACCCTTACTTTCTACAGGATAGCAGGTGAACAGGATTTCCAGTGCTGAAATATAGAAAATATGGCCCCAACTCAAAACTGTGTTTATGCAAATATTTGAGTTAATTCACATGAGTAGTCAAAATGAAGCAGATGTAGCCAACACTTGCAAATGAAGTAAAATACTGAAGCCTGTGTTAGTAGCTTAATAATGATTAATGTTACTTCTGCGGTCAACATGTGACATTGCCTAAAACAAAAAAAAAACCAAACAGACTTTGCCTCAAGAATACAAAATTTCACGGCTCTCAAAGATTACTTTTGCAACCTGAATATGCAATCATATCTTCATAGTTTGTCTCCACTGCTTTATTTCTAAATTCTTAACATTTCTGTGAGCCAGTGATTTCCAAACACACAATGGTAACAAAACTGTCTCACTTTAACATTTGAGCTTGCTGCCCAGAGGATCTCTACTTGTTTGTCATGCTGCTTCCTCATCCATATATATGGTCATTTCACCATACACAGAACAGCCTAATTTGCACCTAAGCTTTTGTGAATGAAGGCAAAGTATTTTTCACTTCATAGTAACACCCAATTAAAATAGGAAAAGTATAGCAGCTGAATGGTGCCATACTACAGTAGATGCTGATGGCCACAGAGCATACTTGTGCCTACTGGCATTTGTCTAAAGAGGTCTGATTATCTTTGGCCACTATTTCTCTCTGAGCATATATCTGGAAGGAAACACCTCGGTCTGTACAGTATTTACCTGTTTGTGACTACTGAACTACCTCCTCAACACAGAAATACTGTGTCCAACAATACCACATGAGTGGCTGGTTTTAAGAGCAGCGTTAATTCCTGGACTAGAAGCAGAAAAAATGCATTTAATTATCACTTAAAAAGTAAAAAATGTATTAATATTACAGTTGCAAACCCACAGGGCGCAGTCCACAGTGAAGGACATGATCAGTACTAACCCTGTTCTGTACCATTAATCATCTTGAGAGTCACAGTTTCCCAAATAAAATAAAACCTATCTTCCCCTTTTTTTTTTTTTTCCACCTTTGGTACCTACACGAAAACAGCATGTGGAGCTCTATCTCACCATTGTTCCTTCTGACTTTAAATATTACCTGAAAAAGCTCTGACTTTAGCTCCAAGTCCTGGCAGAAAGCAGGCTTTTTCAGCTAACAAGGGCCTGGAGGTTTTACAAGACCATGGGGGTTTTCAAAATGTTCCTCCACTTTTGCAATAGTCAAATGTGCCAGATTGAAAGTGGCATTTTATGGATTCATTTAAAAAGGTACTCATACTCTAAGACTGCTTTAGGACATGCAAGCAGTTAATTAAGTACAAAGGCATAGTGTATGTGATCTCTACTGTATTTTCATTGTTCTGTAAAGGCCTCTCTGAGAAGGAGATGGGATTTTTTCCTAAAGGCAAAACACCCACTAATGTACTCTGTTCTTAATAACTGAAACTTCTTACCCTGAGCTGTCACATTTTACTAGCATGCATTTCTGCTCAGATTGTATTTCCATAGGCTCTGACATGCCAAAAGGCTGCTACTATTACTAATGCAGTGACATATGCAGGCAAGAAGGGAAAAAAACAATACATACCATGAGCAAAATAATCACACTGGAAGAAATTAATTCAGCAGAGACACATGGACTCTAAAAAATCCACCAAACCACTGCCATGCATGACAGACTCAAATTTAGTTCTCTACAACTGGAGATACACAGAGAATATTTAATACCTGAACAGGTATGTATGATCTGCCTTATGTCCTTTGTGCCTTCCTGCTGCAGCAACTTCACCAAGAGCCATGTAACACTTTTTCTTTCCTACCCAGTCAAGCGAAACCAGCAAACAAGAAGTAATCAAACAAGAAGTATCTGAGCATCCCTTCTGAAATAGCTCCACAGCTCAGAAGGGGCAGCTCCAGCCATGGAAGATGCCTCACTCAGATCCAAAATTCTGTTTTTCTCCATCTCATACACCAGCTTGCAGCTCACACAAATATTACAAGAACATCACCACATTTCAGACTGGCAGCAAAATCAAGGTCAAGTCCTTTTTTTTATCATGTTGCTGCACTGTCCCACACAGGAAGAAAACAGGTGGAGTTTTTGTTAACTAAAACATCCTGTAATTGAATTTGAAAGTGAAATCTAAGGAATTTTGAAGTGGACTGCGTTAACATGCGTATGCCTCAATAAAACTATAAATCTGCATGCTTTCACTCTATACTTTATTTTGCATGTTTCATACCAAAGCCAGTAAAATAGCTTTTCAGCCTTTATGTGTGATTTTTAAATGAACTCAAAAAAGACCCCATACTCTTTTGAACACCTGATTGATCACTAACATTGAAGTCCAACACACTTTAATTAATGGGTGTATTTGAAAAGTGATACTTAACAAAGCAACGTGAAGAGAAATGCAGACACTTGTTTCACTTGCCAGCAGCTCAAAGCCAACAGAAAAACAAAATTAAAATAAATATAGCAGTGCACCACACTACTGGGTATGCCAAACAGAGCACAGAGGAATGACCACACATGGCCTTGGTCTGAGTGACACAAAGAAAAACCATTAAACAAGGGAAGAAAGTTTACCACTAAGCAAAGGTGTGATTCCCTGTATTTCCCACTGAATTTTACAGAGACATTTGAAGCTCAAAAAAGAGACTGACTACAGGACACCAAAGGACAGTGTCCAGCTTTCTGAAATACCCCCAAGGCAACAGCTTGCTAACCTGTCTAGATTCTGAAAGGCGAATTTCGAGGGGCAGCTCCAAAGGAAGATCAACCATTGGCAGACACACTTAATGACCTGAAAAAGAATGCACTCCGCTCAGGGAGTGCTGTAACTCTACATCCTCTACTTCACGAAGGCAAAGGCCGTGTTTCAAGTCTGAATGCCCAGAACTAGGTAGAGTATGATGCCTGTACTGCGAAGGGTTGAGCACACTCTACCTTTTTGTCTCAAATTCAAGAGAACCGATTGATATGATACACTCAACTCCAGTTCATTGAACTCAGGCTGTATCCAAAGAAATCAGGGGAGCAGCAGCATTGCCATCCTGTAGCACCTTCACAGTGAAACAACACCTCTGTTTAATGATACTTGCAAGATTCCTTTACCACAGAGACTTTTCAGAATGTCATCCTTATTTTAAAATCCCAGACCCAGACTTCACAACTGAGAACTGATAAGGGATTACATCTAATTCTGAGAACCATCCTGTGTGTGACCAGCAACAGTAAGAAACCTATTTTTGCAGGAAGTTCTACATTCCACATTGCACCTTTTATTACAAATTTATCATGTTTTATATGTAAAGATATGCATATGAGTATATGCATATGCAATACCAGTAAAGAGAACAGTCACCGTTTCGGAACATGTCTGTTTGAGAATGAGACCATCTCTTACTCCATACAGTGAAGAAATTTCAAAATTCTTAGCAAAGTTATCCATAATTTCATTACATACAATGTTATTCATAATTTCATGGCATACAATGTATCATCCATACAGTATTATTATGTTTGCACTATGTCATAAATAAAACTTGAACTAGAAAAAATGCACCTGACTCAAAGTTAGTATTTTTGCAGTATTCTAACAATTTTCTTTCAGGTACAGATTTGTAATGTAATTTGTTATACCTAACCTAAATTGGCTGAATTGGGTATAGTGGTTTTTCTTTCTTGAAGACAATTAGGGCTAAATCTGGATACTACCAAATATAATCCCAAATAATGATACATGTTTTGTTCATCAGGGCTATGATACCCACCACTGTAACTGTAACAGAGTAAGAAATAACATTTGACTTAATTTTACAGCACGTTATTACGCCAGGATATGACACTAAAGAAGCATCTTCCCAGCTTCAGGCAACTATGTTTGTTAGTATCATGAAGGCCTGACAGATCTGAAATTACCTTTATTGTATAGAAAAAGCATTGTCGTATTGTTACTTCCATTACTCTCTATGTAACATTGCAACTTCTCATCTTTTTCTTAATATGATTAAGTTTATAGGATTTACCCTTTATGGATCTAGCTGTAAAACTTGCTGAAACACTTAGAAACTTACCAATACATACTAAAAAGTCCAAACTATTTCTTCCAACATATAGAATTGTCTCTATTACGCTGCTTGGTCACCTTAAATTACGTTCCCTGGTTAAAAGCAGTAAAATGCAAAAGGAATTTCCTTGTGAAATTCTGCAGACATCAACTAACCAGACTGCCCAGCTCTTTCTCCCACACCACTTGCCAATTATGTGACTCAGGTACCTTAGGGGATTATTCTGTGTTTCACAGATAGTTTTTCTTTACGTATATTACTGACTTTCTAAATAGTATCCCATCACTGACTGGAGCCATACTCAGGCTGAGTTATTAAGGACCACAGTCCAAAAGGGGCAGACATCCTTTTCGCCCATTCAGATGGGGACCACATTGGCCCCCCCACAGAAGACCTGTATGTTCCATGGTCCAGCATGTCAACATTAAAATACACAAGAGCCCAAACCAGCAGGATTTACTTCTCTTGGAGTGGACTTCAGCAGTTTGCCTTCTCAGTAACAGTGGCTTACAGACCTAGAAAACCCCGAATCTGCTTTTTAGCTTTAGTACAGAATTAAGGAACTCCTTAGGTCCTACAGGCCAACTGCAGATGGACGATGGGCTTGTGGAAGTGGACTTGTGTCAGACTATCAGAAATACAGAGGTGTTCCCATTATACCATTAGTAGTGGGCAAGAGGTTGCAAGACAACAGAGGGAAACACCCATCAGCAACTAAAAAGGATCCGTCTTAACTACCATCCACATATCTTTCACATATCAGTTATTTTCAAGTTGCTACACAGCACACACTTCTTCAGAACCATTTGTAAAATTCCAGTTACATTGGATTTGCTTGTCTCAATTCTTCTGTCTTTGAAAAAAATGGAGAACTGCTGCAGCCAGTAAAAGTGTATGTGACTCTGCATGGCACCTATTTGAATGAATAGGAAATCCAAAAATCTATTTTAATTAGCCAGCTATACTGAGGGTAGATAGCATGTCTTAAGGCTAGTGACAACTTAAAACAGAATGTTCAGCTTTTTGAAAATACGAAAAGATAATTCACACCCAGGGTGCCAAGTACGTGCATTTTCAGGTTTGAAGACAAACTAGTTAAGTTCCAAGCCATAATGAGAACGCCACTCCAGCCACAGAGCATCCCCTGTGTCATGCTGTAAAGCAGGGCCTGTCCTATTGTATACCTTCTAAATTTTACAGCCTTTGCATGCCCTAAGGGACTAGTCATTAAAAGGTCACTTCAGAAGTAAATTACCTTCTCCCTCGTGGGAAGTTTCTACAAAGTAAAAGCCTAATGCTGACACCTCCCCACAGCAGGGCATTTATTGTCTGTTCCAGAGAGGGCAAGCAGGGTTATGAATCTGATGGCAATAACAGAGACACAAATCAGAACACAGAAAAATGAGAGAATTGAACAGGAAAGGCTGGGAAGAATTCCTCTCTACCATGCACACTACATCTCTAGCCATAAGCACGAATAATGGCATCAAACAAGGCTTCTCCTACTATGCCTTTCCTTCTCTAGATGTCTCTATAAAAGATGCTTCTGAAAATCAAGTTTGCTTCAAAAGATGCTTCAAAAAAAGGTTTGCTAGAAGAATGATTAAAATCCTAATTTTAATCATAAAATTAAAGAGAAAATCATACTTGAAACAGATGAGCAGGCACAGTAGAAAAATATTTTCAGGAAAGTAAATTTCCATTAAAACGACTTTCTTCTTGGTAAGTCTACTACTTGGAATAGATTCTCCTCATCAGAGTGAGATTCTAGGAACTCCTCCTCCTCCACAAAACTGGCATCATTGACAGAACTGCCTCTTCTAGCAAAAAAATAAGTAACTCTCTGGTACAACTGCAACCCTTTCCTGGATTTACTGAACACTCTAACATCTGAAAACAAAGATTTAGAGTGCTAAATACAAGTATTTAAATCCATTTCCTCTTCTCTCAAAAGAAACATGAATTTCTAAAGAACATCAAAAGAGCAATATTGTTTATAGATATCTCCCATATGCTCATGGTCATGATGTTGACATTTAGTAACTGGGTAGACTTGAATAGGCAATACAATCCAACTAGAACATGTGTAAGTTTGAACATGGCCATCAGCATCCTTCAGTTTGGAACAATCTGCCAGTAGACACGAAAAAGAAAGGAGAGAACACAAATTCGGTGCACAGTCCCACAGACTGGGAATACTCAATACACTACTGAGTAAAGTATTAAGCAAAACCAAACAACCACTTACGTCAGATTTGGAGGACACATTTTCCTCCATGTCAGAATCACTGGGATCTACAATATCATCAAATGGTGGCAGAGCAGGCGTCTTCCTTTCCAGTGCATCATTTTCAATTTTGACTCTCCCCACCTTCAGCTGAGATTTATCCTTTGTCTGTTTTTTGTCAGCTGAACAAGTAAGAATCAGTGGTGGAGCACTAGGAAAACTTTTAAATAATGAATCTGAGCTGGGTTTTTTTCTTTTTCGTGCAGAAGATTCATCAGTGTCCAGCATAGAAGGCCTTTTTGTGAGAGTCTTCTTTTCTTGCTGCTGCCCACACGTTATGGTAAGGATGGGGGTGTTTTCAGATTTTGGCTCCTTGGACATGGGTTTGGGTTCCTTGAAGGCCATCTTAGGAGCCATTTTTTCATCTTTTAGTGGTTTGTTTTCTTTGGGTTTCTTAGAGGATTCTTTGGAAGATTTGTTATGTTCCCTGGAAGGTTCTTTGAAGGCACTTTTTTGTTCTTTTGAGTCTTTAGAAATTTTTTCTTTGTGCTCCTTTGTTAACTTCTGGGTCTTTGAAAAACTGTTACTACTGCTGCTGCTATTTATGTTCAGAATCCTAGCTGGGTCCTGCAAAGAAGAGATGCAAAATTTTACTTAAAAAAGACAAAAAAAAAAGAACCCTTAAATCCTCAAAAGGCAGACACAGTATGGACATAGGATTCATATTAAAAACTTGGAACTGCAGGTGAGTAGCCAGGAGTAGAAATACCTGTAATAAGAACAGATAGAAACCCCAACATTTGGTCAAAATATCTGTTACAAACTGGTGGAACACCAGCACTCATCACTGCTTGTCAATATCTGCAACAAAAGTTAGTTTTTATCCTAGGCATTATACCTGTCTTTTTAACATTTTAAGATTAACATAAAGACAGTTTAGGAAATGTTTATCATCACCATTACCTATGAGAAAATAAAAATCATAAAGAAGAACGAAGATATGAACCATATGATGTCGACATATGTATGACTTACTACAGGATCAGAGGAAAACATGACGACAATTTCAGGCAAAGTTTGACTTCTCTACTATGATTTTCCAGCTTTTGCCAGGTCTTTTTCCTCATAAGCAATAACAACTGTGGGTCCAGTCCAGCTATGGAAGATTTGATTGGACAGACAACAGTCACTGCCTTTTTATGGAAAACCTCCTAAAACTGAAAAATCTTCCTCCTTTGTATATACTGGAGTCTCTGCTGAGCCTTTAATTACAACTTTTTTTTTTTTTAATTGAACTGTTTTAAGTGAGAAGTGTTTCTCAGAAGCTGGTGACTCACAGGTCCTATAAGAGAGGCAAAACCAGAAACAGCAGAGCAGTATCATTCTTCACTCAACTGAATCTGAAAAGTTGAAGTGACAAGGAAAGTGGTCATCTGCTGCTAGAACTGGCAATAAAGGAACCATCCAGAATGGGTCATACACGATCCTTTCTGCTGAGAATTAACACCTGGGAATCTTTAAAAGACAAGAACAGTTCCAGCACTGCCAACTTTCACAGAAACTATCAGCGGTGGGCTCTCAATATCTCAAAAATACCCAGCAGACTAACTGCACTGTTATAAACACTAAACACGTATCATACTCTACACAAGAGGTCCATTTTTATACTACTTCAAATCTGCAAAGTGACGTTTCAATTTACAGGAACCTTTAGTCAAGAAGTTTACACTGCTCACTTTCTTCCAGGCTGATTATAAGCATTTCTAGCTGTATGTTGCCCAGGAAGTGAGAAACTTTTAGAAAGAAACACTTTAATGTGTATTGCATACGCCCATTGACTTCCTTTACCTAGAACAGATGTGTATGTAAATGTGGTGTATCTGGCTGTCTACAACTGCCCCAGAGCTACAGAACAGTAGAGAGGAAAACATATTTAGCTTGTCTTCCCTTACTTAACCACCCTTTTACCCACAACATAGACAGAACTGCAGAAGTGCAGCCTGCAAATAAAAAAAAGAAAGTAAAGAAACAAAGAAGGAAGGACATGGCTAGCCTCATCCTCCACAGGGACTGACTAATTTTAAAATAATGCACACAGTACAACTGCTCTGAAAAAAAACTATCCAAGAAAACAAAGCAGAATTAACATGTTAATGGAAGTCGTGTCAATTAGAGTAGAAAGAAAGACTGAGACTACATCCAGTGATGTGCTCCCTGTTCATAGATAACTGCTTATAACTTGTCCACTTAGGATGTGTTAACTCAGTGTTTAATACTCTAGGACCTGAAAGGTCTACATAAAAAGTGTGCAGAAACTGCAGTATCTTTCTTCTCCTCTGCAGCAACAGGTAGAAACAATTAAATAAAAATAATTACTTAGAAATGCTCTTCCCTTCTCATGATCTTATTTAGTGAAACACTAAGTCACAGTACTGCATAAATTAGTCAATTGCATGCTTTTATAAGATGCTACTTGCATCTGTACTGCAAATGTATTTTTGTGTCAGATTTGGTAAACTATTTCTTTATGTAACATATATATCAACACTAATATTGGCTAGAAGCATCAACAATGAACAATACTACAACGACATCTGAATGTCTAAACATAAGCCACTTCCTCATTTCCCAGGCCAGCAATTAAAAAACAAAAATAGAAAAGCACTTAGCACTCCTTGAGATGTTTTACTTGAGTCATAAGACCTTTCCTGGCGTTCTTCTTTAAGATTTTAAAAAAAAAAAAAGTTGACTATTTCCTTTGTTGCAAGATCAGCACCAAAAGTTGACTTATGAACTAATTATTAATGCTTCTAGTGTCACATCATGTTCCATCATGCCAGAGCTGTGTTGCCCTGGGGAGGAATAAAATATGTATCATTACTAAACCAGATAGAGAAATTATCTCTCTTACTGGTCTCCTTATATCACATTATTTTACATATAGCATAAATATTTTACATTTCAGAAGCAGAGTCTCATTTTAGAGGTTTTCCAACAGATGAGATCTGTGAAAATGGTTCTGGGGCACAGTAGTATTAAAACCAAAAGAAACTTGAGATCCGTCTTCTTTTCAATTTTAAAACCAGACTTTTTTCATCTTCCTACAACATGGAAGCTGACATTTTCATAGAAATCATAGTACAAATATGTGACATACTTATGAGACTTATTTATACACCCCTCTCACATGCTGTCTTAGAATTACCCTTTCTTAAAGGCGGCCAGCTCATTGCTTTTATATCTACATTAATTTTCTAAGTAAAAAGAGTATCTTTTATTTCCTTAATTTCTGCAATGACCCAAAAAGAAGCTAACAATGACATAGAGGAGACAGCAAGAGGAACATAAAATCTGTAAGACAGAAAAAGTCAAATTATATTAACCAGTAAGTTACATCAAACCTGATGATGAACATGGGATGCTGGTGAGGATGAAAAGTGGCTGAATATTCATATCATGTACAGCACAGATCTTAATGAAAATCAGAATGTACTTTCAAACCATTTTCTTATTTATCAGAATCCGACCGTGAGTTTAAATGTTTCTTTCCTTTCCACCTTAATAAGTGTTGCAAGAAATAAGAGCAAATTAAGTAAAATAAAACATTCTTTTCTCAAGTTCATGTGAAAAACTGGGATTGTGGGGTTTTGACGGGTAATATATCTGCACACCATAGCTTACATTTGTGCATTCATCAAATATTGAAGCAACTCAAGTCAATGTTAGCCTTTGATATATTGCATAACAAACAGTATGCAAAAGAATAATACAGGTATGTAGGCATGTCAAAATACCTGAAGATGTCATCTTAAGCCAAGTAAAACCATGTACATACAGTACCTCAAGCTATATAGTACTGCTCTATGAAAGGGGCTAACGTATCTTTAAAAACACATATTTTAGAAAGCACAATAAAAATCTAAAATTTTATCAGCAAAGAAAACCTGTGCTACTGTGACTGTCGTACTCAACTCCTGCTCATATTTTGGCCAGCACAGCTTATGCTAAGGCCCGAGATGCATTCTGGGAGCACAGAGCATATTGTAGGCAGAACAGGTGGCCAGAAAAAGCTAAAGGGCCATTACACTGCCCTGATCACCTGGAAATTGCTATCTCCTGCAGCCATCATCTTTGGCAGTTTCATCACAATCTTCTAATTTACAGGAATTACATAAACCATACCTCCAATCTGGAAGGCATTAAACATCAGCTTATCAAAAAAAGCCCATCTTTTGAAGTCGATCCCCTACCAGCTGGACTGCTCAGGCTTTCACGCTTCCCACTGTGAAACAGGGTATGCCCACATTGTGACGGAGGAGGAAGGGTAAGCACCCTCACACTCAGCTAGGTAACTTTATTTTTTTTATGGATCCCAAGTGCATGGATTAACGGTTACAGGTTATAAACTAAGAAATTTTGCGATTTGGGAGGTGAATTCACTTTATAGACTACTCCGGGCAAAGGGAACCAATTGTTTGTTGTGTTTTTGTATTTCTTAATGAGAACATGAAATTAAGTTTAGATCACAGAGTACACTGTCCTGTAAATTTGAGAGACACAAATGGACTGTGATAGCTGCTCAATACGTAACACATTTGCAGATAAAAACACTTCTGTAACTACAGAGCAAAAATGATGCTGAATTGTATATGTTACAGAGTTGGGTTCTGACTTCACACCACAAAATGTAACTCCCAATTTGTTTTAGTGTGAGATTCAATAGGCAGTAACTTCTGGAAACCATTGCAAACTTCAATTGCTGACAGACATTAGGAGCCTAATTAAGAAATGGAGCACTTGGGAGGGGTGGGGGAAGCAGAGGAGCAGGGGCAGTTCATTTTACTTTATGCAGTCATCAAATTAAACACATTGGCATGGCCTTGTCAGTGTACTGTACTCTGACTTTAGACTACAAATTTAGTACTAGTGATCATAAAAATGTGCATTATTTTCATTTCTAATTAAAAAATGTTATGCCTATTGAAATAAAGTGTCCATATTAAGCCAATGGACTAGAATTAGTCTTAAATATGCCTATTGCTCTCAAGAGGAAAAGAGGAGAAATACATCTAAATTCCTTCATCAAGCAGATTCAGATTTCTGTTGAATACAAACTTGTTTATTATTGAATAAAAATACTAGCTGATTTGGGGGAGCAAAAAAAAAACAAATCAAGAGAGAAAACCACAACATTTTGAGAGCCTCAAAAAATACTGTGGAGTCAGAGATGAATTTACCTGCTCCCCACAAAAATTTAAGAAACTTTCCACACTTCAATTTTGCCCAGCCCATCAAACTGTTATGATCAATGACATCAGAAGAATCAGAAGCAGATGGAGAATTACAAAGCTTACTGGTTTAACAGTGAAGGCCAACTGGAGGAGCATAAAACAATTTATGTTTTTTCTGGTCACACACACAAATAAGAGCTTTTGTTTTCTTTGTTTATAAAATAAATTTCATTTTGCTACAGCTGATACTACAGTTCATTGCAAAAGACATAACCATCCCCGCAAAAAACTTAACCAAGCTGCTTCTCTATTCTGTGCATGTAGTATTTATATAATACAAACAGGCATAGTGATAGCACTGATTTAAAGCAACACAAGTATCTGTAGCCAGCCTGCAGCTATACTCAACATTCTGAAAAAATGCATAAAGTAAAAGTTTTCATACATTTCTCCCTGACGTCTGTATTTCTCAGATTAAAGCTTTGTTTTAGAATCGAAATACTGGGACTCACTAATACCATCTCCATGAAATGAAATTAAATAAAATCACTTTAGAAATACAAACATCTCTATTTAATACATATTTCAGAAGAGAATGTGACAGAAAGAAAACTTACAGTTGTCCCTTACTTCATACTGTATTGTATTTTTTGTAAGTGAATGCTAAACCAAGAACATCATTTTGTTGTACTGGTTTTACTGTTGTTACTTAAATTCTTATCTAACCATAAAGTTTATGTGGTACTTTGCAGTGGCAAACAGATAAGCATAAGGTTCTGTTTTTTCCACACTCAAAGTTTAAAACTGACCTCAAAGTTTAAAACTGACCTCAAAGTTAACTGTGGTATCCACAGACAAAACAAACCAAAGCTAGGCCAAGCACATCAAAGGCCTGTTGCTGCAGCAGAAAAATCCCAAAGTCACCCAGCACAGACATCTGGAGTACACTTTTGGTACAAGCAACTTATGCCCAAGAACTATCAAGACTTTCCTGCAACTCTTATTCTAGAGGCACACTTAAATGCAATTTGGACACTGAAGTTGTTCCATCACTGGAGTTACTCCAAATGACAATACCAAAACTCTATTTGTACATTGGCTGGAACTTTCCTACATTCCAACCAGAACAAAAAGACTAAAGACTGAAATTCAAGGCTTTTCAGCTCCAAGAACTTGTAACAAAAACCCCAAACTCCAACTTTATTGTTACACTAAACCCAAGGTTATCTTGTGTTTCCATTTCTGAAGAAGAGCCTATGATTCTTAGCAAGGCAGATATTTACAAGTCTTTCTTTACGAGATAAAAGAACAACTGCTCATAAGTGTCTGTTCCAAGCTGGACAAGGTGAAGCAATGACTGCTGGGGGGAGAGGAAAAATCGAATATGCACATGGACTGACAAAAACCAGTGTATTGATAAAACACCTCTCCCCACTATTAAAAACTGTAGGGATGGAATCCTGTGATGTGATGCATGTCTAACCTCTTCAGGTTAGACTCACCTAGCTGCATGCTATGGGCCAAACTCTCTGCAGATGCTTGAGTTGCTTCAGCAAAAAGTGAAAGATTTCACGTACTAGTTTATCTGGACAAGTGCAGCAAATACACACTTCACCCTGCTTCACTCCATCACACTCCACACTTGCCAATTTTGCACATCAGACAGAAGTTCACTGTCTAAACACGGTTCGGAAAATGACATCCCCGGTTAACACTTGCTTGCAGAAAACTAAGAGATTCAAGACTTACTGTGGTGTATGGTTACTAGGCAGAGCATTACTACAGGACTCAGTATCATGTCAGTACCTCTTTGAAGTCCTTCTAAAGGCATTTGGATTGCTTATTAACCCAAGCCTCAGCACACCTGCTTTGGCATGCAAAGCGAGACATGGGTTAATCAACATTATAGCCAACTCTTCAGAAGTGATTGGAAAATGGATGCTAAAGAGCTACCTACCAACATCACAAGAATCCCTGTTAGAGATGGTAAAGTGTCAGAGTAACTCACATTTGGTATCCAATTAAATGGAGATACATCCTAGTCTAACCAGCAGCACCTTGCTTCAGCACCTTGCTTCAGCACCTGGTGTAGCCAGCTGCTTTCCTTTGAGGCATTAAGTACACATTTCAGCATGCCAAAGTAAGCACCTTCAGTTTACTCCTCATATTATACCGCAGCTTCTCATTAGGAAAATAACCACACTTCCATATACTCTTTAAATGTTGCAAGACCACCTGCATTAGAGATTGTGAGGCACTGATGCACAATGCACACCAGGCAGAGACATGTCAAAGAATAATTTTTGCCTGTCCTTGCTTATTATATATCCCTACTATCTTTTCTTAGGCATGCCCTTAATTCATTACCTTGACAATTCTTGCAAGATATGAGATTTGGCACAGATAGTGAACATGTAAGTTATTAATAAAAATGGGTATTGCCCCTTGAAGTACATGCACTGCAAGATTAAGTAACATACTTCAAATTGACAAGATACTACAAAAGAAAATGAAAAGCCAAACAATTTAACAGAACAAAGACTTATGTTGCATTTCTTATGTGAATAAACAACATGCCCCTTATTTTCTCATACCATTAGTTCATTTTGTCAAGAAATTATCTGCTATTTCAGAAAGGTCCATCAATATTACTCAAGAGGTTCCTTGGACTATACCTTTTTACCACATTTTAAGTTGGGGATTCAAAATTTGATGCCCTAGAGACTGATGACACATTGCTTTCTTTGAAACATCTAGAAAAGAATTAACCTCTCGAATTTAAACAAAATTAAAAATCCTAAAGAACACAGCTTCAAATTTTTCACTCTACACAATTATCCTTAAAAATGCTTAATAAATGAAATTATTATTATTATAGTATTATCTCATATTCTTTACATTTCCATAGATCACACTTCCATCACTGTAATCCTCTAATACTACAAGATACTATTACAATTCCTTCTGGAATAGGAGGAAAACAATTGTACAAGTATGAAAACCAGAGAACCTTCACCAGCACCTGTTCTCACAGACCTCCCTGTACTGCAGTATTTCACATAGTAAACAGTAAGTACAGAGCAAAGAAATGTCAAGATCTGCTATCACTGATCTATCAATTAAAAGATTGCAAAAAACACCTAGATTTTTTTTTTTTTTAATTAATTTAATTACCAGGAAAAGCACCACTATCTCAACTATCTTCTAGTAAAATAAGTCTCACCTTTGGCCCATGAGATGATTTCTTCTTCACTTCAGAAAAAGACAGAGAGTTACTGGGAAGGCTGGGGAGATGAAGGCTCTGCCCTGAAGAAAATGATGTGCCATCTGACATTACCATCATCTGTCGTAAGAGGGAAAGCATGTCAGTGAAATATTACCAACAAGAACAGAGTCTCACCTGCCTAGCAAATCACATCAGTAGGAGAATGAAACTCTAACGAAAACTATCCATGTTTCTTCTCAAGAGGGGATAAATTAACGAAATCACACTGGTAATTAATTAATTTTCCCCAAGCAGAGTCCGTTTTGCCCATGATATTAACTGGTAAGCAATCTCCCTGCCTGTATCCTGACCCATGAGCTTTCCCACCCTATCCTCTCTCCCCGCCCTATTGAGGAGGCAGAGCGAGTGACCAAGCATCTTAGCCAAGGTTAACCCACCACAAAGATACACTGTAAAAATGGACTGAGGTTTTGAAGTAAAAGCAGTATGTCTCTAATTTCAGCTTCTAACTTCAGGCTTCTGTATTATCTAGAGTACAGTAAACTGGGTGGCTGGTAAGCAAGCAGGCAGTTTTCTATTAAGATGGTCTAGCTCCCATTCTTCATTTTAAAGACTGAAGTACAAACAGATCATTTCCAGAAAGCACATGTAAATCACCCATTACTGAGCAGTTACCTGACATGCAAAGATTATTCCTTCCATCTGTGGGAAACCCAGCTAAGATCTCGTCTTCTGCTCCAGTGCTGCTGTGTCTGGATTTTATGATTCCTACCACAGCCACTCATTTATCTATTGTTTCATAGCTCTAAATGCCAGAGACAGCTTACCTGTCTGACAAGCCCTGCAAAGCTGGAAAGAAGATGCAGAGCTCTGCAGCCCACAAAGAAACATGTCTCTCTTCCCACAGGTTCCCATGCACAGAGCGACACTGGGTTTGTGGATGTCCTATGTGGTTACTCTTGCCTCTTCAGAAGATCAAAACATCCTCTGACTCAGGGGACAGAAATGAGCTGACCCATCACATGCCTTATGCACATTACATTAAAAATATTGGAAAATCAAGGACGTAGATATGCATATTCCAATGTTAGCTCTCCAAGTCAGGATGACATTTTATTGCCTACAGCTTCCTGAAGACAGGATTTCAACTTTTAAAAATCTAAAAAATTATTTGAACACCACTCCAAATAAATCTTGTTGCAGACCACTTTCCTCAAAAGACATATGGTAGCCTAGGGAATATTAAGAGACATGTCTAGGTAATAAAAATTATTTTTATCAGCCTGTTTTCAACACTGTAGCTAGATTCCAAAGGCAGACGAAGAAGCCAATTAAGCTGTTCTAAACTAGAGCCTGCCAAAAGCCAAAACTCCGAAAAACCATCTGTCCAAAAGCAACGACATTCTTCTTGCAATCATGGCACTGTTGATTGCAATTAGCTATTGTGAATCACAGTAAGAGATCCTTTAGCTGGAAAAATACTTTTTAATCTCAATTTGCCATGGCCTTTGGTTGCATTAAACTCAGCTGAATACAAGAGAAGGTACAAGCTAACAAAGAACAATCAGGGAGAAGGAAAATCTATAGCCCCGTGTGCATACCATAAACCCGCGCAACAGGTAGAGAAAATGCATGTCTCTATCTTTATTTTCTCTCACAGAGGATGTCACATGGGTGTTAAGTAGTGTTGTTCTTTACGTCAAACTCTGCAGTATTTTTTAAAGCCACCAATTTAATAGAACATACCGTTTGCATAAAATCAAAGTAATTAAGAAAAAAGCAAAGTTATCCATTAATTACAGAGTTTAAGCAGATGTTTTATTGCCAAAGTAGTTTTGTTTGTACATTCATATGACAAAAAGATGCATATCCATGTGGAAGAAAAATTTAGTCAGGAGGATCAGAGTTTGCCCTACCCTGAAATTAAAACCAAAGAAACAAAAACTTTGCCAAATATTCTTTCTCCTAGTGTTGGAAGCTGCCATTTTCTCCCTGAAGCATCGAAGTCTGACTCACTGAAATAAACTCACTGAGGTTTAACCACTGCATAAATTTTCTTTTTAAAATTCAGAAACATTGCAGTTTAGAAATATTCATGCATTCATGATTGTACACAAGCATTCTTAGCAAGCTGACATTTTTTAAAAAGTGTATAGACTTCTAAGATATCTCAGTTTCTGGCAAGTATCTGGACCATTAACAGTCTCTATATTGTTCAAACAGGACAACAATCTACATAAAGATTTAGAGGGATGGGATGAACAGCATTAATACCATGTGAGGTCTGATTCGGCAAATCTAGCTACACACAGGAGAAAATAAATCCCATACTGGTTTTAGAAAACAAAATCTGGACATTCCAAACCATGAACCCAAAAAATTTCAGTGTATTGAATCCTGCAGCCTGTTATTTCATCATAAACCCTATAAAGAATGGCAACTGTAAATTCAAAATTTTAATGTGATTAACAACGCATGCAGTTAAGGCGGAACTTCAGTTCAGACTACAGACTACACCATCGTTAAAGCTGACAAAAAGATGACAAGAGACCAAAAAGTCTCATGTAAAATTAACTCTTATTACCAACACTTTTTCAAATTAATATACATTTCCATTTTGGCTAAATTTAGGAAAGTGACAACTATACATCCAGTTTAAGTTTACTGGAAGACAGCAGAAATACAGCAATTTCTGCAGTAGGTAACCGCCCTTTGTCTCTGCATTAGTCAAACACAGAATCACAGGCTGGCAGATGTACTTCTGCCAGCTTTCAGAGTAAGTCTCTATTTTCACATTGCTTCTACCACACTGGCAACACACACTGCTTGACTGTGGGCATGTCTATGTATGAGCCTCTGTTAAACCAAGGCTACACCAAAGATGGAAAAGGCGGGAATGAGCGTATCACAGCAAGACACTATTACAGCAGCAAGAATGCAAGCTCACTGACAGCATAGCAATAACTCTCCAGCACAGTCTATATGCACTTTTAAAAAAATTTTTCTTCCTTCCTGCTTTGCAAGTTTCCTGCTGTCTTACAGCTGCCTAGAGATACAGCTCAAGAGAGGGGGGACATGGCTGCAGCCCATGCTTGAGCCAGGCAGTCAAGGACACCTGCAGCTGGTACTTGCCTGCACCCACAATGAATCACTGCAGTGACAAAACCCAGGAACATGACTAATTCTTCTTCTCAGTCCCTTCTAAAGTCAACAGCTAAGTGGAATCAGCCAGCCTGGTGGAATAAGACATCAGGTACTGGTGCCAATGAAGCAAGGTGAGACAACAGCAGTCTTTAAACAAGTCAGTTTAAACAGCCATATAACCACACTCTGAATTCACCAATATGCAAAAAATGTTCCCTCCAAGATTTTGCTTGATTGTGTTTAACCAGAGCAGAGATCTAGCTAATCTCAAAGCTTGTCCTTCACAGGGCAAACGGTGACAGTAACAACAGAATGTGTAAAAGTTGGGCATTAGTTGGGCCCGTTCACAAATATTTTAAGTGTTTTTAAAAAGTGTGGATTAGGATACCTGGTACTGGATAAGCAGTAGAACGATGGCCAAGGGAGAACAGTTAGTTTCACAGTTTAATATCAGAGTACAAATAATACAGGAACAGCAGAATAGGCTGTATGGAGAAACACATCAAGGGAAGTGATTGTCTCACTCTACTCTGCGCTGGCGTGGCCTCACCTTGAGTCCTGTGTGCAGCTGTGGCACCTCAGCAAAAGAAGGACATCATCAGACTACTGGAGTGTGTACAGAGGAGGGCAACCAGGGTGGTGAAAGGCAGCTGACACCACTTGACTCGTTCAGCTTGGAGAACAGAAGGCTGAGGGATGACTCCACTGCAGCCTACAACTTCCTCGAGGGGGAGCTGCTGGTCTCTCTCCCGTAATCTAACTGCTCTGCTGGTGGTGATACCTTGCCTCTAGGTCACCAAAAACTCACTTCACTAGCCTTCGGCTGTTGAGCTTGTATGTAAAACCTTTGTCTACCAGTTGCTTTAAATGAAAGACAACTTCCTGGCAAGGGCAAAGGAAAACCTACTTGTTCCCCAAAAACAGAGCATAGAGGAGATCCACTGGTAGTCACATTATTGGGTAGGAATAATCAACCAGGACATCACTTCAGGTTGATTATTCCTATCTGCTTTGGATGCAGCCCAGTCTCCATAATATCGGAGCTGCTAGAATCTTAGAACCATAGAATGGTTTGGTTTGGAAGGGACATTAAAGATCATCTTGTTCCAATCTGCCTGCTGTGGGCAGGGACAAATTTCACTACATCAGGTTGCTCAAACTGCCATCCAAACTCCAAGGAATGGGGCATCCACAACTTCTCTGGGCAACTTGTTCCAGTGCCTCCCCACCCCCATAGTAAATAATTTCTTCCTAATACCTAAACTTACTCTCTTTCGGTTTGAAGCCATTCTCCCTTGTCCTAATAATACCTGCCTTTGCAAACAGTTTCTTTCAGGGTACTTCTAAAGGCATTCCAATTTGCTACTCAAGACAACCGAGTGCTATGGAAAGAAAAACTGCCATGCATTTAATTTATGCTGTTCCATGCACTTCTGAAAAAAGGAATGGATCAGGGAACAACTGTGCACTACCAACTACCACAATATAATCAGGAACCCTCTTCCACTACTCCTCTTCCAGCAATTTAGGGAAAATTATGAAATTGCAATAACTTGTAAATTTAATAGGTTGTACTAAAACTACTAACAATTGATTCTGAAGTCTCCTTACAAAAAAAAAGAAAAGATTGACATTTTGAAGACAACATTTATCTACCAATACATGCTTGACAACTTGAAGTACTCACGTACCCAACAAGAACAACTCATTTTCAAAACAAAACCTTGCTTTTCATGTCCTTTTAACATGAAGAATGAGGAACAATCTTAAAATGTTCCATGAAAGCTGGTCTTCTTTTATTGCCCATTTCTACAAATGCACACAACTGCAAAGTGCTGCATATGGGCCAGGGCAACCTCTAGTACCAATCTAGGCTGTGAGATGAAAGATGGGGAGCAGCCCTGCCAAGAAGGGCTTGAGGGTGCTGGTGGGTGAGAGGCTGGACATGATTCAGCAATGACCACTCACAGCTCAGAAAGCCAAACATGTCCTGGGCTGTATCCAAAGGAGCATGGCCAGCAGGGTGAGGGAAGGGATTCTGCCCCTCTGCTCTGCTCTGCTGAGACCCCACCTGGAGTTGTGTGCCCAGCTCTGGGGTCTCCAGAACAGGAAGGACATGGACCTGTTGGAGCAAGCCCAGAGGAGGGACACCAACATGATTAGAGGAATGGAGCACCTTTCCTATGAGGACAGGCTGAAAGAGTTGGGGCTGTCCAGCCTGGAGAAGAGAAGCTCTGGGGAGAGTTTATAGCAGCCTTTCAGTTCCTAAAGGTGGGTTACATTAGAACTGGAGGATGACTTTTTAGCAGGGCCTGTTGCAATAGGACAAGCGATAATAATTTTAAACTTTATCAGGGTAAATTTAGACTAGCTATAACAATGAATTTTTTTACAATGAGGGTGGTGCACCAGTGGAACAGAATTGCACAGAGAGGTGGTGGATGCCCCATCCCTGGGAGCACTGAAGGTCAGGTGGATGGGGCTCTGAGCAGCATGATCTAGTTGGAGATGTCCCTGCCCATGGCAGGGGAGCTAGACTAGATAACCCGTAAAGGTTCCTTCCCACCCAAACTATTCTATGATCATACCAACTCTGACACATAGGAATCACAGATCTACCACCCCACGTACATATTTATACAGTCAGGAACTGCGTGAGCTGTCACAGGTCCAGACCAACACGACTTCCTTATTAATGCACTCTAGAGCTCCTGCAGGTGAATGAGCCACTATCAAAAATCTGTTGTCTATCTTCTAGTTTTTAATTTTCCTCAATGAAAGGAGGCCATCAATAAAGCTGCAATAATCAGATCCACACTAAGCTACCTGTTGCAGTTTCATTTACTGAGCTGCTCATCAAAGAAAACCCTCATACAGCATATTCAGAACAGGTGGTGAGCTTTACCAGTGTGCTGCCAAAAAATTCCAACAGCACTTTCAGTAAAAGCTACAAGACACCTATTAGAATTCTGGGTAAAATGAACCATTACTACAACATTTCTGCAGCATTCATCATGAATTATAATCGTCATGCACCAGTAGCAGACAACTGGACCTCTTTGTGTGGCTCTGGGCTGCTGCACCCATGTCATTTTACAGTGAAGAACAGGTTCCTACACATCACTTCTTTCAACATTAAAGAGTACATCTGAAGTATGGGGGGAAAGTAGTAATGATTTTAAATGACCACAGCAACACTAATAGCTCAAGTCAAGATGATGAAAAATCAGTACGGACCCCAGTATGAGCTACTGAACATGGATATGTGGACCTATATTTTGAAATTCCAGTAACACTGCTGAGAAAAACCTAGCAGTAATACAAGTCCCATTAAGGCCAAAGTTTCAAAATATAAATCATTAGCTAAAAAATACAGTCATCCTGAACAACTATTATTTATATTTAAACCAATATAAAAAAAAATTTAAGTTATTTGGTGGAAGTAAAGTAATATGTAGTTTAAGAAAATTCAATTACTTAAACATGAAAAGCACAAGATTAAAGATAATCCCTTCCCTAGAGCAGCATTATAGCTAAAGTTGGTTCTGGGCAGAAGCCAAATATTCCAACTGACACAGAGGAATTTGCCAGGAAATAGGGAGGATGTAGAAAAGAGGGAAATCCCCATGATTTCATCTTCATTACATGGATTATGAACATAGGTTTTAGAACTGGCACTATGCAGACATCTCAACTGACTGAAAAGATATTTCTCAACTGTTAAACAATAAAACCACAAAGATATAAAAAAAACCTCAAACAACAGAATGCAGTGGGTTTGGCAAAACCTACATTTTTACCTTGATAATTTTCTCTAAAAATTGCACCCCTCTCAGAATAATTATTTGACTCTCTCACTCATTAACAGATTAACTGTCTTTACGGAAAGAGCTGTCTTGTTACAGAAGCAGCACTCTTGTATTTCCTAACGAATTTTACAGAAAGCAATAATAAAGGACTCATCTGTCACTAAATAGAATCATTACTACTAGAAAAGTGACCTATTTCTTGCATCCTCTAAACATGAAACCTCAAACCATTAATAGCCATTTGTATTTGTAATAAAGCAGTGAATTTTACTATTTTTGCCCACAGTGGTAACTGCCCTCTAAGGGGTGGAGAAAAGGCTTTTTGTTTTAGAAAAGAAAATTCAGCTATTAAATTTTGTCTATATACTCCCGGATTTAACAACTCATTTTGAGTCTCCTGCCAAAAAGATGGAAATGTTAAACTTCCAATTAAACTTCCAAAACAACACAAACAGTTTTATTTATGTATTTGCAGCTATGAGAGAGACGGCAGTATCAAACTGCTATCTTAATGTAGACTGAAAATATTTTCACTACTTTTTCCTGCAAGAATTGAAATTAAGTTATTTGTAACACCATATTCAAAGAAGTGTTGCCTGAGCAAATCTTTTTTCCAGTGGCAAAATTTAATTCTAATATGTTAGGCAGCTGTCATTCAGCATCTTCAAAATTAATTTATTTTTACTAGCTCACTGAACAGAGTAGGAGTAATTTTCAATTTTTTCTTGCAATTGAAAAACATATAAGCCAAAAAAGCAACAGAACCAGTGCTACTGACAATATAAAATACATAAATGGAATCAGACTCTATTTGTATGTGTTTTCCATGGGATTCAACATTCAAAATCTATTTCAAATTTGAAGGTTTTTTTTAATCACCATAATTTCCGAGTGTCAGTTCTCTTCTGAAATTCATATGCAGCAATCACAGTGCTGCCTCTTTTTCCTCAAGATCTCTCATATTTTAAGGCTGAAACTGACCACAAAAGGTAACTGAAAAATCTAGGAAGGAATGACCACATAAGGGTCAACGCTTACAGGGTGTTTACATGATCAAAACTTCAATCCTACTATACCTACTCAAGCATAATTTCATGCTGTGCCTAGAGAATGACCTGTGTAGGAGACTGCATGTATACAGTTCTTTTACTACCAGCAGCCTAATGACTTGCTTGGTAAGACATGGATCAACTAAAAGTCGTCATCTGTACCCAAGGCATCCTTGGAGATTTCAAGCAACAGGTTGCTAATTCACATGTATACCTCGTAGCTACAGATGATGAGGTACTACACTGAGTGAATGGTGCAAAAAAATTCTCAGTGGCATCATTTCCACAGCAAACCTTTGTAAAAGGAATGTCATTCAGAATATACATACAAAGGTATAGAACATAAACAATGGATGGTTTGGTTGAATTTGTCCAGTGTACTCTTGAAAATGTTTTATTTCTTCTGTAAACATTTCCTTTTTTAATTATGAGAATAAGCCAACTGAAAATAGGTGAATGGTAGAGATGGATTTGAGCATAACCAAATCTTTTCAAGGGGCTGCAGGAAATTCAGTGTAGAAAATATATTTCTGAAGGTGGAAAACATTGCCAATTGGATACAGTCTAAGACAGAACCAAAGGTTTCTATTTACCTTCCTGATTACAGAATCTCTGAAGCCAAATCAAATCCTTCTTCTAAGGCCTGTAATTGTCTCTTGGAAAAGAAATCACCAAGTTGGTGAACTCCTAATAGTGAAGACTGACTGCACATTTACACCTCAATTCTGGTGATACCAAATAAAATGGTAAGATACAAATATTCCACAGAGCTAATCCACATGATTGGTACCACCCTAAGTGTCCTGTTTGCCTTAACTAAAGTGGCCACAGTGGTACTGCAAAGCTGTACTACAGTTGAGTTCTGACGTTTTGATCACTTGTGATATCCCAGTGTTACTCTTACTCTCTCAGTGAGCTACAGGATACCCAGTCAGACCTTACTGGACATGAAGGATGGAGAAGGGTAACAAAACTTTCTCAGCCTGAAAGACAGAAGAACAGTGGGTGTAGCAAATAATCTCAACTAGTTCACGTTTGGGATGCCATAAGATATACATCTGAGGGAAAGGGGGAGTTGAGAGCATCCAAGAGATAATTCAAGGAATCTGCAGCAAAAGACAAACACAGAGGCAAGCCTATACTGAATATGGCAGCATGCAGGTACCAGGTGAGCCTACACTTCTCCATCCAGAAGGACATACTATTTGTAATATGCATATGTTTATGCAAATGAGAAATAATCATGTTTTGTAGTTCACGTCAGTCAGCCCATGAGAAGAACAGAGAAAAATGAATCAGATCTGGGTTCTGAGGTGCATAGAAATCAAGCAATTTAGATCATTATTTAAAAGCATGTAAGCAAAAGCCCATCATGTTAAAGGACTTTACTCAATGCTACCACTCAGTGTTTTACATTAGTATGGTATTTCATCCATTTTGAAGGACATGAGCTTCATTTTGCCAGACTCTTTGCCTCTTAAAATTCAGCAACTTGTCACTGTTATTTTTTCTTGAATATAGCCATATGCTAGAAGTATTAATTGTTTTGACTTATCTGTAAGTGCAAAACCCATCTCATACTTTATTTTCCTTTAAATGCTTTTCTCAGCCTAAAGCATGGAAGTTACAAGTGAGTTAATACTCTGTGTAGAACAGACAACAGACAGAATTCATACACTTGGAACGGAAAGTCAGCTTTTCAAGGCTTCTACAGGAGTCAAAAAAAGCTTGTTTCCAGCATTTCATACAGTGTAATGGACTTTCCAACACCAGGAGGTGTAAGCCCTTCAGAGAAACTTTTAGGGACGAGATAGATGGAATGCGATTACATTATTTCTGCCAAGCTGATCAGATAAACTCCCGGGTCAGAACGTCCACAGAGGGATGCAGAAAACTGATAACATCACAAGAAGGTATTCGTTTCTTGGAAAGAAATTAGGGAAATGGAGAAAAAGAAAAAGCCATGCAGTCTGAAGCGTCTAGAAGACAAAAGGCAATGAAGCAATGCATTTTAAGAATGATCACACTGGTCATTCCCTA
Source organism: Cnemophilus loriae (assembly GCA_013397755.1). Classification (NCBI taxonomy): domain Eukaryota; kingdom Metazoa; phylum Chordata; class Aves; order Passeriformes; family Corvidae; genus Cnemophilus; species Cnemophilus loriae. The sequence goes on along the minus strand of VZTF01004192.1, from coordinate 76,290 downwards.
TATTCAGGGAAAGAATTTGATCAAAACATGCCACATTTTGTTGTTCACACTTAGGCAACATTCTTGCTCTCGTTAACTCAAGAAAACTAAAATTAAAAGACACAGAAAACCAGCAATAAAAAGCAAGCTTCCTATTTTAACCTTTTTAACCATTACTCCTCAATTCCAAAGTCTCTGCTGGCATTATTTAGATTTATTACGCTTGTGGTTAAAACTTATCAATCTTATCCAGTCTGTTGTTAACAAATATTAAAGCAGTGGATCATGAAGTTTTCCAGAATATAATCTCCATGTTTTATTTGCAAACACACTAAAAAGCCAATACATTGTCCAGACATGGATACACTCTTGTACCTTATAAATGCAAACACAAAACACTGCTCATGCTTCTATTTCAATATAACTATAGTTGTAACAGTTCTCTTCTTCAGGAGGGCAACAGGGTCTTTCAGACTATACATGCTACTTGGTTTTCCTTTGCTTTTAAAAGATTCTCTTCAGTAGACTGAAGATTCTCACACTAGCTCTGTCTTATCTCCAGCCCAGAACCCACTATTGTCTAAAGGTACCCAAAAAGAGTTACCTGCTTTTGTTATGACTGTTTCAAAATTAGATACGCACTGGCATAAACACTTAAAATTTCACAGCATGAAGGCTTTCTTAACATCTCTATCAGTGACTTGGTAAAGGAGGCAAAACACACTCACAAGGTCTGCAAATGACAGTCAACTGTGAAGTGAAGCATTTGACTTCAGAGCAAGACTGGCTTGCAGGAGGGACCCTGCAGTCTGGAAGAATGGGTTAACAGCAGCCTCATGAAATAAAATGAGGACACATGCCAAATATCAAGTACTACCCCAGCAAGGCAGAGCCCTGCAGCCAGGAGGCTAGGGCTGTAAAACAGCTCTGGAGCCACGGCCTGGGCATGGGAGGGCTATGAGCTGAGCCAGGGCCCAGGCAGCAACAATGGCTATCAGCGCCCCAGTTCTTGTGAGGCAGTCACAGCCCTGGGAGCCAGGGGACGGTCAGAACTACACCCTCTGCTTGGTTTTTGTCAGACCCTATCTACATACTGCCTACAGTTGGGATTTCTAACACAAACACCACCAACAAAATAGTGCGAGGTGAGAAGAGGTAACTGAGACCGTGAGGCTAGAGACTTTGTGCGGCAAGAAGCAGCTACAGGACTAGGGCTGCCTCAGGTCAAAGGAGGGATGGCTACAGGGCCATCCAACAGCTCCTCCATTCCCTCCTATCAGCGTGGCACTGATCAGAAGGAATAGAGGAGACACAGACTCTTCACAGTGGTGTGTGGAAGGAGGGCAAGAGGCAGCCGCCCAACCTGACACATGAGAGGCTCAGGCCCGTGAAGACTGCCCAGCAGTGGAGCCAAGCCCAGGGAGAGCTTCACACTCCAGTGAGGAGAGGTCAAGTCCTGAGCTGACCTTATGGCTGAGCATCTGATGGTCCCTGACAGAATCAATTATGCTATCATTGTGTGAAACATAGCAGAACAGTTTCCACTAACAGACAAAGTATAAACCTAAAGGTTTGGCCTTTTGGGCCCTCTCATCCCTCCAAATGGGCAAACTTCCTTTCGGCTTTTTCACATCACTTAATTCTGGCAACACATAAAGAAGTTGGTACATTTTTCTGATTCAAACTGTGTAACATATCACATAGATTTAAGTAGGTTTTCTTAGAGTTAGAGTTTTGACTTGTTCTACGTTATAACTACTGAATTTATTCTGCTTAATATAGAACCATTTCTCTTTCAATGAAAGACACTTTATTTTCTTATTACTTCCCTCACAGTATCATGTATTTAAGGAATGCATATGCTCATTTGTTCACCCATTCCACTTAAAGACACTTCACTTAGTTTCACTGTTAGGTCAATCTTTCTCATTATACTAATCATGCACCAGCAATAAGCAGCAACATCTTTATTGTGATGGCTTTTGACACGGGTGCAGGACTCACCCCTCCTGCCTTTAGCAGCTTTCTTCTGAATTCCTCTGTTGGGTTGTTGAATGTGAGCTTTTCACAGCGGAGGTGATTTACAGGTGGGTGGCCTTCAAGGTGCAGGAATAAGTCATAGTCAAATCGAACTTTCTTAGGTTCTTCCTGAGGGTTGAAAATAACCAGATAGAAACATCTAGCACCAAAACTAACTAAGTTGAAAACAAAGGCTACATAAAGACTGTCAATTAAAATTACATAATTTTTAACCACTCTCTGTGTTCTCAGACACACACGGAATTTACCAAGTGTCAGCTGAACTATAGTAAATCAGAGAATCAGAGAAGCTCCTATCAGCCTATGATAACACAAGGTAAAATGCATGAATTTCATTAAATCCTGAGAAGGCTTAATTGACATTGTTAAATTATGTTTGGCTCAGGCTACAGATAGGCACATAGGCACATATCATGATTCAGCTGACACAAGGTAACTCAGTCAGAAACACAATCATATTTCTGAGCCCTAGACAGTACGGAAGACAGTGTAGTAAGTTTTGAATACAAATTTCTCCACTGCAGCCAAACAATTGTTTCTCCACAAGTTATAGAAGGGGGGGGAAGTATGAATCTGCTGCAGCCAGCTATGTTTGATCTCCTGCTTATGGGGTCTGCTCATTTCTTAAAGAAACTTCATTGTCTTGAACAAGTGTGGTCAGATAGATCTCAAGTGTTCCACCAGAACTTTCAAGCAATTAAAATTCTCTGCCACTGAAACGAAAAAATGAAATTAAATGTTCCCTGTACCAATATGGAAAGACAAAAAACAGAAGAGGCACATTTATCTCAGGAGAAATCACCAGTGCTCCAGTGCCCTGAGAAAGCCTCAGCTGAAAAAGGACACTGGTTGCATCAAACAGACTTCAGTATCTTCTGTCTGGTATTACAAACTAAGTACATTTTGTGTTACGCATTTACACAGTCCCTTCTAGAAGCTGTATGTGCATTAAGTGCCTTTTTAAGATGCTATTAAGCAGCTCTTCCTCCAAAGGTCCTGATGTGCAATGGAAATCACCAAATCAAGCCTTAGGAAAGAACAAAAATAAAAAGTCAACTTGAAAAAAGTTTCAGTAAAAAGGGAACCATGAGGGAAGTGAAGGAAGAGATACAGCAAAACCTTAGCACATATCCACCACTGCATGAAATCAAAATACACGCTCTGTTCAGTGACAGATGCTTTAAAAATTCACATTAACGATGCTGAATTTTGATTCATGATTCCAAGTATGGGAAGAACAGAAAGCATAGAAATCTCAGTTATTCTGAAAGTTAAATCAGAGGTTTCAAACACAGCCAAGGGACATCCTAATCTGTCCCATCTTTAGACTTCGATCAGAAACAACAAAAGGGGACCTGAAGTTGTCTGTTTCTGAAGACAAAGGAAAGCAGTTCCCTTAGATGAACTATTTGCATAGTTTTGTCATAGTTCACAGAAATCACACATCATTTTCAAAGGCAAGCATGCATGATATTTCTTGTTAGAAATATTAACATGATTTCATGCAGAAAAAAATGGAAGTAATTTATTCCCTGATCTGCTTAGGAAAACGGCAGTGTTGCTATAGGCAACAAGTTGGTACCAGCAGCTTTGCCATAAAAGCCAAGTTGCAATAATTCATAAATGGTAGTCTTCAAACAATTTTGTGGAAAGTCAGATGAACATAACTAGTGATTACAAAGCAGACTTACTACACGAAAGACCGTCAGTACCATCGCACTGCCATTATTTCAAAACAGGGAAGATAGAAAGTGCTGCAGTTTATGAGCCTTATCCTATATGGACTGCATTTTCCAGAGTAGGAGTCTTTGATCTAAAAGCATTTTTAAGGACTTTGTCTCAATGACTAAGAACTATAGACTGCTGTTGCTGAATTTGGGAGCAGGGGTTGGTTGTAAATTCCGTAACTCTTTAAAGCTTGGAATATTTTTCTATCATAGTGAAATACCAATTAAATTTTCCACCAACTTCTGTTTAGTCCTGGGAACAGGAACCCCTTAATCCTCTGTGGTCCAAGTGGCTTCCTGTACCCCTCCTTTCTCTATCCATGAGGGTATTTTCTGAATCAGAAATTGAATAGCTGTCTACCTTTAAGAAATGATGATGGTATGTCTCCCCTTCCTCCTTCTGTCTATCTCCTGTTTGTCTGTATTGGAATACCTGTTGAACTGCCTTAGAGGGGAAAGAGCAGCTGAGCCGGGAGAAAGTAGTAATTTGCCAGCTCAATTTTTGTGCCACTCTTCCTTTGTATTGTACCCACTCCAGGGAAGGGCATGCTGCTGCAGCTGTATGAGGGACTAACTGACTCACAGTCCAACTGCTGCTTGTCGTATTCCGTGACACCAAAAAGAGGTGAGGGATGTTTGCAAAATTCCTAATTCCACACGTTGATTGAGGGGTAAGGTGAATTGTAATCACTGCTGCCCTCCTGATCTCAGTCTAAGCCACAACTTCTGCTGGGGAACACCCGAGACTTGCAGTCTCCACAGTCAGAAAAAGCAGCCACAAGTCTGAGTGGAAAACAAAAAGAGAAATGCTGGGCAGGAAGCTTTCTGTAGAGATGCTCAATGATTGACTCAGTTTCTTCTACTTTATCTGTGGGATGAGCATTTAATAGATGAGTTGAAGAGATTGGGCTGCTTTTCATTAGATTTCCTGAATGAATCAAAACAGCTTCCCTAATAGAAACAGGGCTAAAAAGCATACCAAAAAGTCCGATCGACTCACTGAGGCAGTTCTGTTTCATTTCCAACAGCAAACAGGATAAATCAAGACCTGCTCTTCACAGATTGATACAGGGAACATGTCAGAATTACCTGTTCAAAACCTACAACTTCCAAAGTGCCTGAGCAGAATTATCCACACCTCACACCTTAACAGGGCTTTCTGTGAAAGATAAAAGAATACTGGAATACATACTTGAAGGCACACAAAGCTAACGCCAAAAGAAATGTTAAGTGATCAGAGTTTCAGAAAAAGTCTTTTACTATGCATTTCTGTTTTAGTCTATCACCAAGCATTCAACACATTAAAGATATAATCTTGACTTGATTAAAATAATAATTTCAAACTACATCTTGGTAATATAAAATAAACACACATGTTATGTTTGAATCTCATTAAGTATCATAACAGCTCCACCAAGGCACATGACATATAAAGGGAACCTGAAGAACTTTGGATATTAAGGCAGTGTACATTAAACTTTGCAAGATTTTGCTCTTTAATTTCACACAAATCCAGTTCTTTTTATCTGAACTAGTTATTAGTAATGCAGACCCCATTATGTATAATTAAAGAAAACCTCTGTATTTGCTATTTGAGAGACTCATAGTACATGCAGCAATTACATAGAACGTGAGGTATCACAATAACATAAGTTTTGTAGAATGGCACTGGCTTTGGTTCAAGCCTGGTAATGTTGAATATAATAAGTACTCGCATGAAGTCTAAAAGAATGCTTTTTAACAGACAAAGAATGCAAGATTTTTAAAAAGACTGTTTTGAAAAATCAAAACCTGAACCAATTATAGAGATTTGTAATACTAAAATCAAACAATGAGTTCATTGCGTAATCAATATAATCAAGACTGGTGTCCTTTCCTCAAGTTTTAAGTGGCTCTTAAACTTCTTCAAGCTTTATTTAAAGTCTGTCCACCTTTTAGCAGGGCAAGTAATTCTTCTGAATAATTATATTACGCTTCTCTTTTTTAATATGGCAATTTTAATTTCACAGAGTTATCTACTAAATACTGTTCACCAAGAGTCAATATTGGGTGCAATATTGTTTAACTTCTCCATCAGTGACTTGGATGAAGGGGCAGATGCCTCCTCAGCAAGTTCATTGATGACACAGAGCTGGGAGCAGTGGCTGATACCCCAGGGGGCCGTGCAGCCCTTCAGAAAGGCCTCGACAGGGTGGAGAGATGGGCAGAGAAGAACTGTCTGAAATTCAACAAAGGCAAATGCAGGGTCCTGCACTTGGGGAGGAATAACCCCAGCCACCAGCACAGGCTGGGGTCTGATCTGCTGGAAAGCAGCTCTGAGGAGAAGGACCTGGGGGTCCTGGTGGACAGCAAGCTGTGCATGAGCCAGCAGTGTGCCCTGGTGGCCAAGAAGGCCAATGGTGTCCTGGGGTGCACTGGGAAGAGCATTGCCAGCAGGCTGAGGGAGGTGATCCTGCCCCTCTACTCAGCCCAGGTGAGGCACATTTGGAGTGCTGTGTCCAGGACAGGAGAGACATGGAGCTGCTGGAGAGGGTCGAGCACAGGGTGACAAAAATGATGAGGGAATCTCTTTTAGGAGGAAAGGATGAGAGAATTGGGCCTGTTCAGCCTTGAGAAGAGATGACTGTGAGGGACCTTACTGTTTAGTACCCAAAAGTATCCAAAGGGAGGGTGTCAGATGATGGATTCAGGCTCTGTTTGGTCATGCCAAACAATAGTACAAGAGTCAACAGGCACAAATGGATGCACAAAAAGTTCCATTTGAACATGAGGAAGAGATTCTTTAATGAGCAGTGACCAAGCACTGGAACAGATTGCCCAGAGAGGTTGTGGAGTCTCCCTCACTGGGGATACTCAAGAAGCATCTGGACACAATCCTGTTCCATGTGCTCTGAGATGACCCTGCTTGAGTGGGGAGGCTGAACCAGACGACCCCCTGTGGTCCCTTCCAACCAGACCCATTCTGTGATTCTGTGAAATATAATTATGCATTTCTACATGTTACAGTAATACTGGGTTGAGGAACAGCATTGATAAAGATAGCTTTAAATCTAATTCTTAACCAAGTTTACAAGCTAAACTTCAAAACTTAAAAAAACTCTCACTTCCACCTGATTTTTTTTTTTTCTTATGAAAAACATGAGATTCTATACCTTGTTTTTGAAGTAAACCTCAATTGGTAAAATGAAACCAGCATATCCAGATTCTTCAACTTTGTAGGGTGGGTCCTTGCACACTGAAACAGAGAAAAAAGGGTATTTAACAAAAAAAAAAAATTCTGATATTCATAAGCAAACCACATGAGTAAATCTTGACAATAGTTCTACGTGGCACTGTTACAAAACTGCACACACACAGTAGGATGTATCTATGCACAACTCAACCTGAATTTTGCAAGCAAATTTTTCTTGCCTGCATAAAACCTCCACTTTATGGATAGGAAATCTTTATTCCAAATTTGAAAACTCTATTATTGGGGAAAGGAGGACACAACACAGCATTCCATCATGTAGTAAAGAACACGAGGAAGGTTAACTATGGTATTATGTTTAAATAATATCCAGGTTTTCCTTACAGGATTCAGACTTCCGTAACAATACAGAGCATATTATTAGCTATAATACAATCTTTTTCTTCAAGTTCTCAGTTTAATGCAAGGGCTTTTAGTTACATCAAGTCTCCACAGTACTGAACAGACGATCTCTGAAGAAAGTGGCACTAGCTGTCAACTTCAGACAGTGACGAAAAGCAGGTTGTTACAGAATTTGGAACAGAAGCCATCTCTGCCTTCTCCTGTTTGATTGCATGGCAATCTCATTACAGAATTTAAGTCCATGTAATACATTAGCACAAAGGGAGGCTAAACTTGAGAAACCATGCATCTAACTGCAACATCAACTCAGATGCTTCCAAATGCTGCATTACTATGTATGACAAATCATGTCTATGGCACTACCACCTCAGTGAAGGTTTCTTTACTGCAGATTGGTAGAATGATGCAATTAATAACACAAAAGGTTGACTTCTTCAGAAACATTTCTTCTAGCTCTGTCAGCTTAGTTGACTGGAAAAAAATTCAAACTATCAGATGAATCACGATTTGCTCAGATGTATACTCCTTTCAGAATTGCTTGGTAGTTTACAAAAAGAATGTATTGCAATTAACTGTACAGAGCCTGATTGCCAAAATTATTCTTTTTAGCAAAGCACCACAGATGGGCACTTAAAGCCCTTTATAATCCTGAAAATATGTCAAGGCCCATCAGACACATCCAGGAATATAAACACTCTTACGTTTCCAGTAGCACAGTCAGTACTCCAGCTTTCCGAGGATATGCAAATTTGGTTAATCTCCAAGTAAACAAACACAGCAGAATTTTCTACTACTACCTTGCCATTCTCCTCCTTGTTTGCTAGCACCAAACCCCCCTAGGCTGAGGGAGATTACAAGTCCTTGCTCACCTACTGTATTTGGCTATCACTACCCAGTTCACTCCATGCAGATAACAAAAAGGGGAAAGGAGGGAAAAACAGCAAGAATCATCTCTGTTACACACCGTTCTGAAACACTGTCGTCTTGAAGCTACAGAAGTCAATTTGTTTCTCCTGGCAGAAAAAAAGCAGAGGAGCTATAGTTTGTAAAGTGGGTTTTGAAAGGTTTTGAAAAAAAGCATTACGATGATTGGTCAAATCCAAGAGATGGTTTCAGACTAAGGTCTTCAGCTGGAAACTGGAAGAACCTCCCAGAAGTAGTATTTCACCTTATATTGGCACATCACCTAAGAAGACTTGCCAGCATTTGAAGAATGTAAATATAATAGGCCTAGTTAAGCACAGAGGTTACAGTAATATGTATTGGCAATTTTTCAGTCAATGATAAAGGAGCCTTCCTGCTACTCTTCTTCCTTCAGTAGACAACTTGAGGAGAAAGCCTTCACAATATTTTTTGAATGGTCAGGTACAGAAGACTGAAATCTGCTTATACAAAAATGGGGAAAGATTATACAGCAGATACTTAATCAGATGGAAACATAGAGGATTTAGAAACAGTGATTTCAGGCTGCATATTTGTGACAAGTCACAAATATCACATCAACTTCTTCCAGAGCACTTAATTGGTGCAGAAAACCTCATTAGCATAAATATATTTCATTGCCTCTCTCATTAAGCTCTTCTCGCAGATTTACACAGCTGTTTGCCATGCTGAATAGTACCTTATGAAAGTCTCACTGTTCTTCAAAGGGTCTTTAACGGCTTCCAGTTTTGATAAAGCCTGGATAATGGGCCGCAGAACAATCACCAGGAAACTACTTTGGGTGTCTTCTCAAACTGAAAATGGGCTTCTAACACAAGCAAAATTCTAGTCTTGTGAATGAAACCTTCCTGAAAAGAAATAGAAGTGACTGAGCAAAGCTCAGTGCTATTGTGTATGTGTAGACTGCAGCTATTACACTTTTCTCACATTTTTTGTGGAAGCCACCACTGACAGAACATACTGACAGAAACGGCATCTCTATGCAGTCTGAAACAGCACTCCCTGGCCTACGTTCTTTTTGTTTTACTGAACTGTAATAAGGAGTAACCAGGGCTGCAATGACATGTGTGATTTAGCCAAGCCAACAGGAAATCATCCTAGCAAGGTATGCTGAGCAGAAAAAGTGGCAAGAGTTAAGTAAACTGCAGAAAAGGAAGAAAGAAAACGGAGAGGGAGAGGGAGAGGGAGAGGGAGAGGGAGAGAGGGGATCCCAAACCTGTAGGGCAGAAGGTAAAGAGAAACAAAAGCAAACTGCAAGTATAGACCAACAAAACTCAAACAATAACAGAAACTAGGAAGGAGAGATTTTGAAAAAGGAAGCTTCCGCAGACCCTGACAGGTTTCCCAAAGCTCGCTAGAAAAAAAGTGATAGACTAGGTGCATAAGCAGAAAACACTACCCTGTTATAAACAACTTCCTCCAGATCCAGAGGGACAGAGACATTTCACCTCTGACTGCTAATTTCCTTTAAAATGCCACCTAAAAATGCATTTTGAGTGCCAGATAAAGTGCCTTGAACACCATTATCACTAAGACTTTATTATGGTCAGGTTTCTTTCTCCTAAGTAAAAAGCTTGTATGATCACTATTTTCTCCCTCTCTACTGTATCTTTTGACTAGGTGGTCCAAATTCAAGGCAGTTTCTACAATTAAAGCCTTGAAGGTTCCTACAGATCCAGTTAAAAATTGGTGTCTGAGAAGGCAGTTCCAGACAACATCTTTACTGAGATGCAGGAAGAAGCTGGCAACAGCATACAGAATAACAAACCAATTGTAACAGTGTCCCCTATCACAAGAACTGTAGGTCCAGGAGAAGAGAAGTTAAAAAAACATAAGCAAAATGATACATATTTCTTTAGTTGCACTGGCCATAGAATAAAATGTGGGGGTTTTGCTGCCTGTATAAGGCAAAATAAGGAGTTTAGCTCAGTTGATCACAGTATCGTGCTAATAACACCAAGTTTGTGCATTCAGTCCCTGTACAGGCCACTTAAATGTTGGACTTTATGATCCTTGTGGGTTCCTTCCAACTTAGACTATCCTGTGACTTCATGGTACTGACATGTTATTGTATGTTTGTCAGAATAATAATTTCTCTTCTCCCATAAATGAAAATTTTAGTCTTAATGTATTTGCAAATACATTTGCTAAACAGACAGATGTCAGAAACATACTGGTTATGCTGATCCATTCATTTTGAGCTGCCTTCCCATACAAACAGGTTCCAGTAATTCATAGATGATGAAAAGTTACTGAAATGCTCCTCAAACAAAACTTGCCTTCCAGCAAGCAACTGCAAGATATCAATGGGCATCAGTAACAACAATATTATCATTACTACTACATAATTTTATTAATAAGGATTTCTTCTCAATAATGTTTCAGTACCTGTTTAGGTTACACTGCCTAATCATACTCTCAAGAGGCCCTGCAGAGAGACCTTGAAAATTCAAGAAAGCTGGGTAATCACCAACTGTATGAAGTCTAAAAAAGACAAGTGCCAGATTCTGCACCTGGGATAGGGCAACCCTAGATGTACAGAGAGACTGGGGAATGAGACACTGAGAGGACTGCTGCAGAAAGGGACCTTCCCAAATCAGGATACTCCATGAATCTGTGACACTCATTCTACACGTAAGAAAGAGATGAGAGCGCTCAGTTCTCATCCAGTGCCTTCGACAACTGAATCCTTTTGATAATGCCTGCAGATTGAGTCACCCAAGATCACAGAAAGTCAGAACAAGTATTGATGATTATCTGTCCCCTGTTCTACCAGGAGAATACGCTTTCTCTACAGCTCACATAAATGGCTTAAACAATCTATCTCAAATGTTTTATTTCTTTATTCCACAAGTGAAGAACTACTTTTCCTTTCACAAATGCATTCCCATGTGTTGCATCAGACAGTAACTGACACTGAAGGAACAGATGCAGTCAAGCCACAACGATACATTGCATTGGTTTGGCACGGCCTGGTTTTTGGTAGCAGGGGGGCCACAAAGATGGCTCCTGTGAGAAGCTGCTGGAAGCTTCCACCATGTCCAGCAGAGCCAATGGCTGATGGCTCTGAAGATGGACATGCTGCTGGCCAGAACTGGGCCAATGAGAGAGGCTGGTAACGCCTCTGTGATGACATACTTAAGAAGAAAATCAAAACAAAGTCATAAGGTTTTGCTTCTAGTCAGAGAAGAGGAGGAGGTGAGAACATGTGAGGGAGAACAACACGGAGACACCAAGGTCAGTGGAGAAGGAGGGGGAGGAGGTGCTCCAGGCAGAATGAACAAGTAAAGGCAGAAGTTCCCTTTAAGCAGAGTTCCACACAACATCAGGATGATGCAGAACAGTGTCTGCAAGAATTTACACACATTTTATGCATCATGCAGGATACTCCAGGTGGGTGCTTGCAAGAAGTGATGCTTTCTTAAAGAAAACTGGTTTAACCATAAGGGTTTTTGTACTAGTATTTTATAGATATTTACCTATTATTAGCTCATATTGGTCACGCTTTGACCAACTTTTCTATCTATTCAACACCACCTTCCTTAAAAGAAGTCTCAAAACCAAGGCGTGGCATTCATTTTCAGAGGAAGGCAGATTGTGGTACTAAATCCCTCCTGCAGCAGTAAGTCAGCTTTAAATATTAAAATATTTAAAATAGCTTTTTAAAAGCTCTTTGACTCTGCTATTCTGCAGCTCAGCTTGCCAGCTGGAAGGATCCAGTACTTGGATTCTTCAGAAAAAAAAAAAACAAACCAAAACGGCTTGGAAGAGAATGGGTCTGTTATTTTCTAACTTCAGGCACACCTCAGCCATTAATTAAAAAAAACATTCTAGGCAGGTTCAAACAAAAACTAGCAAAAATTACTAAATTGAGTGTGGGTTAAATGGTACGTCCTAGACTAGGAATAAGGAGTGTCCATTTGCCTTATATCTTATGCTGACATGTATTTCATGAGAAAGATAAAACCCCAAGTGAAAGCACAGAAGGCACTAAAAGTTCTAAGACTGGGCTCTCAGCACTGCATTTACAGATATACTACATTGCCTGCCTCACATACAGAGTGACCAGATTCCCATCACTTCTACCAACTGGATAGGATAGCAAGATACAGCTTAAAAATCCCTAAATAAAGGGAACACAAACTAAATTTTGGAGTGACATTTTCTGTGCACACTGTCTACTCCCCAACCATTGAAAAGCTTCTTCATCAAATCTAATACACAAGACAGGAGGGCAGAGAAGTCTCCAAGTCTGTGGCTGGGTCTGGACTCAGTCACACCTAGGCTCCATCAGGAATTTAGAAAGCAAAGAGGTCCTCTCTGAACCTTGTGACTCAGCAGGAGGGTCTCGCTTACTCTTTTCCATCCGTACTTTTTTCCATCTCCGGTCTTTGTTTGAACCAGTCTAAGCTGATTCTAACCCGATTTTGCTTTGTGCATTTCATCCACGTAATAAGCAATAGAGTGGACCTTGCCATTAAACTTTGTTAGTCACAAATTTATATTAAACCTGCTTTTGCTAATACCTTTGACAGTGATTTTTTTAAGCGACCTAAACTGCTCATTTGCAAGTCACTGTTCCATGTCATGGACCTCTGCTTTCCTGAGGATTGCTGAACACCTGCCTAGCCATGAAGCAAGTAGTGAATAAATTCCTTGTTTTGCTTTGCTGGCATACACAGCTTTTGCTTTACCTATTAAATTGTCTTAATCTCAATCCACAACCTTCTTACTTCTATCCTTCTAACTTTCTCCCTCATCCCACTGTGGAGAAATGAATAGGCTGTTGGGTGATGCTTAGGGGCCAGCTGGGGATAAACCACAACATTACCCCTCCAGGACTTCCAGCAGAAGGACCATTTTCCTGATATAGAAAGATCCTCAGGCAGCTGCAAAGTTTCAAAGTTCAGTACACATCACAGATGGTGCAGAAGCCACTCCTCTTGACTAAAGGACACAGAAAGCTGTCCCCTATATTCTACACTGCACACACAAACAAAAGTCCTTACTGAGACATTCAGAAGTTACTGGAAACATCTAGGATCACTTATAGTTTATGCCTGCCATCCCTTCTGTCTGCTCTCTCATGTTTCCTCTGAACAAGACAGGAATGTGAGAGAGATGGGAAAAGAATAAAAATGAGTACTTTTAAACTGAAGTTATTACATTTCCTGCTTTATTTCTAGATGTTATTTTTTTTTAAATACAATGGTACTTTTTCAACACAATTTTTACAATTTCTCAAAAATGACTGTTAAAAAATATATCTATGTCTCAGGTATCAGTGAGGTAAGGGACTTCCAGAAAGCATCTGGTCTAGACGTCTTTCTTAGACGAGCATGATGCTAAAGCAAAAGAAAAGCCCTTGAACAACTGAATTGCAGCTAAGGATGCCTGGATAATAACATAATAAACCAAACAATTATCTTTGATGGAAAACACATTGGTATAACATTAAAAACTCCAACAATAAATGTCAATTTGCCCTGTAGATACCATTAGTATTTTAAGAGTAATAAAAATTTCCAGTAATTGTGCACTAGTACATTGTCATATTTGTTTAGAAGGTACAGCCCTTGGGATTTGCTTTTTTACTGAGAAAAACAGGTCCCTCAATTGCAGGATTTGAAGTAATTTCTTTCTTGGTTATTAAATATATACCTCTTCTTCCCATTAAAGACTTTACACAGAGAATATTTTTTCTTAACTTCCAGACAGATACCTAAAGCAATAAATCGTATTCTCTATTTTAACTTCATTATGCTACACAAGGATCAAACTGGGAATAAGCATGTCAGAGCCAACAAAGTCAGTCTGTACGCCAGTGATGCCATAACTCTATCAGAATTCTGGGGTTAAAAAAGTTTTACAAGCAAGCCAAGACTAATTTTTTTCCATCACATCTCCAGCCTTCATGGTTATTTTACTTGATTCACTGCAGAATGGGTCAGGTTGGAAGGGACCACAAGGCAAAATCTGGTCCAACCTTCCTCCTCAAGCAGGGTCATCCCAGAGCACGTGGCACAGGATTGTGTCCAGACAGTTCTTGAGGATCTCCAGTGAGGGAGACTCCCCAACCTCTCTGGACCTTCTCTAGCAGCTATATGTCTCTCTTGTCCTGAGGAGCCCAGAACTGGACACAGCACACCAGAGGTGCCTCACCAGGGTTACGCAGAGGGGCAGGATCACCTCCCTCAGCCTGCTGGCAATGCTCTTCCCAATGCACCCCAGGACAACATTGGCCTTCTTGGCCACCAGGACACACTGCTGGCTCATGGACAGCTTGCTGTCCACCAGGAACCCCAGGTCCTGCTCCGCAGAGCTGCTTTCCAGCAGATCAGACCCCAGCCTGTGCTGGTGGCTGGGGTTATTCCTCCCCGAGTGCAGGACCCTGCAATTTCTTTTGCTGAATTTTAGACAGTTCTTTGTTCTTCAGACATAATATACTGAAAAATAACCAATTTTGCTTGTATTGTCTGATTACCTTCTTGAAGCTGTCCAGAGTAGCTGTATATAAAAGCACGAACGCTAGTCTACCTCTCATAATTGTTTTAGCAATTGGAGAGTGGGACTAAGAGCAGGAAAAGAAAAAGATCTCTTCAAGCACATTTTATTCATACCATTCGCTAACAAATAGAAAAATACAAAAAAGTATGTTAACTTAAGCAAAACATAGATATATTAATATGACATGAGCTTAAACTATCGAAGGGTATTGCTAAGGCTAGAACAATTATTTATTGTAAACTGTGTGTTAACATGAATCTGCATGGTTTTTCTGCCTGTCACCTAGCATTACTTGTGTAACAGAACAATACAAAGCTCTGCAATCAAAAATATCCTGAAAGGGAGAGACTTGCAATTTGTGTGCAAACATGTTTACAATTAATATGATGTAAATGTATGCTTCAGGCACAAACTGAGTTTAAGAGCTATGTTTGCATACAGGTGATGCAAATATTGTATACACTGGCACGCATGTAATTATCACAATGATTATACTATTAAGCTGTTTGGAATTTTGAGGGAAGAAAACAGCCATGTGAGGATAATGAGTGATTTATAAGGAAGAGGCATAGAAAACTACAACTTTCTTCAACCAGAAATAATTAAAATTGCAATGCTGTATTGGACCACTGTAGCATGCCTATAGCTTTATTCTTCTGCTTAAGACAGGCAGAATAGAACAAACTATTTCAGTTGGAAGGGACCTACAATAATCATCTAGTCCAACTGCCTGAACACTTCAGGACATATTTCAAGTATGCTGTTAAGGACATTGTCCAAATGCCTCTTAAACACTGACAGCTTGGGGCATTGACCACCTCTCTAGTAAGGCTGCTCCAGTACATCTGACTGCCCATATACTAAAAAAACGTTTCCAAATGTCCAGTCTGAACCTGCCCTGGCACAGCTTTGAACCGCTCACATAAACCCCACCACTGGGTCCCAGAGAGAAGAAATCAGCACCTCCCTCTCCACATCCCCTCCTCAGGAAGCTGTTCAGGGTAATAAGGTCACCCCTCAGCCTCCTTTCCTCCAAACTAGACAAACCCAGAGTCCCCAGCTGCTCCTCATAGGACATTCCTTCCAGCCCTTACACCAGCTTTTTTTTTTTCCCCTCCTCTGGACACATTCAGGGATCTTCACATCCTTTTTAAACTGTGGGGGCCAGCACTGCACACAGGACTCAGGGTGATGCCATACCATGGCTGAATCCAGTGGGATGTTCCCATCTTCTGGCCAGTTGGGGATGCTGTGTGTGGCTCACCCCGAGATGGGGGTTTGCCCTCCTGGCTGCCTGGGCACACACTGCTGACTCACACTGAGCTGCTGCTGGGAGCTGACCAAGGCTTCCAGGTCACCCTGTTTGTTTCTCACACTGCATGCGTTGCTATACAAGCATTTCAGATACACTGAAAGATTTATATACACACTGAAAGGTACAATATATTAAATTCACAAAAGCTAGCCACTGATACTTTTCTTCTCAAGCTCTGAGCCCTACATTCCACACAGCTGACAAACTCCCCTTTGCACATAAAATGGAAATGGAAGGGAAAGAAATAGAGATTGGGCCATAAAGGCAGAAAATCTTCAAAGTGGCACATGGTCTAACCCTGAATAATTGCTTTTACTGTAGGCCAATTCCACCATGAAGTGAACTACTAGTTTTTTAAAATCCTACCCTTAAAAAATGCTATAATAATGAAATTGCATTTGCACTAATAATATGATGGAAATCTGTGAAACAATAAGAATAGTGACCAAGCTGTCCAAACAGACTTTTAATAGAGCATAGCTACAGTTTTGCCTAAGAAAGCTGAGTGTTTTCTTATGCATAAAAGCCATTCATTATGCAGTACTGAATGCAAGTCTGCTTTTTTGAAAATATCAAGAAAGAAGTGGACAAAATTGCATTTGCAAATTGGTCTTTTTTCTTTTAAAAAACGCCACAAAATTAATTGGAAAGCTATTGATGGAAACATTAGCAAGGTTTTACTCATTTATATGCTACAGAATAAACAATTTCTTCTGTAATCCCTAGCTGTGCTTGTTTCTGAGAGAAGCAACACAGCGTTGTTTCCAATTTTCCAGTCAATGACATCTTTTCAATTTCACTGTTGAGTTGCAGGCATTCACTAATAAGGAAATAGTTTTGTTTATAATTCTGGAGGAACACTTTTGGGGGTCGTAACTATTTTAGTTACACAGATCTTGAAAAAAAAAAGTGAAGTGCTTCCTGTTAACTTTTACATAGGCAAACTGCTAACATTAATTTTTTTTTTACAAAATATCCCAATCTTTATTCAGACAGCATTATCACACCAAAAATTCTTCTAAAATCACTAGCAAAGACAAGTTTTGGGTTTGTCAAGAACACTAAACTTTTTGCTCTTTGCAATGTATTTCTCTTGTCTTGGTATGCCTCTGGCACATATTTTCTCCATGTATTGTATTGATTAAATAACAGCTTGAAAAACAGAGAGCAGAAATAATGCAGTGTAAACATCTTGAACAAAAATTAGAGTGCATACCACCAGCCAGACATACAGGAAACAAGTAATCTTAAACCACCACAGTTTCATTAGTGGTCATGACTCAAAAAAAGACTGCAGAAGAACAGAAAACTCTACACTTTTCTTCAGTTTTGATAAGAGGAATGTAATGATTCACCTTGGGTGAAGAAAGGCAATTCAAACCTGCAAGATGATGTATGCCTTGATGATTTCAATCTAAAAAATATCCTCCATTTAACAGTCATTTATAATTCTTTCAGGAATTAGAGTACATATTGTCTAGAGGACATTAAATTAGTCAAAATGGAAATCAGCATTTTATGCTAGCATATAATGTACTTTCAAAGGAATCATGCTCTCAACTTTTTTATATAAAAGCAGATTTCCTTGCTTGGAGACAATTTATCCAAAGCATTATTTCCTGTAGATTTGATTGACAATAGTTAACTGCATAAGAAGGGTTTTCAAAATCTAGCATATTTAATTCTGGAGGTTCCTTACCATTCTTATTTTTCACTTGTTGGTTTGTTTTGGTTTTTTGTTTGTTTGGGTATTTGGTTTTGGTGGTTCGTTTTGCTTTTTTTTTCCACTAGCAATTGCCCTAGGAAATTGTGTGAATATATATCTTTAGATTTTGCTCCCAGTCTGATCTTCACAGATCTGAGAAAATAACACCCCTAAGCACAGTGTGCATGCAATTTATTGTTCAGTTAACAAACCAAAAGAAGGGTTATGTGTCTGTGTTTCCCTAATCAGAGCAAAACTGCAAGCAGGCTTCCCCACTCATTTTTCTGTCTGTTTTCCGAAGATCAAGTCTTTCCATCAGCCAAGTGTTTTAAAAATATCATGATATATCAGAGAGATGTGATGTTAGTTTTTAAATTCATGATGTTCTTAGTAATTTAATTTCAAAAAGGTACGCACAAAACTCAACAGGCATCAGCCACAAGTTTCACTGCCACATTTTTGGAGCAACTGTTTGTCTCTGACTTTCTTTAAAATTGCCTTTCAAACCAGAACTCCAAACCTAGACAACATAACAGAAAAACTGCCTCCTAAAACACCATCCTTTCCCCTTTTTCTTCTCTTGTGACATGATATTCTGCTGCCATTTTCCATAGTTTCCCCTACAGGTAGGTAACACAGGAGCCTTTGGACACTTTTGGAGACTTAAAAGGGATGGCAGACAGAGAACACCTAGACCCAAGAACAGCAACTCGTAAGTGCAGTTACTAATATTCATATGAATGGCAAAGAAAGTACAACTTGTGGCTAAAAAGCACACATCCTTATTCAAAGCAAGTGGAAGAGTGAGGCTGAATATCTGCCATCACACATCTCCCCTGCAGCAGCAGCAATCAGCAGCTCCCATTTGGCCTGGACCCAGTATTCAGGATCCACACCACCCAGATGCACTTGTGTTCCCCATCTGCTTCCCTGCCACCAGTCATAGTAAGGGCTACTTCTGAATAGTCTGTTATCTGAGAAATTGAACACAACAACAAAAAAAACCCTTTTCCTTAACTAAGAAGATCACAGTGTCAGAAAAATGCCCATCCACAGCCTCATGTTGAGTGAGCACTGAAGAACCTACCCACAAGCAGAATCCAACATACCACGATGAAAACAAAAAAAATCGAGGCTGAAGACTCTCTGGTGCACTTCAGTACAAAAACCTGAAGCAAAGCCAGTAACACGCCAGTAGGAGCCCCACATCTGAAAGGTGCAGAGAACCTCGAGGCAGAGCGGAGTAAGAGGGTTTTTGTTCTAGCACACAACTTTCACATCTATCTTCAGGAACCTACTGCTGCCAGCAACAGAACTTCGGCCATGTGCTTCAGAAACTAAAAATGCTTCCAAGGCTGTTTGCCATGCTATTTCAGACAGATTGAGATTACAGGAAATGTTGAAGGAGATGGAATAAATCAGTCATACAGTTGTCACCTGTAGAAATCCCTAAACAGGCTTTCTGCAGGTCTTGAGAGACATGTAGGTCTCTGCTATTTACTAATTATTTGCTTTTAAGAGTCCTCCAAGCCAAACCTTGCTAATATAACTAAAAGTAGGACTAGGCTAAGAGAAGCAATCAAAAGACAGATATCGAAAACACACATAGCAAAATAATTATTTTTAGAATTCACTGCTATATTACGAAATGTCCTGAAGTTACTTTATGAAGAATATTTACTTATGTACACATGAGACAGCATGACAAAAACCAATTAAGCTGTATAATGGTCCACATAGTAGTAGCAATGGAACATTCTTCATTTTCCTCAACTGTTTACATGCCTCTGAGGACAGCACAAAGGATCAAACCACTGTCTGCTTCAGGGTAGATTTTGGGGAAAGGACAAATCAACAGCATCTTTTCCTTGCACTTTGCTTTAGATAAGAGCAAAAGTAAAGACAGACACTGAAATTAACATTGAGCCATTCTGAATTTTTCCTTCACAAGCAATCACAAACAGACATTCTTAAGCTTTCCTCACAGACAGAGCAAGCTTAAGTATTTAAGACATCCAAGAATGAGCAATACTAGGGATGGCCACTTTCCAGGTAGCGGTACACATCAGGAGAGAACTGCCCAGTAATAAAAAACCTACAGCAAAGTCAGTCTTAAAACAAGGCTAAAAGTTGGATGCAGGGTCAAGACAGTATAACCAGCTCCTACTTGGAGGCTGCAGAACCAATAAAAATATCGGGGCGGGCTGGAGAAGTAGCATATAGACATGATTTACTGCAGGAAAAAAAACTTTGTGAAACAGAATGAATACAGAACACTCACACCAGCAATCTTAATTTTATTTATTGAACAGGCAGATTTTTTTGACTTTCATCATTCTTAATGAAGTATTTTTCAATACAAGTGGCTACTTACAACATTTATTAGTGACTGAATGTAAGACAGGTAGCCTACTGGGAAAAAACCATCTTGATAAAAGAGAATTATGTTATGTTCCAGCTGAGCATAATGAAGACAAACCGCTGATTTAACATAACTTCCTACATTTAACAAGACAATAACAAATGGTAATCAATGTAGAGAGAAACATATAGTAAGAATTTTAAAAGACTTGCATTTACACTGTAATTCCATTCTAAGTAACAGTCACTTAATACTTAGTGTTCTTTATGTTCATAAGTAGGTTATCTCAGTAAACTGGATGACTGGCTATTTCAGTTAAATATGTATCTGCTCTTTTGCAGTGTAACATAACTACTCTGGGTAACAGAATTGCTGTAATACTCATGAGATGCTAACTTGCCCTCAACCCTTAAAAGATTAGAACATAAAATCAGGAAAAGCTGAGAAACCTCAAAGCAAGTATTAAAAACCCTAAACTGCAACACCACTGAGAAGAGCTAAACTAAATCTGTGACACACTTTACTCAGGTAACATAAATAGGATGCACAATCATGTCCTCACAAATGCCACTGACACAGCCTCAACATAAATCTGAAAACTATTTAAGACAGCTCCAAACATGCATGCCCTTTCACAAACAGATAAGAATCATTTACCTCAGTTTTTAGTTTGAACTCTCATCAAAAGATTCTCACAACACTTCCCAATAACAAGGACAGATTACTGTGACTTTGGAAGACATCAGTTACCTAAAGAGGACACTGAACAACATGTGCTGGTAAATATTCCCTTGGAACTGCCCATCCTTTAAACCACCTTATCCACTTAATCTCTATTTGCCGTCATACCTGAATATGAACACACAGCACCTCAGTGTTTCAAACCTGTATAAGAGACACAGTAAAGCTCATACAAATACATACAGTAGCTATAGGAAACATAGGAAAGTGCAACAACGCAGTAAAGAAAATGCCAGTGGAATTATGTCACTTTCTGAAAGTGGCATGTTACCAGCTTCAGCATCTAATTTCAGGCCCATCTTAAAAAAAGATGCTTCACAGCAGCAGTCCTGCAAAAGTAGCAGTCTGTGGCACTAAACACACTGCACTTCAGACTTACAACATCCCAGAACAGACTCACAGATTTGAACATATAATGGCAGTAAGCAAGCGTTCTCCCTCACAGGATAACTTTAAAGCCTCTAGGCAGAGGTGTATATCACTTCTGTACTGGTTCTGGCTAGGATAGAGTTACATTTTTTCAGTGTCTTAAATCGGGCTACCATAAGCAGATTCTTGTCACCTAGCCTCAGTTATCATGCTGGAAGCCAACACGTACCATATCTCCTGTAAACCCACAAGCTACAGCTTGCAAAAGTGTTTAAGCTCAAGTCTATGTATTTTCTACAAGTAAGAAATATGTTTGCTAAGTTAAAGTGATCAATCTCCATTGTTATTTTAATGTAAATATTGTAGCTATTGAACTATGCAATTTTCATCTTTGTACCCCTACTGACTGCTTTTACAGTAGAGAATTTGCCAGGAAACCCCCAAGGTTCATCTACCAGTGACCTAAGCATTTGGCAGAGACTTTGGAGTGTGGCTTCAACACCATTAATTAAATAAGTACGTTCCATTGAACTAAAAAAGAAAAAAAACCCCGGCCATACATTAGTATATTGATTTGCATTGAGCATTTTATTTGGTTTATTTCTGCTCTTCTCTTTTGTCATCCCCCAACCAATGGTCCTCTCAGAAAAATATGTAGTTATGTACAAGAATCCATACATCTGCCTCTGCTACTGCTGTTTCCTGCACGAACAACCCAAAAAAATACAGCTATGACTGTCCTAGGTGTCCAGATAACCATAATTCTACACCGAACATTTGACAGCTGCCCATATATTTTAGCCTTTGAGAGCATACATAATTGTGTAGGCAACATGATGCCTGGACTGCAAGTCAATCCATCCAACTCCTCCAAGGAGACTAAATCTGCATTAGGATCCTCAATTAGAGATTAAAAAAAACTTTCTGTTTGCCTCTCATATCTTCTTCCAGACTTCCCTCAAAATATCTGAGGTAACTGTCTTATAAATACATACTGTTTTCAACACTCTTGGTCCCTCAGCTTGGGCTGGGAGTTTAAGGGGCATGGAATAACTTCATTCTGAGTGTCTATCCCAGAACAAAGGTAGTGACTAAAACCACTGTTCTTTGGGAGCATAGCATAAAAGCTTCACTAATATCCCACTTCCTCCCCTGGAAAAAATTTATTTTAGCAAGTAAAGGAGACAGGAGTTGCCTATTACGTATTTCTGAACAAACCTTCTGGGTTTTTTTACTTTAATGCTCTGAACTAGGACAGCTCATTCATTTCCTGCTGTCTGCTTCCA
This sequence comes from Cnemophilus loriae, assembly GCA_013397755.1. Taxonomy (NCBI): domain Eukaryota; kingdom Metazoa; phylum Chordata; class Aves; order Passeriformes; family Corvidae; genus Cnemophilus; species Cnemophilus loriae. The sequence goes on along the minus strand of VZTF01004192.1, from coordinate 53,725 downwards.
GGAGGCACAAAGAAGGATCTTTTTCATTATTTCATCATTTTCATTTCTCACTTTTAAATGAGAATATGATTTTTAAAAAATCATGAAGCCAGTTATTGTTTGACATCCATCAAACAATTGGGAAATAATTCAGATTAAGGATTATGACTGGGAATCAGTTACCAAGTTAACCTTGAATATAATGCTTCTAATTAGTTATTCACTTGGGAGAAACATGTGGATATGGAGTTACCAACAATTATTTCTACCTCCCAACTCTCATTCTCTTCAGCTCTGATTGTTCTTACCTTTTGAAGTTCTTGCTTTGTTCACTTCCCTCTAGATGTTGGTAATATTGACATATTTTGAACATGTGACATGCTCAAGCTGACATTCTCTATAAAAAGGGTTCATTTATCCTCCTACTCCTAGCAAACATTACCAGGCTTCATCAGAAAGCAAAGGCAGATGGACAAACTGTGTGCGCTTTTGTTCCCCATTCCTTCTCATCATCCCAAGAGCAGAAATTCAGAAGAATGGGATTCAACATTTCCTCTTCTGACTCAGAGGGGGTCAGTAAATGACTACAGAGAAAGCAGTCTGCTCATCCTTCCCTAGATCTGCCAGGGCCCATGCTGAGAAATATAACACTAGAAGAAAGCAGCATGATTTTTCAGAAGTTACAGAAAAATGGAAAAGCTACAGTCTTAGTCTTGAAAGTTTCACACAAGATAACAGACCTGTAATACTGTTTCCTTCATCACCTTGTCAGACACTGGCTACAAAATGGAGACAACAGAAAAAACATAAGAATGCATACCATTACAGCTTAAATGCCTCACAAGAAGATAGAAGGTTTGTCTAAGACAGACAAGCAGCTCTCAGAACAGCCTTTACTTCATCCAGATTTTGTATGGAGTGTGGCCTGTGTGCCTTGGGCATCTTCACCTGTTCCCAAGGCTTCTCTCCAGGGTATTTTTTGTTTCTGGGGGAAGGATAAACCGCCCACATTTCTGAGGAGTTAGCAAGTATTGATGCATATCTAGGCTGATGGGTCAGGAAGAGGGACAGTGGAAAAGGCCAGTACCAACCTCTGTGTTGCCTGTCCTACACTGGTGGCACTAATTCGGGTCTGTCCTCCCTTCCACAAGGTAGTAATTTTCGTAAAATATGGAAAACGTTAACATCCTCACGACTCTCATGGCTTTCAGAGGGATATGTAAAAGTGAGAAAAAAGCCCTGGTTCCTTAAGGAAAGCAGTATAGCTTACATGTTTCTTACTGCCAGCCATGCTGGTCAAGATTCACTTATGCATTGCTTATAGTATAACCTAAGTTTTAATTATTTGTTCCCACTGAATTTGATTGCTTGCCTCTCTGCTCTTTGCTTACAGTAAAAATTCCTTCAACAAAGCATTTGTATTCTGATCATCTTGTGAATTATACTGTTTTTTCCCCTCACATTCTATAAAATACAGTTTTCCCACAAGAGCCCCTAATAGGTACCATGTGTATCAGGATGAAATTCCCAGAGGCTAGTAGCTTTTTCAACTTGAGAGAGTCTCCTTGGCACCTATACATTTTTCCATGGTTAAGTCAGCTGTTGCAGTAAATAAAGTATTAGGAATACATTTAACTCCTTGGAACTTGAACTTAGGCCACAGCAATTACCAGTACCTCTGACTTTTTAAGAAGTTTATTCATTCAGTTTTGTCATCAGTAACATGACTAACATCCCAAGTCAAGCTAATAGAAGCTTGAAACACAAATATATTACTTAAAAGAAATTAAGAACCTTCTTCAGGGAAACTCCATGGAACTATTTCCTCCCCTGGTGAAAATATGCTGCTTTACTGAATTTTTTCATATTTTCAGTGTCTTTTATTTTCTTTAACACAGTACCTTAAGCCTACAGTACCGTAGACACTTAAGAATTTTCAACCACTTCAAGACAAACAGAGTAGTAACCTAGCTTACATGTAAGTGTTTAACCAAGGAAACTAGTATTACTGGCACCAACTTTTAGAGGATTTGGGTGAGGGTGGGGGGATAGGAAACACCTTGTTTTATGGCATCTACAAAATCAGTGGCAGAGTCATGGACAGACACTAGGGACTGCTGACTAACGAGACAAAGCTTTACCCATAAAAATCCTCCATTTTGTTAGACTTGACAAAGTTGGACCTGAACCTGGCCTCATATTCAACATTCACAAAAGGCACAAAAAAATCAACAAAACCAAGCAGATCTTTCACACACATCTGCCCCTAAGCTGCTCTAGGCAGGTATTACCTGACATTTTCTACCACTCCTTTCAAAGTGAGTTTAAAATTCTAAGCTAACACTTGCGGATATATTACACAACTACATGTGTACATTTCGTCAGTTGTAGTACTGACGAAGCATCACTCACAAACCATAATAATTTTGGACTATCTGTGAGAATTTACTCAACTAAAAGACAACAAACCTTTTCTTCCACTAACATTAGGGTTGTTTTAAAAAAAAAGGAAATTAAAAAATCTAAGGGGGAGCCCTTTAAAAATAATAACAAAATGTTTAGAGTACTGGTTCTTGGAACAGCAACAATTTGCCTTGCTTCTAAAACAACAAATGAAAGACAATTAAGCATTGACTTCAAGAGGTGGACCACTGCAAATACAACATGTATGTGAATTGCAGCACAAGACTTGCAGTTACTACCAGACAATTAGCACCAACAAAATGAGGTCATCCTCAACAGAGAGCTAAGTATGTTTATACACACTGGTATGTTTATTACACAAGTCACATGGTAGGGACCACTTCTCTTTCTCCAAAGTGTGACAGCACTAGAGATTACTAATAGATTTGCCGGTTCATTTGAGCAATGTATCAACTAGAGACAATTTTGTTTCTAAGTAAGACTTCTTTACAAGTCTTACACTACATGTGCGCTGTTCTTCTAGAAACCTATTTGCTCAAATATTCTTATATGGTAAAATATATTTTTCTAAAAGTAAAGAAACTTTCCAGCTCTTGATAAAACTCTTGAAGGGGAAACCAGAATCCTAAGCAATGGTGACTACATTTCAGTTACACCCTTTCCTATAAAACCTCCCATTAAAAAACTAGCATTCAGCTCACTACAGAAGCAAAAAATTACTGCAATTTTTTCAACTTCACTAAAACCAAAGATTCACTAAAACCACAGAAGCTGCAGTACTTCCTGGCTGCCATTGATGGGAAGTCAATATTTTCAAGGGAGAAACTGGATTTTTCGTAGTTGTTCTTGCTGAGGTAAATTATATTTGCACAGGATAAAGTCATAGTGACTCCACTTTACATTGGTTCTTACTAACAAGGGGTACAGTCATGTCAATGGAAAAACATATTGGGAAGCAGGCTTTAATCAAGATGTACAAGAAGAAAACTAATATGAGTAAATGAAAGCTGAAGTATCAGTTAATAGTCTTCTATTAGTTTCTTTATTTTATGAAGTCACATTCAAGGAGGCCTTTTCTTTTTCTTCAAAGCAGTTATTCTGTGAAATTTGCAGAAATATTATTTTCTGTGTTTTATACTTTAAGGGGGTTAATGCATGTGAACAAGAGAATGATCCATCACAAGAGCAGATCAGACTACTGAGAAGTTTTACATTTGGCCATCAACATCCATGTTTTGCGGCCAACATGAAAGACAGTAAGTGGGTCAGGATAATTGCTTGTAATAGCCCATATTACAAAGTGCTTAAAATAGGACTACTGAGCTGTGATACTACAAGCAAAAAGGAGTCACAAACTGAAAATCATCTCCTTTGGGAAAGGACTGGTCACTATCTTATCAGTTGGGATTACTGCAGCATTCATTGTTTAGGTAATTATAACACGCTTTAAGAAATTATCTGGTTTTCAATTAAGACATCAGCATTGCTAGAGGGATCACGCAAGCTACAGTACAACACAGTAAGGCCAACGTCCCCTCAGCTCTAGCCTAGAGTAAAGCTTAGTAAAAGAAGGAAGCAGTTTTCTCCTCGTTTTCCATCCTATAGATGCACTTACATAATTCCAGTTCTTCAGTTTTACTGTTGGAAATTGACTAGTCTTCATGTGCCACGAATATTATTGCTGCGAATTCACTGCAGGCTCACTCATGAAAACATGATTCTGTTAAAGTATTCCTGATTCTTCTTTCTCTCATTTACTTTCATAAATACCTCAAACTTTCACTATCTCATTTCAAGCCTCAGTATAAAATTGATGTTCAAATGTGGTTTTCAATGCTTTCTCGTTTTTTGCAGTCATACCTGCATGCGCTGAGAAGGAAGGTGTCTGCATCCTCGTGTCTGTGGAAGTGTAGGTTCTCTCTGCCATACATCTTAAAGGCCAGGCACAAGAATAGCATACTGCTGAAGTGGTAAGTGGATACAAAGCTTGATGTTGTCTCATGATTGCGCTAGTGTAACCTTTAGATATAAAAGCAAGCAGAAGAAAAAAACTCATTGCCTTGGTTTTACCTGCCCAAAAGCATTGAGCCACAGGTTTCCAATTTTTCTTCCACCTTTAAAAGGCATGCTTGCCATGCAATGTAATCCTTGCCTCCTTTACAAAGGGGCTAATAACAACCATCTTTAGATGCATCCAAAGTAACCCATTTTCCTCTTCTAGAAAAGACTACAGAAGGTAGCTTCCCAGGGCCATCATTTGCACCTTGCACATTCTTTCACAGGTTGTTTAAGAAAAAATGCCAAACATTACTCTGTCATATTCTCCACTTGATGACTAATGCTGATGGAGAACATTCCTTTTTCTCACCTCTCTACCTCACCACCTATCAGTCTTGCCCCCATGAATATATTAAAATCACAGCTGGTATTCTCTGGGTGCAATAGGATGCACATGCTGGGGTATCAGTCACTAATACGGGAGATGTTCACTCTTTACATCTGCCCAAAATCTCAGCCATTTTTCCTTAAGATCATCAGCTGATTCTGTGAACCTTTACCCACAGATTTTGACACTGGACACTGTAATACAGCTTTGAAATAAATGCTTTCCAAGACAGAACAGTGCCACGAAAACTGTAAGAAACCACCAGGTATTCACTGATTTTGACGGTAATCAGCTACTACGTTGAAAATCACTCTGGGAAGGACACACTGATTCAGCAGTTAGGTCAGATTGATATCAAATCATATTATTTATGCAGTGGCAGCCTGTGGAAGCCCCATAATGCCTCTGTGAAGTCCAAGGCACTCTACAAAAACACAGGAAGGTATGGGTCCCAATTTAATGAGCTTATGTAAAAAACAAAAGCTTCCATGAAATTTTGACATTTAGTTTCTGGTGACATGAAGTCCAAGCTAATTCAGTTACGATTTTACTCCAAGTCATCTTGTAACTGACTAGAACTATCAAAACCCGTAACTGGTGGAAAAATTTAAAAATCACTTATCACATAGCCTTCACAAGCCCAGAATTTTTGTCACTCATTTACCTTCATGCAGCATGTAGATTACATCTTACCTTTCTACAAAACACTCATAATCAATTTAAGCACTTTTGTGTTTAGTCAAAAGTAACTTGTCTGACTCTACAACTTCTATCCACAAGGTCTGCAAATAAAAATTATCTTCCACAGGTACAAGAGAACCACACAATTAATTAAAAGAAACAACACAGGAAGTTATCCCCTGCTACAGGGGGTCTACAAGGTCTACAACTAGCTCAGTTCAAACGAGTTTCTCTGTTTCTCTAATACAAACACAGAAACGATCAGAAACAGAAATACCTATGTTAATAGCACTTTGATATGATCACGTATACAAATGACATTGCACAGGTGGGAGGAAGAGACATTAATCTGCCAGTCTTGTATCTGTGTGACATTTTCTGTTTTTCTTCTAGTTAGTATTTTACTATTTGTTGTATAAACTATTTTATGTCCGAAAAATATGCATATGGCTGAGTTAATGCTTCTTTTGGCCCATTTACAACCACAAGAAGCTGGTAAATGTAATTGTGCAGTCTCAGCATTAGTAATTTCTCACAGTTACTGTAAAAGAGAACTAAATGACAGCACCACAAGAGTTTAACAGTCTGTTGGTGGTTGTTTACATTATGGATAAGACAGCACACACACACACTCCCTTCCTCCCACCCCTTCCACCCTCCCTGCATTCAGTGGGTCAACTGCTAGGAGAGCTACACATCTTCAAGGGTAAGGCCAGATACCTGGCAGGCAGTCACAGCAGAAAACTTCATGATTGTATGCACTTAGAGCATCATAGTAATTGGTGACAATGATTTAATTGGTCTCCCCTATATTTTTGCAACTTGAATTCATTTAAAGCTCTATTGTTCCTACATCTCTCTAGCATGATACTTAATTCCCAAATTCTCCTTATTGACAAGATTTTTGAAGTGACTTCACACTCTAGTTCACAGCATCCTGAGACATACTCTACATAAATTTATCAAGCAGAAATCAGAAGTTAACTAAAAGACAAGGTGAAACTCACCTATTTTGGAACTGGCTACTTCTACCTGCTTTTACAATTGTAACTACTTACCTAACTCTCACACTTAGTAAACAAAATGTTCTAATGATGCAGATTTTCTGGCAAAATATATATCAGCACCTCTCAGTTCAAGACTAAAGGGTAAACCAGGAACACTGTGCATTCTACAGTCCACTTTAGTCTTGAATTTAAAACAAATAGAAACTGTTTTCATATCCTAATGCAAACATTGCTTAATCTATAGTCTAGCAAAAGGTGATTATACACTTCCACCTCAGTTCTGACTAAAGGCAAATTATTCAATGGTTTTCTCCAAATCATCAATGTGATTATGTCAAAAGACAATGTAAAACTTGAATTTAGAAACACGAGAGACAGTTTACCCTATTGAGCAGAGGTTGCTGGGAAACACATAACACAACCAACCCTCTCAGAGATGTAATTTTTCATCTGAAATAGGCTGTTTCTTTTCTCCTCGCTCTCCATACTAGATCACAGATATTCCTCACTCCTTTCATGACGAGGTATTTTCTACTAATGATCCCTGGCCAGCTGCTTCTCGCAATGAGGAACATGAGCTACCAACAGTTCTTGGAATGGTAAGCAAGCAGAGGGTCCCTCACCATCTTGAAACACCAGCTCCCTTTGGCTGAGAAGTTGGGAGACCTCACCCAAGCCTTCAAACACCATTGAACTGAAACGAAAAAGAGATTCACAATGAAGACTGAGACCTCCGTCTGGAGAAAAGCTCCACTCTGGATGCTGAAATGTCTAAGAACATTTGTGTTTCCACAGTGCTGATTTCTTTCAGGTTTTAATACTACTGACATCTACATAAACTGGTAAACAAATCCAATAAAAATATCCCTCCTATTTATGTGGTATACAGTTCATTACGAAAAGCTTACTAGCACAATATAAATTGTTTTGGCTTAAAACAAACTGACGAAAAAGAAAAACCTCTGTAAGGACACCAAAGGAGAGTTAGAACATCATATATATCCTGCTGCTCTCTGATTTCAATAGATACTTTAAGATGCATAAAAGCACATTTGTCCCTGAACAACTTCAGCAAACAAATTACAATCACAAATTCTGTAGTACAAAGAAGTGCAGAGAATCTTAAAATAAGAGCTGAAGTTTTGTTTTTCATTCCAGACATCAAGTGTAACTGTATACTTACTACACATGCTTTTTATTTCTCTGATCTGCAAACTATTTTGGTCAAATCCCCAAAGCAGGTATTCAGACTCAAGGTCACTACAAACATACTTCTCTGTCTGTAAATCAGTTTTGGTAGATTTGTGGAGGATTTTCAGTTTTCTTAAAACCACAATAAGGCTTTTCACCATGTCAAATTGTTATTTCAAATCTCTTACTGGCCTTTATGCCAGCCTTGTAGGCCTTTGTTATTGCAGTCTAACTGCTATCTTCCAAAACGATTATTTGAAAAAGCTTATTCACAGCCACTTAGAAAAACTAAGCAGGAAAAAGTGCTAGCATTGTGTTTTGAATGGCACAAAGCATGAGAACATGCCTCTAACCAGACCCTACAAGATATGGGCAGCTAATTATGCTCTGACAACTCTGATGCGACCTCTGACTCGCAGGAGAAAAAACAAAGCCTACAGACAAATCACTACAGAAATCTATGTCCTCACTCCCCCTTTCCCATGCACCAGATTTCATATAACAAGCCATTTGGGCCTTTGATTTAGCTGCTTACAAGCCCCTTGCACCATCTCTCCTCCTAAGCCAAAATCAGCCTTCTCAGGATGCTTTACAGGGGTAGTAGTTCCTTTCTTTGATTTTATATTACCTCTACTTCTCAATGAATCTTGTATCTACTCCTGTTTTTACTACTTCCTTCTCCTATTTAATAAAGATTTTACTCTCTGATAACTCAAGGTGCTTCCCCAGTTTTTCTTTCCATAGCACTTCCATGGTACCTGTCACAAAACTCATGTTGCCCGCATAAAGAGAAAGAAAACAGGAGCTACATTTAATGTGTAAATTTAAAAAACTACAAGAAATACCTCTGGCAAGGAGAAAAAGCCACAATTCTGCTGCTGTTAAAACCAGTTAGTAAACAGACTTCTTATATAAACACACAGAAAAGAAAGACTGCGGGAATATCTAGCTGCTGTGTGAAGTCCCTTACCTCCAAGTGAAATTGTGAAGTCTCTTCTTTTTATCAATAGTGCTTTTGAATTTTCAACTCATACACTCTCAACTCTTGTTTACTTTCCTGGAATGATCTAATAAAGAAATTCTGGGATTCATTTCTTCCAAGAATCAGCTCTCTCTGGAATTCACCTTGCTTTCTAAGGATTTTAATTTCATTTCACTTTTTAAATTTGTTAAACTTGGGGTTTAACCATTTTGACTTATGCTTGCACTACTTTATACTTCTTATCCATTTTTCTGTTTCTGAGAGATAAATATTTATCACTCACAGCATTTTTGAATCAATAGAGAGACCTCTAGAGCTCATAAAACTCAGCAAAATAGCCAATCAGCTCTTACGTTTCAGCTATTACTTTTTAGGTAGACACATCCCAGCAGCTTTTTGCTTTACATTCTCAATCCATTAATTTGTATTTATTACACAACTATCTGGTAACAAGCTGATTGAATCAAGTAGAAGACACAGCTGGAAAAAAAAACCTTCTAAACTCTGTCTATATATGTGAGCGACAAGCAAACAAAGAGCTTACCACTTAAATGTTTTGCATCTCCATCCTAATGAAGATCTGTAGTGCTGCCATGACTGATCCTCCTTTCAGATTATATTGTACATCACTGTTTTCCATCTCTAATAAACCTATTCATTTTACAACCATGAAATTCTATAAAACTAAGGACCAGAAAAGCTTAACTAGTGTACCACTTTCCTAACTAACTCTTTCATGTGTAGCAGTTATAAAGGTAAACTTAGTAGAATTAACCCAAACTTTAAAAAAAAAACCCTATGATTTATAAGTTCAGGTAATTCATTCTGTGAGGTATTAAAAGCAACTTCTCCTATTTCAGTGCCATTTTAATCTGTGAGAAACCCAGTATGATGATCGCTGTTGAGAATTATCTGCTCCCCAAGAAGGAAGGACCTTACAAAATCTTTATTAGAATATCTTTTTCATTATTATTCGACAGACAGAAAATTCAAGTTAACGGGATCAAATGGCAGAAATATAATGCATTCAAACACCATTCTCTGCTTTCCCCATCACATGCTTATGGGCATGCCTATGCTTCCAGTCCTGTCCTGCTGACTCTTAAAAAGGGAGGACTGAGCAGTTCTGTCACTCCTCGGTGAGGGAGAGTACCTAAATATCTGCCAAGGTCTATGTGGGCATTGCCTGCACTTGCCACTCACCCCACAAACTTCTTGTTTTTTGCAGATCCAAACACAACTTCTGAAGGGGATGTAGCAGGTAGAAGTGTTCTGAATATAGCTTACACAAATAAAGAATTATTATAGTAAGTGTGCTTGTTACATATTTGATGCCATATCTGCTTAATATAGCTTATGTACTGTCTGGTACAAAGTCCCGCCTAGCACCTTCTCCAAAGTGAGGACAAAAAACATCTGCCTCTGAGCAAGACCTGTCATCTACAGCTTCCGAACTTCAAACTTTATTTCATGAGATTGTGACTTAGCTGTGAAATGATTTTGCTATTTTTCAAGTAATATTTGAAAACATATTCCAAGCATAAAACTAATCAAGAACGGGACCACCAGAAAAATTGGTTACTCTACTGCTTAACACACCCTACTCCCAATTGCTCACTTTAAATGGAGTAACTATGAGAGGTATTAGCATTTCTTGTTCAGATTCCACAAGTACAATATACACCTAACAATTCATGGCATTGATGCCATGATCTTTGGCCTCCTTACAGGCCTGACATCTTTCTACTTTGTTAGATTAGTAACTTGCATCTAACTCAGTTTCAAGGCAAAAGGCTAGTGGAAGATGAAAACTAGAATGCCACATATATTTAGGCCACCAGCACCTTCTAGCAAACCTCTTAAAGGACTACAGGCAACACATTTAAGAGAAGCAGTGTCCATTTACAAGACACAAAGGTCCCGCATGAACTGAGGGTTACTAACACAACAGACCTTCTTTTTCGTCCTGTTAGACATCAGAGTTTGTCTCTCCAAGCACATGCAAAGATTATTGCACTGAGCATACAAGTCTCTCACAAGAGGTGACTATGGACACCCTGTAGACAATCTATCATTTTTGTAATAGTTTTTATATAAGAACAATATTTGAACTGTTCAAACATTAGAAAGCATTAGTTTGAAAGTATAAGTTTAGAAACCACTTCTAGAGTGCATTTTGATGTCTGTAAGTGACATTTCTGCTCCCATCCCTCTACGCCCTTAAGACTTAGTCAGTCCACTCCTCTCCTCCTTTGAATTGTTCTTTCAGAGACCAAGGCCTGAAATAGAAGGGTTTTCATTTCTCTCAAAAATACAGTCATTCTGATGCACTAAGGAACAAAGACAGGAAAAAAGAAAATTACAAACCTTAAAAAAATTTGTTCTGAAAACTACCTAACATAGACTTGATATTTGATTATACTCAGTGCTTTTACAAGACTAAAGATGGAAAAAGAAATTCACAAATCAACCCACAGCTTTTTAAAAAGGTTTATTTTAAAAAACAGAAGAGGTTCTCAAAGTTTCACCCAACTCTGTTAATTTCACAGTACCTTCAACCTCTCTACCAAGACTTTTGTGTAAAGAAGAGCATCTACCTCAAACAACCTTCAAAGGGACCAAAAGAGGTGAGCAAAACCAGAAACAGCCCTCCCCCAAAACATACCTGCACACTGAATTTCTCAGGTAGAAAGGGTGTTTTAATCTATAGTGCAAGTTCATCTCCAAGTAAATCACCATGATGTGATACACACACACTCTAATTTTAGTAAGCAGATTCTAAAAGCAAGTCAGCACTTTAAGTACAAAACCCACCTTCTTGAGAATCAATTACTTCAAGAGCTAAAAAGCCTGAGGAAGAGACACTCTTACTGCTTCATTCCTCTTCTCTTTAGGTGTCAAGCCCATGTGAGATCCCCCTTTCCACTCCTGCACTCAGAGGCAAAGCAGACGGGAAAGGAAACGGGTCCTGCCAGGCAGCGGTGAGACACTGAATTCCTTCACAAACACTGCTGCTGGAAGGGAACCCAGAGGTTTGTTTGACGCTGAAGGCTGCTCCTTAAATACACCACACACTTCATAAATAGCAAATTGCCCCCTCTTTACCAGGAATGGTACAGTGGGGGTAACAAAAAAAAATCAACTACGCCAATTGAGAGAGCAATATTTCATGACACTGTTGCATCACTGCTATTACATCCCAATATGAGAAAGCCCCACGCTATTAGCAAAGTAACATTCAGAAATGTGAACTAGGTAAAAAAATGGCTCAGTCTTTGTTCAGAATGTTAACAAGTCCTACTGGCAAGCCATTATTCTAAGTCCAAATCAAAAGAGAGAAGAGGGAGTTTAACTAGGAATTTCAATTGGTTTGTAAACAGTTGAGGGTCACATGAGGATTACTTCAAGTTGTCTTTATTAATCTAACAATTTAATGCTTATAGAGATTTGTTTTGAGAACTAAACATTGTAATGACTTAAAATGTTTAGTTCAAAAATTCAGGGATAAGAAGTGCTGAGAGGGAGTGAAAATCAGTACTATTTGCTTTCTGAAATTATGGTGCTTGAATTATGTCCACTGGAAAAATTTTATTTTCGCTATCACAGTGATTTAACAGTCACTAGAGTTTGTGGACACATAAGTAAGTACTAAAGTAAATACAGCAAAACAAAGAAATTCAGACACACACCCCTGCAACCTGAAATTTGGTATGTATAACAGTTCTTATTTTGATCTCTCATTTTGGAATTAAACAAAGACACTGTTAATACCTTACGGAAAGAAGTACTTACTAATTCCAAAGCAACAGCAAAAAAGGGTACAGTAATTCCAAGTGACAGTGAAACTGAGTTGCCAGACAATTATCTAGCCCAACAATGTCTGTCACTAGAATTCAGTTCCCCAGTCAAATTATTTAATAAACACTAGATTCTCCAGGTTTCTTTGCAACTTTATTCAACTCATTTACACCAGGGAGTACTTCAGCCACTCCACACTCTCTCAGACGATAAAATTAATTGCTGCCTCCTAAGAAACCTCCCATCCTCTCTGCTTAAGCCCAACTACTAGCTGCTTGAAATGTCACATTCACATTATTTAACTGGCACCACACCAGGGATATCACAGCTGCTGAGTAACATTCCTTACGGGCCCCTCATTATGGGGCCATTAGGAACAGCAGTCAACCCGACCCAGCTTCCCTGCTCGGTTTCCTGTACAGTACAGTTTTCAGCTCGCCTCAGAAAGCCTCTGCTCCCTGTAACAACAGAGAGCTTCTCGTGGCTGGTGCACAGCCAGCCTGCCAGTTCTGTCACTCACGGTCTCCCTGAAGATCCCTGCGGAAACAGAGCTGCAGAAATGCTCAGGTCCGTTGCATTTGTTCAACTTCGCATCAATCAGCAGTGAACTAAGAACTTCGAAGGGAAACACTCACAGAAGAACCTAAAATTAAAGCATCTCAAACAAAATCCTTCCTTTGGAAGGCCTGCCATCAATACGCTGAAATCCAGAATCTGGTAGAAAAACCCTGTTGGTTCTGACCAGCTAAACTCCTGCCAGAGCTGGAACACAGAAAAAAACCCCTAAACTGTAAACTCCAAATATACAGATGCATAACCTACAGAAAACACTAATTTTTGGCACTACTCATGAACAAGATAGACAATCCTGGCATACATGTCACATACAAAAGGAAATAAGTGAGAGAATCAAAGTTTTTCACCTTCAGTGTATTAACTGAAAGCGATTCTACTTTTAATCTTCCTTGGTTTACCTCAAACTTTAGCTCTATGCCAGTGCCTGAAAAGGTATTCCATCTTAAGAAGATGTCACAGCTCCCAGAAATATCTTAGCTATAAATATTTAAGATAAAATGTGATTTCAATAAAAAAAGGAAAAGGTGTGAGAATAAATATTATTTGGTGCAATTTAGGTTGCACCTGACTAAGCCTGTTTCTCCACTTCAGTCACAAGTTGAAGATGGATAATAAAAGTAGTGGCTATGCTTTTAAATTTTTCAAGAGGATGTCTCAAACTATGTGTAACACTGCTGAAATGGCAAAGACTATTCACCATATAGGAAGTTAACAAGTGTCTCTTCTCAGGACTAGAAACAGAGTGCAGGCTTCTAATGAGGGTTCGGGAAAGGAATATATAACAGGAAGAATGTATCTTTAGAACTTGCATTTCAGTGGTTCTAAAATATATATGAAATTGTCTGATGGTAAGTAACTATTAGTTAAGTCCTACAATTTTAATACATTCTTAGTATCCACTGAAATCAAGAGATTCCTTTGATTGAAAGTCCACAATGAACTCCTAAACATTTAATAGCCAGGTCACAAGTACCTTCTGCATAGTTAAGATTTATTATGGAAGAGCTTTAGTCAGGTTGTCAGTAATTAGCAAGTTGCTATACTTCTATAAAGACAGGAAAGAAATCAATGTTAGAGGAGTAACTTCCTGCAGCAGTTAAGAATTAACAGATCAGTGCCAAGGAAAGCACCAGATCTCGTGTAGTCAAGGTTGATAAGCAGTCACTGTTCATGGAACAAGTAAGAGCACTTGAAAAATCTCCCTGCCTACTTCTCCTTATTCTGTGTGAAAAGTGAACCAAACTAGTCACCACCAGGTGATCAGTGATCATCAGCAAGGTCATCAGAAAATGCAGCCCGTCCTTATCACTTTTTACAGACTTGACTGCGTGTAGAAGGCAAACTATTAGCATACCTTTACTAACCTCAGATCTCTAAGAGACCTCAGTACCTCCTGTCTCCGAGTCTGAAAAAAAGGTGCTATAGACCAAGCAGAGATTGCACTATATGTAAATTCTCATGACAGTCAGTCAGTAGAAGAGGCTTTTATGGAACTGGTAGCTCAAAGAAAAATACTGCCGTCACTGAACCTGACCTACAATGAGACACTGTAGTCTTCCATGTCCTGAGAAAACAGTGTAAATTTTGCTGAGGTCCAACTGTGATGAGCACTGTTGGAAGTGAGAGGAACAAAAGAGAAGAGGAATGAATGTCACCTGAGGGACTAGAAACATGACCAGGGTATCATATAAATCAGCTAAGGCCCAAATAAGGACTGTGTGCATGCTTTTAGGCTTTGGTATGTGAAGCAGAACATGCCAGTCTCACTGCACAAGCACATCACATGCTGACCTCAGCTAACTAAGCAGTCCACTCAGCCTGCTGGTGTTCCAAGAGAAATACATTTTACCTTAAATGTCTGCTGGGCTGTTGAAAAGATAAGTTAAATAATATTCTATTGAAAGAAGAGGAATCAAAATACAGAGAGGGGACAACAACAGTGGGAAGAAAATTTATGAGAGGAGATGATGGGAGAGAAATCGGTCACTTGCCAGTTCCATACTCTCTCTTTCATTTGGGTGTGCAAACACACACACGAACACTTATGCAGAAGAACCCTACAGTGCTTAGGAGAACTGGGGGTACACAGTAGGCAGAGCTTTTTCAAATATAAGCCATTAATTGTGCAAAGGGCCCAAGCTGAAAAGTGCGGAAAAGGAATCTAAGGGACTACCTGTGGACAGTCCATGAAGGTGTCTGGGCTTAGTTTCATGCATAAAGGGAGCAATTCTCTCCAGGAAACATGTAAGATTTGCAACTCTTATGGTTAAAAATTCTCATGTTCGCTCTTCAACCCTTTCCCTTGAACAATTTCAAAGTATAACCACACACTACTGTTTCTGGAGTATTACTCTCCAGCAACAGTAAGTGAAGTAGGGAACGAGCTAGAGACCTTATATCCAGTCTGGTCTCATGGTGAGAACCTTGGACTCAGTGCGCAGCAGAGCTGGACTCTCTTCCTGGTTCTGCCAGCAGCCCTTCAGGACAATTTACCACCTCTCCATATCTGTAAAGAGAGATGCTTCTCTCTCTTCTCTGAAATACTTTGATTTCCACAGTTAAAATTAATGAGCCAAGTACTATAATGGCTGAACTTCACCAAATCTTAGCCAAAAACTGAAATAGCTATCAATGCTTTTACTCCATACTGTGCTCAGATAAACAAATGAGTCCAAAAAATCCACCTTGTTCCTAAAATTTACAAGCGAACCTCACTGAGACCTTCTCTCCAGAACACCACAATCAGAAACACCTCTAATCATGAAGATGAGGAATGAAAAAGGAAAGGTATATGCCAAGACTCCACTGTACTCCTTCCCTCCCCTTCTTTCCTCTCTAGGGTCAGCAAAAGCCAGCAGTAATCATCTGCCAGCAGAGGAGCTGGATGCCCCATGCTGAACATACTGAATAAAAAAGGCTGTATGAGAGCTGCCTGGTAAAGCTTCAAGCGTGCCAGAGGAGCCCTCCTTGTTCAGGTTTAGAAAAGAGCTGCGCAAGCAACGCCACATAAATCTGGGGAGCACCATTCTGGTGTCTGGTGAACCACACAGCACAAGCACATGGGCCCTCTCTGCTATGAGTGAGAGGTTACGCAGATAGAGTAAACTTGAACCCATAGCAGCCCACATGCAGCTGACTCTGGACACCTGACTGGAGAAAGGGAACACAACAGAGACTGCTTTGTTAGGTGCTGGGAACGAGTTGACATAAATGGTCTTGTGAATGACTTCGTGGACATGGACACTTTTTTGAAATGCCACATATTTGTCTGACAAGCTAACAAACTTCTGTATTTATAAGGACACACAAGGGTACTGCTTGGCTGAGCTTATTTATGCATCAGATCTTGTGCTACTGCTTATGGATTCCTGCATGTGTGCATTCATGGACAGGTCAAACCTAAAATAAATTTACGGTACTACAACATGTGATTATTACATGACAGGCAAAGCTGTTGGATGAAATTGGTCAGGAAGTTCCAGTCATTTTTTTGTAATTTGTATGAATAGCCATTTAGGCCACACAGAAAATATTAGAGAAAATCAATACAAAACTGAAAGTCATAACTCCTCTCTAGCGCTGGAAAGCAATGGGTCAATAGATACAACTATTCCGAGACACAAGTGACAGAACTTGCACTCATAGTATATGAAAAAAGCCCATACCTTTGTTTAAAACAGTAAGAAGGATCCAATTAAGTTTCCATTTCCAGCCCTCCCCCTAGGCTGTTGTTGGTTCAGGGGGAACACTTCTAGTGGCTTTTTTTGGTGGGATGGGGGGCACCAAAAGTGGGGGGAGAGTCCGCTTTATAGCCACTGCCCATACTGAGACCAGTAACTTACTGCCAAAAACAACATGAAAGGCACTTGAGGGTTTCACTTTAAATTTATCTGTGTAAAGGTTATTTGTTAC
The DNA here is from genome assembly GCA_013397755.1 of Cnemophilus loriae. Classification (NCBI taxonomy): domain Eukaryota; kingdom Metazoa; phylum Chordata; class Aves; order Passeriformes; family Corvidae; genus Cnemophilus; species Cnemophilus loriae. The sequence continues at coordinate 36,789 of VZTF01004192.1, read as the reverse complement.
AGTGGTGGTCACTGACTTTCACATTCCACCTGGAGAGAGTATCAACTCTATTCTTTTATCCTCTAAGGTTATTCAACACCTCTTTTTCACCCAAAGCTTGAAATGAAGTGTTTCAGATCACCAAAGAAAAACGTTACAAACCAAAGTTTTTAGATAAACAAAAAGATCATGGACTAGTCTAGGCTGGAATCGATCTTTAAAAGGTAACCTAGTTAACCCCCCTGCAATGAGCAGGGACATCTTCAACTAGAACAGGTTGCTCAGAGCCCTGTCCAATCTGACCTTGAATATTGAATTGCCAGGGATGGGGCATCCACCAGGTCTCTGAGCAACCTGTGCTAGTGTTTGACCACTCTCTCTACAAAGAAGGCCTTATATCTAATCTAAATCTACCCTCTTTCAGCTTAAAACCATTACCCCTTGTCCTATCACAACAGGCTCCGTTAGAAAGTCTGTCCCCATCTTTCTTACATCTCTCTTAGTTTCAGAAAATTCTATATTGTTTTGCCATTTCATTAATGCAGTCTAGGAAAGCAACATTAAAATACTCCTACTACATTTTCAACGCTTCTCGAAGCTCAAAGAAGGATCTGTACAGACCACAAAGCATGCTTGCACGCAGCAGTTCTGTCAACATCTGAACTCAGGTTTCCTCTGGATTGATTCCCTAAGCCTGTATTTCCCCGTCTTGAACACTTCCTGCTGTCTCCAAGCTTCTGCCAGGGCAAAAAAGACTGCTGGTGGTTTTACCTCCCTTCCATACAGGGCCTTGTTTATACCTACAATCTGCAGAGGTAGGGAAATGTTACCAGCCAGGATCACAGATTTTTTGTACTTATCTGTCATTACATACTGAAGATGGCATCTGTAACGTCAGTACCCAGTAGCACATGCTCTTCCCAGAAGATACTGTACCCCATCGTAGACAATCTGTCCCCAGCTTCTGATGGTTTACTCTTCTAGCCTTCCAGACAAAACTTTCTGCATTCCAAATTCTTCCCATTTGGCTCAACCTCAGCAACAGTATCCAAAAGTTAACACAAAAATCTGATACTCACAAACCCTATAATTTCTCTAAATGCCTCAAATATATTTTCTCTATCAAATGTAAAAAGACTAGGTTGGTTTTACAATTAAATAAATTCCAGGATATAAACCAAATCAGAAAAGGGAAGATCACGAGAACTTTTTCAACTCTTGTGCCTTGAGTAATGTTCACAAGAACTTTTTCATAACTCTTGAGCTATGTTTATGCTAGTAAATGTACTACTTACCACTAAGAGCAAAACGGACTACTGCCATTTTTTTCCCTTTACACATATAATGCTTGTGTGTGTGTGTGTGTGTACACATATCCTGAACATTAAGACAAATCCGAAAAAAAACGAGTCACACTACTACACATACTGGCAGCAGACCTGAGCCTACCTCCGCAGAGCACAAAACCAGTCATGAAGAGAGAAGACAACACTGCTTGGCAGGATTCTCACATGTTGTCTCCTGTCTACATGCAAATTTTACTTGCTCTTCTCACCTCAACTACCAAATCAAGACACAAATCTGAGACAAAGGTTGCCCACACTTTCCTCCATTTGTCAGTCCTGGCTAACGGCACTGCCTGAAGACAAGCCATATCCATAACAGCTCCCTGACTACCAGGAAAGGTTTCAACATTTTTCCTAACACATAGGCTAAGGTTGGAACCAGAGGTTGGAAAGAACCATTGCTTTTTTTCATTAAGAAGTTTGAACATACCAGTGTAAACACTGTACATTTTCCCACTTTCCTTGCGGCGATTTCCAAAGTCGTGGATGGTTACAATTGGAAAAATTGGACATCTTTAAGTCTCTATAAGTTCTTATATACTTATGCTATCAATTCACAGCATGTCTTTAGGAAGGCTATCTTCATACCTTCTCAAACCAGCTCTACCACAATATATTTGGGTAAGGGAAAGACAGTCTTTTTGCACATTCTCTTACTCCTGTGTGCACTTTTAGTTAAACTATCCTGCAATAATGTTAACATGGGAAGCCAAGGAACATCTCGTATTTCAGAAGTAGCTAAAAAGAATATCCAGCAAAAATACCAGCCCCTTAGGAAGTACGTCTGCCTGAAACAAAGCCAAGTTTCAACACATGCCTATATGTTTTAAGCACATGTATTGACTAGACTTTTCTTTTTTTACATTATACAGACACAGCTGTGAATCACAGTCATATCAAAAGGAAGAAAGGAGACTTAATAACAATCAGGCTAATCATCAATGAACTGATGAAAAAACTTACAAATTTGTAAATATTTCACAAAAAGTTAAGTTTAAACAATCTAATACCAAACCTAAAAATCCTATATGTCTGAAAGATGCCAACATCAGCACTGTATTTCACTGTACACCACTACCATTAAAAAACACCTGGAAGACTTGCAACCAAAACTGCTGTAGCTCCCAACTGTCTAGGAAAAAAAACCAATTATCCAATATAGCATAAGATTTTTCAGCGCATACTCCTCTACAGAGGTTGCCACACATCATTTTACTGACAAACTCTGAGAATAAATGTTCCATTTCTTCTGCATGTAAAATCATTCAACAATTTTTGCCTCGTACGTTAAATCATACATTCCAATGTTATATTCGTCCAAATTCTACACCACTTGTTTTGTTTTTCTTAGCCTGTCCTGCATAAATTCATTCTCATTCCCAAAAGTTATTTCTCCCTTTCTCCCAGCAAGTGGCTAAGGCATGATTTAGCCTTCTAACAATTTAAACATCTATTTAAATTTTCTATATTTATATGCAGGGCATTGAAGCACTCCTTTAAAATTCACTCACTCGCTCCTCTGTTTCCTCCCCAGATTCAGCCAATTTATTTTAACAATAAACTAAGCCAGGTGAGTATCAACAAGACACAAAAGATTCTTGAACAGACAAGTCTCAACTTATTGCAGACATTCTGGTGTTACTTAACACAGAAAAATAAAATCAAAAATTGGGGGCAGATTTATCTTCACTCTCAATATAAGAAACTGCACCTTACAAGCACAGAGTTGTAATCCTATAAAACACTATGTTTTTACGTCCAATCCTTAGATCTTTCTTTAATGTAAAGGGACTGAAAATCATTTGCCTTTTTCAAGGATCAATCTTTCAAATCTCTGCAAATCTCAAGGGTAGCTTCTCATATACAGTTAATCACTTAAACATGACAGGCAGGAAGAAAAAAACATGAACTAGAATTACTAATAAAAGAAAAGAGGATGAGAAGGGTTTGGATTTGTAATAGTTGGAAAACTCCTTTTCAGACAGGAAATACTTTCATTCCTTAGAAAGTGAATTTCAGCATCAAGTACAGCAAAGAAACAATCCAGGGATGAATTCAATTGACTTATAAGGAAGGACAAAGAGGAAGAGAGAAAAATAGAAATTTGTCTCCAGTATCATTAAGATGCTTTCACATTTGAATCTACTTCCCAAGTGTTTCCTGAGACAGCAGTGCCTCTTAATTCATCTTAGAGATCTGGCATCTCAGCTAGTTCAAGTTTGTCCATGTTTGTATTTAAATTCTTATATTTTTCTTTATAAAACCTTCCAAAAAGCCTTCAGTTCTCTAGCAACAGATTTATCCTCCGTTCCTCTTGCAGACCCCAAATTTTCCTATGCAAAGTGGGAGAGTCTCTTGTGTTAGTTGTAGCAGGAAATGCCAACACTAAAGATTCAGAGCCATAAGCACTGTAAGTCAAAACATTCTAAGCAAATCTTCAAAATCACAAAGAACTAAAAATGACATTTCTCTAGTGATCTCTGCTCATGCAATGGAACACCCCATACAAAAATCCAAAAGCTGATGAAACTAAATGGCCTCTTGGCTCATTACTTCTTCTTCAACCATAACCAAAAATGGATGTCAAGAGAAAACAATAATAATAAGGAAGAATTTAGTCAGGCTTCACACATACTTTTTCTCTATTTGAAGTCATGCATCACTGAATATTACAAACAAATTTAAACAAAATATATTTGAGCATTTGCCCAGCGTTGTGGATGCCCCATCCCTGGCAGTGTTTCAAGACCAGGCTGGATGGGACTTTGAGCAAGCTGATCTAGTGGAAGGTGCTCCTGCCCATGGAGGGGATTGGAAACCACATGATTTTTAAGGTCCCTTCCAGCCCAAACCATTCTGTGATAAGCAGTAACTACTACATTCTAACTCCTTGGTCACGTTTCCTAGTATAAACTTCTCTCATCACTTCCTGAAAACCTGCAAGCTTGTGACATCCACAACATACTGCACCCATCAGTTTCACAGTACAGTTTTTGACAGAGTGCAAATCAGGAAGACAGTTTTGGGCTGCATGCAAAACTTCTTTGCTAATAGCAGGCCTCTAGCTACATCTTCTGCTACATCACAGAGCAGTTGAGGTTGGAGGGCATCATGAAATTCCCCTTTTTGTCCTGAATTCCAGCAGCTTCAGTGTCCCTTCCTCTCACCATTTCCCACCCCAAGTAGAAAAGGTTTCTCAAGGACTTGGGCAGTTGAAGTTTGAGCATCTTAAAGGATGGAGACTCAGAGTAACATTATCCAGCATTCGACCATCTGCACAGTTTTGAAAGAAAAAAAGAGGTTTGGTCAGTTCAGACGGAATTTCCTATGCTTCAATGGGTGCCCATTGCCTCTTGTCCCATCAGTGGGCACTCCTGAAAAAAGCCTGGTTTCCTCTTCCTTACATCTGTTTGTTACCTACAGTAACTCAGTGCTGAACTCATCACCAAAATAAGAAACTATTCCTAAGTATTTCTATGTTAACCATGTGTAGCGTTCCCTTGGCTTTATTATATTTTCTACAGTTACATTTAAAAGGCATTTAGTGCTGAATGCTAAGTTACAATACATACATTGGTAAGTCAACTACTATGTTTAAGAATGTTAATCTAATGCAAACACCTTCCAACATCACGACCACAAACTCGAGTTTAACACACACCTATTTCAGCTTTCCAGACAGAGTAACCTCCCACAAAGTCAGTTAGTTTTTAAGATTTATAAAAACGTACCCATAACATAATACACCTGGGTATTTCTCTGTTACAGCATTATAATGGCAAAGCTTAAATTAACATCATAAGCATTTGATAGCAACTACCTGGCTATCTGTTTTGGGGAAAGCCTTCCGGAATAAATGAACCATATCATTAACTGAATCAGCAATATAAACTCTAAATATTTCACCAATAAAAGATTTATTTACACCATAGTCATCCCCAAATAACTTCCAGGAAGTCAGGAAATCCAAAGTTGCCTGTTAAGTACAAAATGAGTGACCTCTTAAGTACAGTTTCTCTCTACGAAATGTTAGCAATAATCCATTACTTTTCTCCTACTAACATTGGAGCACTGGCAGAGGAAGAAAGGGAAGAAAAAGAACTACCCCCAGAAAACAGATTTCAGAAAGATGTTAAAGGAAGGTTTTTGGGTACTGGAAAAGGGTTCAGAAAAAACAGTTTAACTAGTCTAAGTATGACATTAAGAACAAACCGCTTCGAATTGCAGTGATCAGCACAATTTTACATATTTTACAGAAATAAAACAGTATAGTCAATTCCCAAATAGTGTATCATGAGAAAAAAAAAAAAAAGTGGCCATAATTGGTAGAATCTCTTTTTTCCAAGGCAACGGGAAAAGAGAATGACAGAATTTTTTAAAAAAACCAAGGCATTAGGCCTGCAAACACTTAGGCAAGTATACAGCTTCATGCATGTGCCCCAGAGTGTTTTACCACTGTGTTCAAGAATTTGTATTTTCGGGCCTGAGGTGTGGGAATTTTTGACATTTTTTGGAAGAAACCTCATGTTTCAAAGCAAACTATCTTAATAAAGACACAAAAGTTTTCATTAACATAATAGTCTTTTAAAAAGAAATTAACAAACTTCGACAAATTTTTCAAAGCATATGAAAAATACAAGCCCATGTATTAGACTTTTAAGATATCTGAGGGTGCCAGAGGAGAGGAGGAGGCTGCTATTTTTGCAAAACAACATCCAAGTGTTAAAGCACAGTCCTCATTGAACTCAAACTGCTGTCCACAACTGCTCATAACCACAGTAAAGGCAATTTGGAGTGTCCTTTTATAAAAGCTTAAGTATCACAAGGCAGGATAAGTTACACACACAGCATGAACAACCTGCTTGCCAATTTCATGCAGGAGACAGTGTTGTCACTGTCATCATACAGAGATATTAACAGTTTTGACCTTTTCTTAAGCAGATAAAAACTCCCAAAATGACATAATAATCACAAAGCTTTTCAGGGTGAGGAAAAAAAAAAGAAAAAAAGACACTCACAAAACCCCAAACAATAAAAAGCTGAAATTATACCTGACTAGAACAAAGCAAGCGAAAGAAAAATCTACTTGATGTATTAAATGACTAACAAAATCTTATTCAAATTTTTTTTTCCAGGAGGATTTCCTCATGATACTTATCTCAGACCTGATTAAGAAGAGCGAATTTGCACCTTCTAATTTTTTTGTGGAATAGTTTTCACCCCTTGGTTATTAGGGACCAACTTATCTCATTGTTACATCAGGTATTTTACAGCCGGTAAAAGTATGAAGTAACAACCTGTTGGGTCTAATCAAAGAAATCTCCGCTCTAGTATTTCCTTCATTGTCCTTTACAATCTCATACTCCTTGAGGTTTCAAATTTCTAACAACATGCAGGAATTTCTCTCTCTCCACCAAGCTGTAATGCTACAGGAGAACCAAGTTCACCAATGTTTGTAGACAACCACGGCAGTTTCTGTGTCTCACAAGAATATTAATACAGAACTGCATCTGCAGACATGATACTCAATTAATTGTTTAAGGACTTGTGGGTAAGACTGTTTTGCTTAACACTGAACTAGGGAAAATACCCACCCTAAAGCTCCTGGTGAGTCTGTGCTCACCACTTGTCCCACACACTTTCCCTGAAATTTAATTCTTGAAAATGCCCACAGTCCATCTTCCCTTCACGGAATGAAGAGGATAGAGAAAGCCCAAGCATTTACTATACATGCTTTCCTAAAAAACACCCACCACTTCCCTCACCTTACTTAATGCAATTCAAATAAGGAAATGCCTGCAAAAAACATTGAAAATTTGAAAAGCAGAAGACCAACTTGAGCTAACCACTGTGGACTCTCCATGTTTTGGATGAACAAGACCCTCTCTACCTTTTTTCTTGTTTGCACTCTTATTGATTTCAAGGCCTTCTCAAGTTAACCCATTCAAAAGCTTGGTAAGGGGGTTCAGTTGCGCTGACACTCCACGTATTTAACTTCTGAAAAATCTAAGCAATTTGTTTCCAACTATATGCTATGCTGAAAAGGAATAACTACAATTCTGTTAGAGAAGGTCAGATACAGTTTCAAGATTTTTAATAAAATGCCTTATAGACAGGTAGATTCTAAGGGCTTGTATGACAAAAGCTTGAAACTTCAAATTACTTTGCTGCAGCCTGAGAGGCATAACATGTAGCACAACACCACTGACTCCAATTGGTCCATTAATAAAACCACCTGAAATAGGCCTTTTGAAAAAATTGTCAGAAAATTTTTGCATCTGGCCCCATTCCTGTGACTATAGATGCAAGATAAACAAATTGACCATTATGAGAGACAAATTTTTGGACATATGATTTAAAAGCTTCTTCCCTCACCTTGCTTAAATGAAACACCTGTGTATTTCATATTTATTATCCCTATCTTGATGACACCAGAAATCTCCATTGCTAAAATCTGCCCTGATGTCACACTCTGTCTTTGGAACACTGCTGGCCTGGGAGCAAGCAAAAGGAGAAAGCAGCAGATTATTCCACCTTTTCAGATACTCAGTGAAGACAAGAGTTGTCCTTATCGGAGAGAAAACAATCCTGATACTTGTGCCTACTCTCAGCAACACAAGTCAAGAATTTTCTTCTGTCGCTAGTGAGGCAACAAAATCTGTAATCTAAAAGATCACAACAACTAACAAAGCCCACAACTTTTTTTTTTAAATTATTTTACATGAGCATAAAATCATGCATGCTGAAGCCAGCAGAAATATGAGAGAGGACTCTAGACAGATGTACTAACCAGTTGATGCTCTACAATTTGGCAAGAGCATTTCATTTTTGCCAAGCAATTGGCACGAGTCTTCAGGCTTACATTAAGAAACAGTGTTTGCAGTATTCTAGCCCAACCATGTTCTACCATTGTCAGGAATGCACAAAACACCCCATGATCCTAACAATGTTGTTCCTTGGCTAGATGCTGTAGAACGGTGCTTTAGAAGTCTGACATGGTGTACCAAGTGCCAGAAGCACCACTGAAGTGCCGCACCTTTAAGCCCTGCCCATTCAGAATCAAAAAATTTCTTTTACTTTCTTGTATTGGGAAGATACTCCTCTGCTGGAGAAGAAAAACTTGACATTTGCAGAGAACGTCTCAACTTCAAATTTCCACCAAACTCAGGCTGATGGCATGAATCAGGAAGTGATGAGTTACTAATAAAAACACTCACTATGAGAAATAAAAGTCTGCACTGTTTTTATGAAGTTAGGACTGTTGCCAAGTTATGAATTTCTTTGGGAAAATGAACAGGTGGTTCAGCTTCAGTATGGATCAGCTCCTCTGTAGAGTGTCAAAATCGTGGTTTTGGTATACAACTGTCAAAATCACAAGAAGTAGCCTGAGTCAGTGCTGACCTCTTTTGTTTATCCTTAGAGAAATGTAACACTTTGCATCCACATAAACCTATCACAGACACATCAAATCAATAATGCTGTCACATTTTAGTTACATGTTCACCATCAACCATAATGATATAAAAGCCTACTGAATTATGAGCCTGAAATCGAGAGAATACTGAGTGCTGGGCAGGCAGAGCTAAGCTCCCACAGCACTGACAGACTGCAGCTTACTCTCCACCACTAGTATACTATTTAGTTTATGCACACTGCTATCACTGTGCCAGTGTGCCAAGTGGAGGCTCTTAAAACAGCACATTGAACTAAGTAGCATATCTTTTAGTGTCACCATAATAACCTTTACCTCTGGCATCAGATCTGGAGACAAAAGGAAAAAATGCTTGCTCATTTTCATCAAATACCGCAGAAGAAAAGACATCATGAGATCATTTCCCTTTTTCCTTGCAAATATCAAACCCAAGAAGTAGACTAATTAATTTATTTGGGGATTTAAAACTACCAGTCGAGAAACTAATTAGACAGTTTAAATGCTCTCACACACACAAAACAAAAAAACAAAAACAAAACAACATAAACAAGAGTAAAAAATTCAAGGTTGTACATAGAACATAAAAAGCACAAACACAAATTGCATGGATACCACAGATACCTGAAGGTGTAAGACCAGCTTTGGCATGACCACACTAGAAGTTTTTAAACCCCTTGCTTAGTTGGGCAGTGAAGTTTCCTGGAGTACCACATGACTTTCATACTGGTAACCTTGCAAGCATTCAAATAAAGAGGGAATTCACTGCTCTTCAGAAATGTACAAACTCTAAAAATACTAAGACAGCTTCCTTTTCTGGCGTTCCTTATCCACTGAGTAAACAAAGTATCACAGGCCACTTCAAGAAAAACAAAATGTATCACTGGAAAAACTGAAGAAAAAAGCTTTTACAAATATTCCATTTTTTCTTTCTAAGTGAAAAGAAAAGCCTTCTATTACCCTTCTCTTATTACAGATCTGTATGGTTCCTAGTTGGCAGATAACCATTTGTCAGCTAGAGTGGAAACTTTTGCCTAAGCTTTGCAATTTCCTTTGGATATTAAAAATTAATACTGCTGTCTCCTGTAACTCCCAAACATGCTGCAGAGTCTGCAGGTCTTAGAAGTAAGTGAAATTCACTAAAAGTACGGTTCTACAGTAAGTTAAAGCTTCTTGTACAAAAGCGTCAGAGCCAAGACCACAATACATCAGCAGCAACATCAAAGCAACACTTATGCATTCAAGGAGTTTAAGGTTGCCTTCGTTTTAACACAGTATCTCATCTTATGTGACAAGCTTCCACTGAACGAGATAAGCCATCCATTTTGACAGCAGGCTGCACTCACGCCTACCAAGTCACACAGGCGCTCTACTAAGTTGTTTGCTATATGCATTAATCCAATTGTATTCGCAAGAGCTCTAAGAATAAAGTCAGTTGTCTAAAACCAGGACAGCAGTCCTTGAGAAAGGGGAAGATGAGAACAAAGTATCCAAGTGGGGTGTTTAGCAACTCCAGAACAGCTTATTTTCATCCTTAACTAAGGCACAGTAAGATTAGTCTTCAGCTTGGTAGATGAGCTCACAAGTTGCAAATCACTTCCTGCAGCTAGAGATCTTACTTTATAGATGTTTAAAAGGGATCATGTTCAGGTTTTTTTTGCTATAAACTTTACACAGGAAATAATGAGATAGCAGCAGCAAGTACAAAGAAGCGGTATAAACAAGACCTCTTGTAAGGACCCATTACTTTTTAAAGTCTCTCAGGCACTTTTAATGCTCACAGAAAGAATGGATGCACTTCAGATTCTTACCCAAGAACTACAAGACATGCACAAGTGCAGGATATACACATTAGCAAATGGAAAATAAACTCCTCTGAGTGCCTCAACTAGTGCACAGAGACCAAGATAATCAGAAATGCCACACGATTGCTAGTTTAGAAGCTGAGAATGGGGACAGTACGGAATAAAAAACTCACAAAGGCCCTTCACCTACCACAGACTGCGTACAGTTTCTTTGCACAAAGATAATCAAGGGGGAAACTGCAACCCAATGAGACCACACAAGCACATAAAGTAGAAGATACATAGCAAATGCACCTAGTCTTCTCCTGTGGACTAGCTCACAGGCCAGAGATGCCCACAAATCACAACAAACTACATCAACTTTTAATTTAATTCTGTTTCACAACAACAAAAATAAGATGTCTAACTTATTTAATACTAGGAACTTGTTGAAAGTGAAATCATTATAGCTATGATCTTATAGCAGATGGCTGGAGAGTCCCCCTTCACATGCCAGTTGAGTTAAGTGTGCCACAAGTTTCAAAGCAACTTGAGATACAGCCAAAGTCTCCACCCTGTTACTGCTCCACAACTGAATGACTTTCCAACAATTTAGAACGTAAATTACATGAGAAACAACTTAAGCTACACAATGCTTAAACTATCAACTGCACTGTCAAGTTGCACCCAAGTTACCTGAAGTGATAAATCCTCTAACGACATCGTTTGAATGGCAATTCAATTCAGGCTAAATACTAAGTTGTGCAGTTTCTCACACCTCATTGCACAGAAGTATTTGCACCAGGTATTTGTCCTTCTTCTTGGATCAACTGTATAGTTTCCATTTCTGGCAAAACTTTCCAAAAAAGCAAATGGAATACACATTCAATGCAATACAGAGTTCACAGAATCCAAATCCTCACCAGCTACTTTCAAACAATCCCATCCCAGCAACGACATTATTACCTCACTGAGAAGCCCAAGAATTGAACCTTAAGCACTGCTTATAAGAGGGACAATACTTGTCAGGCCCAGTTACAGATGCTAGCAAGACAACCCAAATCAGGAGACAATATTCAAATACCATAAACTGAGAAGAAATAGCTATGCCTTAAAAGAAAGATTTAGTTACCAAAAAAGACCCACACTCTATACGACAAGCACACGTACAAATCTTCAAGTGTTTCTTCAGTCTTTAACAGGTTAATGTCAAGGCTGGAAACCAACTAAGAGTAAAACCAGAGAGGCTAAAAGCCATTCAGAACAAACAGCTTTAAATCAAGAGATCTAGAAGGAATGAATTTAAGACAAATCCCTCAGCTTATTAAAATGTCCAGTCACCTCCAGATAGCACAAGACACAGGCAAAATAAAGAAATCGGTCTTTTTAGTGACAGGAGTGCCACTGGTAGCAAGACAAATGGCATAAATTCTTGAGATAAAAATCTCTTTCAGAGATTTTCAGAGTAAGAGCTAACAGGAATACTGAGATTTGATAGGGCAGGCCAGTACTAGAAGTGCCAAACCTTGCTCACGTGTCAAGTTGAGTCCAATAGCAAACAGAAGTTTCATCGCTTCTTGAACAATATTAACATTCCAAAAGAATGGAATCTTTCTAGAACCAGAAAGAGATCAGAGACAAAGAAATCAGGTGTGCCTAATCTATCAAAAACAGCTTGGATATCTGGAGGCCCACACAGACCAGCAAAAGGATGAGTGCTGGAACAGAATTGTTAGCCTCTGCTGTGCTCAGCATGCTGTACTGGGTCATTGATTTTTCTGGGTCTCAAATTTTCATTTTTAAGTTGGATCATTTTTTCCCTTCATGCTCTGCTGTATTTACAGAATATAGACTATTGCCAACTAAACGCTCAACAGTGGTCGCAACACTATTGCCTTGATGCCCCTGCAATCGTTAAGTATGGAATTTTCATCTGATACCAACTGGTTTTGTTACCTTACCAAAGTAACCTGCAGTTCCACATCTCTTCAGACATGCATAGAGACACAGCAACAGGCCTCCTAACCATGGCAATTAGGTTCTCCTAATGCCAAGTCACATCTCTTTAAATGCTACATTTTTCTAAGAAATGATCTTCCAGCACTTTCTCTTACCACAAGCCACTGAATGGTATCATTCCCCTACACTGGGCTCTGGGTATTTATTAACATTTATTAACATGTTTAGTGTACTCAGTACAGCCAAGTGAAAAACAAGACAAATGCAAGTTAGTTAGTGTCACCAGGTGCTCATCAGCACCCCCTTTGTGGGGATCCAGTGCTCCCTAACTCCTGGTTTCCAAATAAGATTACCAACACTTCCAACAGGGCTTCCTCAAGCAACCAAGAACGTATCAAACTACAGTTTCTGGTTGGCACACTTCACTTTTCAGTCACAAATGGAAAGTAATTTGGAACAAGACTTCCAGAAGACAGCAAGGGCATCAAGCTTATACTCACAAAAAAAAAAAAACTAATCCCAATTTTCCAAAAGTGAGGTCACTTGGACTACTTACTCATACTGCTGCATAAGTCTGCATTAATTCTCCTTCTGACTTACTAGTAATTAAGTTCATATTAATATGTACATTTTGGATGGCATGATCTAAATGTACTAAATGAAAAAAAAAAAAGGTGCAATTTCACGGTGCAAGTCCAGTATTAAATATCCTTAAAGTAGACAAGGCCCTTTTTAACTTTTCTTCAATAGAAAGCTTTCTAAACCCTGTTTCCTTTTTGTTCCTTTGAGAAAATGGAGACACAATTAGCATTTACAGCTTAGTTCCTGCTTCCAAAAAACCCCTTTAACTTTTTTTATTATTTTTATGGTGGATATAAATCGCACCAAATTGTCAAATCACAGCTATTTTCTATGCTACCTATACAAATACGGCTGATTTCTGGCAAGCCATAAAACAATTATGGCTGAATTCCTGTAGCCCTTTGATATTCCAGCTTGCCTGTAGGGCTTCAAAGCTATCCTAGGGCAACGCTAAAAATCAAATTTCCAGAAGGCATAGAAGGAAAATAAGGCATATCAATTCCCACATGTTCAAACATGAACACACCAAAACCTTAGCACTGGGATGATTACGTTTGAAAGTAACTTAGAACAAACACAGATAACATACAGCAACAGTTTACATCAACACTGCTTCACAGGAAGGCAAAGATACAGACACCTTGAGAAACAGGGCATAAGGCACACTACACCTGATTCCCCATCACCTTCTGCAAGTTGGGAAGCACATTTTCCTGCTTGAGCATTCAGCTCTCACCCCTTCTTGTGTGGAAGCAAAGAAGGGGGTGACAAATAATCATAACTTGTAAAGGGAAATGCAGAAACTGCCTAAGTCTGCAGAGGAAACAAAGATACGATCCTCCCCTTGAAGGTACTGATACTGCCAGTAACAAATTACAAATACATAGAGATTCAACAATGACAGGAATGTATATAGGTGCATTTCACATTTGTATTATTATTATTTTTAATACAGAAGGGTCTTCCCCTCATTTAAGCTGGGGTAGCTGGTTCTCTCTGTACCAATATGATTTCTCAGAGATTTTTCATGGTTTTCAGAAAGGCAAGGGGATAACACTATAACCCTTTTAAATAACTCCAGCAACATTTTTGCCTCTTAACCTGGAATTTTGAAGAGATTCAACTGAACAAATTGAAGATTGATTACTATATTTCTTTATATTAAGAGAAACTTTCATATTGGCCAAAGAAAATACTATTTGAGTAATACAATTCACATTGGTGTAGACACACAAAAAATGAAAAATATCTTTAAACTCCCTGCTATTTAAGTGTCTGCTGCTTTTTGGTACAAGGCTAAAAAATTTCTGCCACTAAGTCCTACTGTGCACAGGCACACATGAATGTGAATACACAGAGTCAATATTAAATCAGAATTATGGACTCTATTCTAGAGCTGTATAAATGAGTACATGCATAATTTGTATAAATGAGGCACATGCACCCATGTCATGTTTCTTGTCCTCACAGAATGAATTTGTAGATTCTAGCAGTGCTGCAGAAAATTAGCAACATCCAAAACCACCAAACCACAAAAAAAACAAAAACCAACAGACAATGACAACTTCATTCTAAATCCATCCTCTTAAGAATAAGTACCAACCTGGTGATCACTAACAAATGGTTTGGTCAATAAAGTGAGTATCAAAAAAGGGAGATTAAGATTTAATATTTGGCTTTTCCTGATTGGCACTCACCTCCCATTCTTTTGCGGCACTTTTGAAAAAAACATGCTTCTCATGATCATTTAGAATTTTCCCTAATTTTTATGAACTCCACTCTTCTTAACTTTGGGAACGAAAATGGCAAAAACCCTTTCAATCCCATACCTGGCCATTGCTGGAGGCATTTTGCACTTAATGTACCCTTAACTTGCAGTTAAATCATTGGGCCCCCAATGGGCCCCCACACTGTTTTTTTGAAAACTATTATAGAAGTTGTTTAGACACCAGCTATGTAACATTAATGTACAGTACAACAGGCTGCATAAAAATGACTGAAAGAAAATAAGTCTCTCCAGAGAGCAGGAAGAAGAAGCCTTATCTTCAGTGCCTTATCTCACGTGCCAGTCTTAATCAGCATTAATTTCCTTTGGTGTTTTTCATGCAAAGGCCAGTTTTCTTTATTTTAGAATAAAACTGTTCAGTAAAAGGATGTTCCAGAAGTTTTCTAAGTTAGACTAAGTGACTGAAGTTTCAAGGCAAGCAAACTGATCTAATCACTGCATTAGGTTCCAAAATCACTTATTGTTAGAGTTAAAAGAAAGTCTATAAAATTACAATGTATGTAAACATTTATAGACTGTGTGCTAGCTCTATACCTTAAAATAATACATGCATATCAAATGCTCATTAAAATGATTTCAAAAACCAGAGGTTAATTTAGATTTTAATCAAAAAAATATTGTTGTCTAGATCTAAGGATAGACTACAAAGAAAGGAACTTAAACGAAAATGTAAAATTTTTCATTGTCTAGAATACACATATTGACAACCTCCCAGATCTAAACTACTCCTAAACTCAAATGGAAAAAAACCCACAAAAACAAACAAACAGAAAAAAATCCCAAGCCACAATTTCAAATTCCATATTGAAACACAATAGCTACTTTTGACTGTATGCTTAAAATGTTAATCTACAAGTAGTTTATTAGTACTTCAACTAATGTAAATTTCAGTTCAGGCATTAAGACAAAAATGTAAGGAAATACCCCTGCAGTCCAAGATCAGTAATCTAATACAACTAAACTTTCATTTCAATACATGCAAGGTCTGCAGCAATTGTTTAACTTTGCCTCTATTATATCACAAATTCAAGGAAGTAACCTACTGTAGAACTGCTTCATAGAAACCAATTTGTTTCTATTTAGTTTCTAGGCAATACCCACTAGAAGGGCAGTGTTAGAGTGGGATAGCAGTGCCTGCAGAAGCAAACCAGTATTTTACTGATGCTGGCTGCCTTATTTGATTCGGATTCAGGGGCTGGTCTTCGAGTATTTGCACACGACTGCCAAAGGCACTTAAAGAGCTTGGATGGAGTTGCTTCACAGTAATTTATACACAAATACCTTACACCATTTTTAAGTCATCTGTAATACCTTTTATTAAAAGAATTACCTAGGGAAGAATTATACAGATAATAATACAAACTAATATCCTTAGAAGAAAGGATACTCGGTAATTACAGACTGGTTGGAGGGTTATTACCTCCCCATGCTTGCACAGAGAAGAGTTTAAGACCACAAGATAGGGAGTACATTTATGTGTTCTGGTTGCCTTTTTCTGAAGCAAAAGAGTCTCACATTAAGACCAATCTCAAAAAAAAAAAAAAAGAAAATTACACCTTGAGAAGTTTTCCTGAAATATCTCTATTCTTCAAATAGAAAGGATAATGCAACTGTATTGCTATATTGCCACTTCTATTAACCTAAATGTAATGAATTAATGAGTAGACTATAAATTATGGGTAGAGTACTTTTTGCTGAAAAGACATCACAGCAATATTCTGCAGAAATAGGCTAAAACCTGGCACAACTGAAAGAGGCCACAAAAGCCTCACGAAATTTAAGTTGGGACATTTTGTTTTAGAATTACAATTACTAATTACAGGTGGAATCATTTACAATACTCACAGAAGCCACAAACTTAATTAAAAAACACTTCGGACACATTAGTGACAGCCAGGCAAGGAAATAACAACTTGAGTGCCAAAAAGATTTAGTCTAAACAGTGCAGGAATTTTATCGCAGACAGGAGCAG
This sequence comes from Cnemophilus loriae, assembly GCA_013397755.1. Classification (NCBI taxonomy): domain Eukaryota; kingdom Metazoa; phylum Chordata; class Aves; order Passeriformes; family Corvidae; genus Cnemophilus; species Cnemophilus loriae. Next base: position 19,952 of record VZTF01004192.1, on the reverse strand, counting down.
ACCTTTGCAGCTCTAAGAGACATAACCTTAATAGTACCAACAACAAAACAGATTAGGAACCTTCAAATATTACAGAGGAATTCACAAGAACAGTGTCTTCTGATTTCTGCACAGCAAACAAAGATTTCTCTGGAAATCTCTAAAGGAAAGACTAAACAAAGCAATACATTTACAAAACGTACCTTTTAGGGCTTTTTTAACTCTCAAAAAATATATATTTTTTTCTTATCATTATCTCTTTATTCCTTGCTATTGCTCATGCAATGCCCAGCTCATTACTCTTTAGATATCTGAATTTTACTTGTTGAGGACTTTTTTGTATAGTTAACTGACCTTGTCCAAAACTAGCTCAACTGCACTTCCATCCTCTTGTCAGCTACTAAATTTAGGGAACAATCTGCATAAATACTTGCCATGTTCAGTCTTCAAACGCAACAAAACCATTCCACAGCCTTCCTCCCAAATTGTTAAAAACTCCGGTGTGGATCCTACACAGAGTTATCCACCAGCAGTAGATACCCACCTCTGTATCCTTGTCAGCCTGTCCATTGGGTCACTCCCTCACATGCTGCCTGTGCTGCACAGGAGCCAGGCTCTGGAATGCAGTGGCTGCTGGGCCAGGGCTCAGCAAAACAAAACCCCCAAACAAAACACAGATGGGGCAAGCGAGCACACACTGTGCACAGGACACAGACCCCACACAGCACCTCCACTTACTAAGCATTCCTCCAGTGAAAGGCAGCAACTGGATATTGGGTGCAAAGGGCTTGGCATTGGATCTGGCCAAAAAGGATTAATCCTGCTATTCTGCTTATTAGTGTCCATTTCTTTACCCTAGCAAAAGCTTATGTCACAGACACAAAACATAACACCATCCCAAAAAAATACTGCAAGGGTGCGTGACTTCTAAAAGTGAAAGCTTTTCATGTTTAGGGATATTTAAAAAAACACTTTGTTAGAACTATTTCAAAGCAATATTCATTAAGACTTTTGCACAGAAACAGGCTGGAGACTGCACACATTTCAATATACTTCACTCTTCCAAGTAGTTTTGCTTTTCCTTGTAGCCATATTAAGTCATTTTAAGATGCCAAGAGTGTCGAGAATTACAGCACGCCCCCAGGCTGGGCAAGAACAAGAAAATTAACAAAACTAAAACAAAACAAAAAATACCCAACAAGTCAAAAAAAAACCAAACCCACAAAAATAAAAATCATCTGGCGTCATCCTGGATAAAAATACCTGTCCTCAAATATTATGCCAGATCTGTGCATCTCCATGTTCAAAGAGCACACAAGATTTCAAGTTTAATCCACCCCTCTCCTTCTTCTCAGTAAAACATGGTGCTAGTGCTGTGATGAGATAAACTCCCATTGTGTAAATTATTTTTACCAAGTTCTTCAATAAAATACTCACTTGGAATTTACATTACGTAAAATGAAATGTGCGTATTTTTTGTTCTTATAGAACCTGGTACTGGATAACAAGAGGAATTAAAATTCCACTTACCCATTTAATACCAATCAATCAAAATTCCTCCAGAAAAATTCATTACGTGAAAGGCTGCTTCGAGTAACAGCAAACATTTTTGGACCTGCCATTTTTCCACAGAGATGATGGAAAACAACATGATTGCTGGCCTCTAGCCCACAATGTCAAGTAGTTCGGTTTCCACTGAATCTCCACATTTTTCCTTCCTGGATAACTTGCCCTTTAAAGTTTGCCCATGAAAGGTAAAATACTGTCTCCCTCTGAGTATACATAGTCCTCAATTTCCCCTACAAGCCTACACCTTGTCTGTCAACTCCTATTTCAAGACGTATGTTATGTTCACATTACTTCTGTCTAGAATGAGCAAAACAATTAGTGTCACACTGAACTGGCTGAAATTCTTCTGTACAAGCTTTAGAACAGCAGGTGCAAATAGCAAATTTAGACTTATTGCAAACCACAGTATATCATAGGAATCATTAGCAAAATCAATCCGCCTCACACTGCTCATTCAGTTCTGCTCTTGTTTTGCTTTGTTATGTGTAATAATTCACTTTGTCATCATAACCATTCGAAAATAGAAACACCTATGGTGATATTTACCTTTACGACCAAGACACCCTATGAAAAATACATACATCCTACGGTGTATAGTCATATGATTTTTTACATAGAATTATGGACAAGTCACTGAAGCCATACAATTGCCATTTATATGCATCAGCTGCTCAGAATACGTCTGAATTGCATTTAAAAGAAATTACATTTGCTCTTTTAGATGATGTTACAGCTGTCAAGACCTCTGTTACCAAAGTGTGCACAAATTTTAAAATCAAACTCATACAGAACCACTGGGCTCATCCAGGGAGCTCAAAGAAACAAACCTGTGGTACTCCTCTAGAAAGTCAGAGTCAGTGCAGGAGTTTGGCACAGGTTTTACAGTGCAGCAGTTTGGCACAGGTTTTACAGTGTGATACAGCCCATATCTGGCAAACAAGGGAGAGAGTTAAGCCAAAGGTACTGATAAGAAACTCTCTGATGACATACATAAATAGATTTCATTTTAAAATTAATTCCCACACAGATATTTAAGTAAGCATACAAATATTTTATAAACCAGTCTGTTCTTCCAGTCCTTTATATACTAAGAGGCACGTCAAAAAGGCAAAAATTACACAAAAAGCAGACAACATCTTGAATTACAAGCTAAGTGTCTTACGACAAGATGAGAAATCATAATTTTCATGCAAACATATACAAGTGTTAGAATTTGACTGTTCCTTTGTCTTCATATACGTCTATCAACCACTGCCAGGAAGGGAAGAAAGAGGATGATTGCTTATGAACTAAATTCTGCTGGTTTAAAATTGCAGGCATTCGTCACAAGAATCTCACATAAATTCATGTAGTCAAACTTCAGCAGCCTATAGACTTGATTCTGGATTAAACACTTATAAATTAACTGTGTTTTCCCCAGCTATTGGAAGCATCATCAACAGGCTTTACATTCAGGTTGCTGCTATCAAGTTGTCTTTTTTACAGATTCTACCAGAACAAGGGACAGATTAATCCCCTTCAACATTTATCCCCAAAACCTGAATGAAAAATTATAAAAAGCCCCAAAACCAAATCCAACACACAAAAAACTAATCCTAACCATATTGCACAACATTGTTACAAGAACAGCCTTCATACTTCAACAGTACCACAAAAAATAGTAAAAAAATCTGTCCAACATTTTACAACTTAGTAAATCTTAAAAGACACAATTATGCCTGCAGTTCATACTGCCTAACCTGTAATTGTAAATAATACATGGTTTAAACATTTCTGACACATTTCTTTTTCTAAGGATAAAAACTGCACAGACGTAAATAGAGTCACAACAATAAATACTGAACAACACACTTGTTTTAATTTTCTTAAATAACTGCTAGCAAATTTACCTATCTCCTGTTTTAATACTGAGGTGTCTTCTCCCTCATCTTACTAAAAAAAGTGATAGATTTGATCTTACACAGAATAATCTGGTTTTCTCTACTTCAAGTATTATTCTACAGCTATCCAAAAATCTTTCGTACAACAGCCCTGAAACTACATTTCTTGCCATCTAAAATCTAGAAGAGTTACAATCAGTGAATATTAATAAGTAATTGTATTAATATACAATAAGTGAATATACTGTAGCTTTAGTAAGAAGTAACTAGAGCTTCTTAAAACTAAAAAAAAAAATCTTTTTAGATGTCTAGTTTCAGCAACTAAATGCTATACAAATTTAACCTAATGTGAAATAACCAAGGTTTGTCTTTTAAGACTTAAGAGAGTCAGAATTGATTGGCAGTTTCTGACAGAAATCAGCATTTGCCCTTGCAGAAACATGATTGCAGAGAGAAGAAATGTAGGTAGAAGTAGCATTCCTCTCATGCAGGAAAATGAAAAAAAGCACATATTGAACACATAAATCACTCAATTAAACCACATAAAAAACTGTGCAAATAGACTTAATAAAGTTTTTGACACTGGAGGATGCGGCAGCTCTGTTATTTCACAGTTTCTTCACACAGTTTACTTCTAAATAAAGCCTAAATATTGGCTTTGAATGTGATTAATTCTTGAGTCATATCAGTGAGAGGAAATTATTTATCAGAAACTAGTAGCACACGTAGTATCTTAAAATCAAAGCCACCCATTTACTGATGTCACTCATGTAAATATAAACGTGATAGCTTCCCTATATTCAAACTCTTTGCACTTTCTTTGAAGTCTTTGAAATGCCCTTTTGATTTGCATCTGGCTGAATTAGAAAGTTCACCTAAAACCACATGTGTACTCTCGAAGCCATTCACCTTTCTATTCAGTAGTAGCAAAATTTAGTCTCAAGAGTTTCCTGTTAAACAAATGAAGTTCTTCACTAGATATCAGTCATTTCATGTGACCATTTTGCAACTAAGAGCAACAACTACCCTAAAAGGTGTAGTATCAAACCTGTATCTGCTAGATAAAAAAGAAATGTTTGATGAAAAAGAAATTCCTGTGTGCCTATCATACTTAGATGGTTAGGCTCAGGCAAATTTAAGAGGGCAAAGAAAACAGACCTAAAACTGATCTAAATTCCTACAAGTGTAGCTAAATATTCTACTAAAATACACAGCATTAGGCTGGTTGCCTGTTTAGTGATCCTGATGGTCTGCCTGGACTAGCTGGTACGAAAGGAAAACTTCAGTCATCTGGGAAGAATCTGCTTACAGGTACCTATCCTCACACCACTCAGTTCACTAAAATTAATAGTTAAGGCTCTCATTGACTTTACATGGAGCACAAAAAGATTTTTTTTTTTCACAGTTAAAAATCATGAAAAGGAAAAATAATTAAGCAAGAATAGCAAAAAGCATCTTTTACCGTAGCTAAATGTATTTCAAACTGTAATGATTCACTAAAACCACATTCTGCACAAGCAGACAACCTTAATGAAAACAACCAATGCTGGAAATGTGAACTTTCTAGAAGACTATTACATTTGGTCCTTCCTGTATTAGAATACCAAGCAGCTTTACTTCCACCACTTTGCCATATCATTGTAAAACTTATTGAGCTAAGAGATGCACTAAGCAGCATCTCTCTCTAAGAGCATTGCACTCTATTCCAGTGACCAAACCAACATTTTCATATTGACTAAGCTATTAGCACAGAAATACTGTCCACTCCTTTTTTCTTTCATAGGAAAAATTTTGTTTGTCAAAATGTTTAACAGAAATTTACTGATTAACAGAAATTTAACTACTCAGAACACACTAGTTCCAAAACCGTTTTTGAGGTGTGCTTACAAGTCATCAAAACACAAAAGATACGTTTCTTTATCCAACTGAAATACTGTAAGAGAAGGAGTAAGTCAGGCAACTGTTGCAGAGTATCAGCATTTGTTGGGCAAGAAGAAGAAAATATTTCTATATTGTCTAGCATCCATACAATTAATGAGACATATTATGATGCAAGAACAACAGCTCCTCTTTTGGAGGCAGTGTAGCAGTGGACCAAAACTAACCACAATCTGGTGACACACCTTGTTTCACAGACATGCTTTAAAATACTTCACTTCTACACACAGGACTATTTTCTTCACATGAATAATGAAAGGTAAGCAGCACATGCTTTGAAATAAAGGTAGAATCTTAAAAATTATCCATATCTTCTCTTAACCAATTTACATCAGCAGACAAGATTTGCAAACAGCAGCATTTGTGATTGCATGATGATCCTAGCAAGCTTGTGTCTTGCAAATACTACTCAAAACTGAGTCTGGGAAGGACTCTACTCTCTTTAATGTGACAAGCAGTCCTGTTGCCACCCCACCATGAAATTACTCATGGAAATCAGACAGTAGGAGCAGGTCGTTAAAAGGGATGAAGTAAAAAGGACCAATAACTGCACACTCCTGTATGCTCCACCATGCAACGATAAACTTAGGCACTCAGTCATCATAAGGCAAACAGAAAGCAATAAAATCACTGCCAAGCTCAGGATTTTGAGGTGAGACAGACTGAGAGATGAAGAATACTATTTCACTAGGTCACTCAAGATTATCTACACTTTGTCCCCTGTTAGTCACCATCACCCTTCCACCCTGCCAACACACACAAACCAACCTGCTCTGCACTCCGACGACTGAACACCACACCAGCTATGTTGCCACCTTAAAACTAATGCAGCTTTGGGATACAGGACCCTGCTTGCTCTGTAGCAACTATTAGCAGAACAAACACTTGGACACACCTCTGCAAACTCACTGCCAACAACTAGTATTTCCAAAATTTCTAGCATAAACAGATAAGCAAAGCCATAGTTGCAGCAGGCAAACTGACCATTTATCCAGCTAGTCTCAGAAATTTGCAAAGCAAATGACCTGGCAATAATTTATCTCCCTTGCCTGGTAGCTGGAATTACTGTGCCCCTAATAAAAAGTGATCTAGCAACAGAAATACTTTATGAGTTAATAAAACCTATATAAGCCTGTTGATTTATTATTTTCAAATTGATCCACGAGCTTTAAAGATAGATCTAATGAACTAAAATTTTTCCTAACAAGCATACATCTTAGAGCAGCCACTCTTATCAGTAATGCAGAGACAAAAAGAACACTTACCACACAACTAGGTGTTATTATGGCTAGCCGCTTTACTAGCACTTGCTTTTGATTAATATTGTACACCTAATTTCAGCATGCTAAACCCATGGCTCAGGAAAAGTTTGCAAAATTATCAAGTATCTCCAAGTAGTAAATTATCCTATGCTAAAATAATAAAGTACATAACTGCAGACAAAGTGATGGAAAACAGGTAGTTTGACTAGCATTTCAAACATGCATATCATTCCTATTAGCTATGCAACATTTGAGGTATCAAACCAAACTAGGAGCACTGATTTACAGAGACCAAAAAAACAGCTTAGAATATTTCTGTCAAAAATTTTAACAGTCTTTCTAAATTAGAAAGACAAACTACTCCCATTTACAAGGCACACATTTCCACCAGTCTTTTAAACACTTCAGCAGCAGAAAACATTCTAGGTAATTCATACATGGATCATTCCCCCAGCGTGATTTCAAGGACCTGAAATTTCTTCAGCATCACTAGTTTTAGGGCGCTAAGCAAAGCCCAGAAGTGAATGGAGTGCCTGCCATCCAAGTCATAATCTGCTGAATGAGAGTGGCTGCAGAGTTCTCCTACAATCCCAAGCATGTGCAAGCACTGTACAAGTCGTCCTCTCCCAAGCTATATAAGAGGGCATCTTTCCCAGCAGCTGCCATATCATGAAAATGACGCATACAAACAAAACCCCAAAATAAACACTTTAAAACAATGACTTAAATGACTGTATAACTGAACTCAGCAGCTGGAGACACAAAGCAAGTAGCAAATGATGTATCCCTCACTTGCAAAAGTCCTGAACTATATTCTTATTAGCAAGCTCCACATCACACCTAGTAACGAAATTTGGGCAGCAAACTCATGTTCCTGGAGGCCAGACAGTAAGTAAATAAATATAGCAGAAATAATAAAAGCAGAGAGGACCACCAACAACCCCTATGCAGACAGGGCTTCAAGTATTAAGCATACTTTCTACCACTGATTTCATAAAATACATCATCTAATTCACTGAATACAAATAATACTATCTCAGCTATTTTGGCTACTTAGACCTGTTCTCAGGAGTTTTTCAGCCAAACTATTTAGATTGACTTAAAGTCATGGTTTTTGCACAAGAAATAGAAGAAAGCAAGAGGAAGACTCGCCAGGGCAAGCTGGGCAATTTAATTCAACAGTAATTCTGCAGTATTTCATACGATTCACTGAAAACTGTTTGTGTAATACTGTACTGATTTAAATATATCAAAAAAAATACTGACTATATGAAAATAAAAGGTCATTCATAGCCTGTACTTCAGAGGATAAACTCTGGAGCTGAAACACTAATTCTTACACTCTGATGCTTACGGGAAGGAAAGTATTCTAGAGAAAACACAGTCATTGACATAAAAAAAGTCACAGCTCGGTATTTTCCAACTGAGAAACATTAAATCAAACTATATGTTTTTACCCTACCACAAAACAAAGCTTTTTTATGTCAACACTCAAAATTTTCCTATCTTTTGCTCCATGAACATTCAATTTATCCCCACCTAGTTCCAAGCAGATAGGATTTATGATGATGTTGTAAGGAACTGGAGAAGTACTAGATGCCAATAAAGATTACAGATCAAATGAAAGATAACTCCTAAGCATTGTGTCTGTATAGATAAATAAACTTGCTCACTTCTTTTATTAGTACTGTTACCTCAACCAATCTCACTACAATAACCAAGACAAGCAAAAGCTCAGGAAATAGATCTGAAAACAAAAGGCTTCTTAAATGTCTCCCAGCCAAACTTGTAGGGGTACAAATGCACCATGCATAAACACCTTTTGAGACCCTTTTACGTACTCATGAAAAGACGAAGCCCGTGAGAAGAACAAGCAAGGTGTTGAGGGGAGTCCAAACACAAGTACCAAAATCAGAACAGGAACACATGTACGGGCATCCCTATTCCAGTCATACAGGACATCGGGAGGAAACACCATCCAGCAGAAAGTAACACGTGGGCAAAAATCGCCAGTGCGGACCTACCCTGGGACAGAAGCTAACTCCGTGCCACCCACCGCCGAGAGACCAGAAGGAGTCGGGACCCAGACCCACGGCCGGACCAAGGTCTGCGACCACAGGCAACCGCGAGCAGACATCCCCGCGGCAGCAAGTGCGTGAAAGGGCAGAGAGGAGCCCCTCCCGACCCCGGAAAGCCCTACAAGCGGCGGGAGAAGAGCCCCGGCAGCCCACCACCGCACTGGCGGCCGCTTTTGTTCTCCACCGAGACCGGCACAGACCCATCGCCTGCGCCCGCTCCGGGCCGCCTCCAAGCGCTCATCCCAGGGGAGACCCCACTACCTCTTTTCGGCCTGGGGAAGCTCTCGTGCAGGTGAAAGATGACTTTCTCCACAAAGTGCTGAATGTTGCTGTGCTCAGGCCCTCTGACAAACACCATCCAGTCGTGGGTGAAGCCCTCCACGGTGGGTTTCTTCCTGACCTGGGCTCGGTGTCCCAGCTCCAGCTTCACCTGGACGGCACACTGCGGGGAAAGAGGCGGGGAGCGGCCGGTGAGCGCCCCAACAAACGGAGATGGGGCTGGCGGTCGGGGGGAACCGGACACATCGCGGGCGGTACGGGGACACACAGACACAGCCGTACCATAAACACGGCAGAAAGGATTTGGTGGGGGGAGAGCTGGCAAAACCAGCGAGGCACCGCTGCAACAACAAAAAAACGGCCCCACAGGCGAGGGCGTAGAACAGCTCTCGGTGCCACCGGGAGAGCGCGGGGAGGCGACCCGCGGCCCGCTGTCAGGGACGCTCCGTGCTGCCCTCGGCGCCTCCGCGCTCGCTACCCGCGCTGCGGCTGCAGGACCGCGGCTCCCTCCGAGTGCGTGCGCGCGCCGCGCCGCCGCCGGGAGCAGCGGGAGGCAGGGAAAGCCGCATGCGAAGAGAAATTCCCGGTCACGCCAACCCCTTCCCAGCAGCGCCGGGCAGCGCGGGGCGGAGGGCCGGAGGAGACCCGCGGTACTCACTCACCGAGCCGGCCATGCCTGGGGCGCCGGTTCCGCCGGGGCGCTCGCTGCCGTCCCCCACCCCCACCGCGCAGCCCTAATTCATGAGGACGTGGAGGAGATGGCGGGCGCGCAGAGAAGCGGCGAGCGAGCGACAGGCATCCTCTGTTTCGCGGCTCCGGCCGGCTGCGGCGGCGGCGGCTGCCGGCTCTGGCTCGCGGTTCCGGCTCCCCGCGCTCCCGCTGCCCGCGCTCCCGCTCCCCGCAGCCCCAGCGCTCGCCCCAACCCCGCCGGCCAGCGCAGCCCTCGCCGCGCATGCGCACCGTGCGTCTGACTGACACCGAGCAAGGGACACCGTAGTAAGTGCCGGGGGCGGCACCGGCGCGGCGCGACAGCCAATGGTGTGCAAGCTCCTCCGCGTGGCCCCGCCCTCGCCCCGCCCTCCCTTAAAGTAACAGGTTGTGGGCCCGGCCGACGGCCGAGCCGGTACCACGGGCCAGGCCAGCTGCTGGCCGCGGCTCGCGGGGTCGGGCCTGGCGACAGCTACGGCCACTGCCCGCACCACAGCTCTGCCCGCGCCACAGCCACGGCCACTGCCCGCACCACATCTCTGCCCGCACCACAGCCACTGCCCGCACCTCGCACCGCCACCGCCACCTCGCGCAGCGGCACCAACAAACGTCTCCAAAAAGCCTCCGATGAGCCCCCTTACAAAAACAAAGAGAGAAGGAGAGGAAGGGAATGCCCGACTTGCACGGGGATGGCAGGTGATGATGGGCACACAGCAGGCAGGAAATTAAAAACGGGATTCTTTAACACGTTCGTATCACCAGCTGCTATTTCTGCCCGTAACGGGATGAGAGTCTCCTGAAACATGCTTACTCCCTCAAACATTTTCGTATCTCTTCCGTATTATAAGGGATAACGTAGGGATTGCTGCCACGGGAATATGCCACTGAGGAGCTGAAGTGATTTACTGTGAATGTCTCGACCACGGGGCTCACGTTCTTGAGATGACTATTTTCCAACAGCCGTAAAATTGTCAAAAATAGCTGGTAGTAACTTTTGGCACGTTGAAAACTCATTTAGTCTGTTCGATAAGTATATTTCTGACAATCTTTGCAATGGCAGTGATAACCCAGTGACTGGACACAGCACAGCAATGCTTTCCGAGAGCAGCATGCCACACACGGATGGAACACCCTTCCCGGGCCTCCCAGGTGTCACCAAGAGATGGCGCGCCGAGCCCTCGAGCTAATGTCCTCATTTGACCTCTCCAGAAGACCACGATTTCCATCTTCTGTCTTTTCATTTCGGGAATGAGCGCACATTGTCGAAAGTTTAGCATGATTTAATAACTCCTTCGAAACTACTGAGCTGCATCTTCCTTTTCTTACAGATGTTGTAAGCCTTAATTGATAAAAATCAGTACTAGGAACTGAAAAGGATGAATACAATTTGTAAAAATTCCACAAGTTACGACGTGACTTGAAATGCATATGAATATCCATGTATATGAATATCCATGTTTTAAAATTCTGATGTGGATATCTGAACCTTCACATATCTTCTAATAACCTTGCATTAGCCAAGCCAGCAAATATAAGAACTCCTGCTGAGTCTGTAAACGCATCAAAGCTGATTCCGGTAAATTTAAAACTTTGTTCTTGAGTAAGGATTATGCATATGAGCAAGGACAGAGAGGCTGGACCACCATCGAGCTTAATGAAGTGGGCTTCCAGCTGTCAGGACCCATCTGAACAGAGCATCATCTTCCTAGCTTGGGATTCTACAAGAAGGAGTGGGGCTGGATCGTTCTCTGGAGTCCTTCTATACTGACTTATTTCTTATATATTTGGACAAAATTATTTTTTCTCTTGACTTAAAATGGGACTGAATCACTACAAGCTCTTTTCCTATAACACATATCAGTGCCACGGTAGAAAAGCTTCTATTACCTAACTTCGTTCATTCTAAATGTCTTTTTAGCTGCTTAACTGAGACCACTCGGTTGAGTAATCATTACTCAGAAACATCTGCTGATTCAGGCTCAGATTTGGAAAAGAAAAGGAAGTTGTTTAACATTTGTGAGTTGTGAAGCAATGTTGATTTTTAAACAACAAAAAAAACCCCAAATGCAGCATTTGTATTCAAGATGAAGGAGTTGAGATACAATTACAGCCATGATTTTAAAATCTAAAAGTTTCATGAATTCCAAATATAATCTTTGGCTGACAGGAGCAGAATCAAAGAATGATCTCGAGCTGTTAAGCGACAAACTGGTGCAGCTATTTACTTCATTTTGGATTAACAGTTAAAATAAACATTCTTTGATCTCATTATAGCAGATGGATGTAATTATGTGCATATGAATGTGCAAAGACACTGGCTCAAAGAACTACAGAGTTATAAAGGTGAAGGCAATTTTCTATAAGTGCTATCCAGTACTGCTTAAACAAGGTTTACCAGGGAATAATTACTCAGCTGCTGGAAAATAAGAGACATTTAAGTTATGTTCTTAGAGGTATTTAACAACCTAAATGTTCATGTAATCAACTCTTGCAGTGCTAAAAATGCTTGCACTTTTTATGTGTGCTGAAATAACTGATATATCTGTAGGCTTCCTGGAAGGCACCAGTCCCTGTGTTCAGATGTCTTCAGACATACCTGCATCAAGCTGTGACATATGATGCATAGATCCCAGGTCCCTGACTTACAGGGAGTCAACATTTCTGCTTGATGTTCAGCTAACTGTGTATAGAGCATAGATGTGTTAGTACAGCATTACATCTGACCTAACCAGAGCTGTATTTCATAGCTATACTGTTGGTGATTCCATACATGACTGAAAGGAATTGCTGCCTTTCTGTATTATTTTCTTACACAAAGTAGATATGTCTTATGCCACAGAAAAGAAGACTGTTTCCCAGTTCATTTGGATACACTGAACTGTCTTCAATATTTCAAACACAGCTGTTTTAAATTTCTATTTGAAGTCCAAATTTTGTGACCCAGATATATTGACTGACTCTTAAATAGGCCTTGTTTTCAAATATTTCAAAAAAAGCAGTGAACTGAAAAAGCTAATATTACTTTCTATAAATGAAACCACAGTGCCTTTTCAAATGTATCATCAGTCAGAATTTCTCTGTATTTGAGATCTTTTCATTTCCTTATGCAGACAATATGAAAAAATCGTAGCCAATCTTGATCCCAGCCAGATATTGATTACAATGGTGTGAACCAGAGCCAAAAGTTAGAATAAGCCTGCAGCTGATCTTACACATAAAACAAGGAATATGTCTAAGTTTCTTTGTAATGCCACTCTGGCAGCCAGGAACTAATGGCAGAATACTATGTCTTGATTGGCTTTCTTTGATTAGCTGCATAGGATGAACACATGCCAAGCAGCCTGAGCCAAATGTGTGCCTGTTTTGAGGTTTTATTGGCTTGTCGATTTCTAATTGCAAATCAAATAGAAAATAAGCACTTTAACTGGAAACATATAAACCCCCCTATCAATAGAAAAGATCTGCAAGACCAAGGGCTGCATGATTTAGAAAACAACATAAACCAGTTTATAACTCACCACTGATCACCTTAGAGGGACGTAGTAATAACAACAAAAGATAAATGCAAAAAGGAGTCTTGGCTACGCATAATATTACAGTATAAAAGGTTAAAAAAAAATTTTTAGTGGCCTCTAGGGACGCATAAGGAAATTCATTAAGAGTGGAAAAGTCTTGTTGAAAGACCTACAAGGAAGTATTTAGGGGTTTATTTCCTCACAATGGTGGTGCCCATAGAGTAAATGCTCCTGTTAGTCAAAGAAATAAAGTCAAATTCTGTACTCTGTTTAGACCTGTGTAATGACTAAGTTCAGAGAACTTGTTTCGGATTTCACCAGCCATAGACAGGACAGTCTGATCACATGTGCAAGGGAGATATTAGAGAGTAACTTCACTGAAATCAGTGTTCTCAGTTCCTGGCCTGACAGGAAATCACTCCATTAGCATTCAGTCAAGAGTATAAAGCAATTATGCGCCCATCTTCACTCTGCTTCAGGTTCTTGTGGCAGCAACCTCGGTTTGAATCCAAGTCATGGCACCAAAACCACTGTCATGGATTGACCCTGTCTGGATGCCAGGCACCCACCAAAGTCTCTCTCTCACTCTCCTCTGCAGCTGGACAGGGAAGAGAAAATGCAACAAAGGGTTCATGGGTTGAGATAGGGACAGAGAGAAACTATTCATGAAATATCGTCATGGGCGAAGCAGGCTAGAATTAGAGATATTAACTGTATTTGTTACTAATAAAATCAGAACAGGATAATGAGAAATAAAGTAAGACCGTAAAAACACCTTATTCCCACCCCTTCCTCCTTCCCAGCTTTACCTCCTTTCCCCCAGCAGCACATGGAGACAGGGAATGGGGGTTATGATCAGTTCATCACATGTTGTCTCTCCCACTGCTCAGGAAGGGGAGTCCTTCTTCTGCTCCAG